>JAMYGW020000009.1:1200000-1669080 GCA_025617375.2 Acarospora socialis | reverse complement strand
CCTAACCCTAACCCTAACCCTAACCCTAACCCTAACCCTAACCCTAACCCTAACCCTAACCCTAACCCTAACCCTAACCCTAACCCTAACCCTAACCCTAACCCTAACCCTAAGCAATTCTTCTGAACTCTGAAGACAAAGTTTTTTTATAATAGTTGTTGAGATGAACAGATAGATGCTTGAACTTTACATTGATGCAGCAAATGTAACAAATAACAACTTTGTGAAGATCATCAAAGAACAAAGAATTGCTGTTAAAAGACATATTATAACTGTAAGAATGCAAGATGAATTAACTGATATGTTGAAAAAAGCTTGATGATTATTTGAAATGATTAAATAGTATTTTCTTTGCTAGATGAAGAAAAAAAATGATTCACAAAGATTAGTCATTGTTAACTAAATTAATGCTTGAAAAAGAGATCTTGAGAATGAAATTGAATCTAGTTTCACAACTGAAATTTTGAAGAAATGAACACTGTATAATTGTCTTAATCATGATTAAAATCACTGCATAATGTAGATGCATAAGAAGACATCTTACTTGAAGAGAGTTAATCTGATGTTAGTTCTTTGTGTTATTTCACAGTTACAATTGAGTCAGACAGTATAAGTAATAATGAGTCATTTTTGAGATAGATGTAAGATTTCATGAGACTTTCTTAATTATCAAATTGTTTTGAATCATTTCTGAACTTTTTGAACTACATGTGATTGCATGATGAGAGATGAATCAGATATATAGATATATGACTTAGCTTGCTGAGCATGAAAAGTTTGAAATCAAGAACTTGTCTGAAAAATACAGCAATGATGAGAATTGCAAAGACAAAAAGATAAAATTATTAAGATATTAGTTACAGAACTGTGTGATGCACTAAAATTCTTTTTGTCATCTGCTTCAACTTTATCATACTGAAAATAACATCATTATATCAATTTATTCTTTCTTCACAGCAGTTCAGAACTCTCTGTAGACAACTGATCTTCTGAAAAATTGAGTTTTTCAAAATTTTTTGACAGATTTCTTTCATCAAGATCTTGATTGAGACAATAGAAATAAAATTGTTTGTCAAAGACTTTCTGCTTAATCTGTTATAGATGTTGAAAGTATTTATTCATGTGCTTTTGTGCTTGAGCACATCAGCAATGTACATATTACACAGCTGCATCATGATCAGACTTTAAAAAAAGATCTTTTTCAGCTAAAATCATCAATGAATCTCATTAAACACAACACACTAAGACATCTGACAGAGAAAAGAGTTCAGATAATTTGATTGTGACAGAAAATCTAAAAGAAAGTGTCACAAATCATCAAGATATATTCTTGAACATTCATTTAAAGATCTTTAGATTTCAATATATCTCTGCAAGTTAAGATTAGATGTTTATTTCAGATAATTTTAACTGTTTCAAGTTCTTCTGCAGATCTACAAATCAGAATGATATATTTTGTTTTGATGTATTATCTTTGAAAATGCACATATTGTTTAATACAATTCAATGATGATTAGAACTTAAGTTCATAGATTGAGTCAGATGATCAACTCAATAGTTATGATGATCATGAGAAGATAGCTTCACTGATAAATGCTCAAGTAAGAATGTATTTAAGATCAGTTTTTTCTTGAAGTAAAAGAGATAAAATATCAATCATTATGAATTATTCAATCAATGATGACAGACAATTAAATACATAACAGAATTCTGTTATATAAGCTGCTATCTTAAAGAGTAAAGCATTGTCTTAATTTAACTCTGATTCTTTTTTTCATCAAGAGTTCTGAAATAATGTTGATACATATTAAACTCATAGTTTACAATCTCATTCACAATATAAACTGACTTAAAAATGATTGTTGACTCTTCTGCCCATCAGTTGTTGACAAATGAATAATGAATATAGTTGATGTCTGAGTTCTTAATTGATCACACATTCAGTTCTTTTAACAGATTGCTTCACTTAAATGAGAAAAATGTTAAAACTTGACTTCAAAACTTATAGAGATCTAGATTGTTCATTGCTTCAGTGAGTCAATGTCTTCTTTAAAATCAAAACTCAGTCTCTTTTCTGACTTTAAACTTCTTTATGTGCTGTCAGTTCATTTAAAGCTGATGTAATCAATTAAATAAAATATTTAAGTCAATTTCATGAGTCTTCAAACTCAGATGAAAGACAACATCTTGTTGATGTTTGTTGCACACTATCTCATAATGAAACATTTTCTTCAATAAGCAAATACTCTTCAAGATGAAATGAACAGAGCATTGTTGAACTTGAAGATGTTAGTGAGTAAAGATCTTTTTTAAGCAATAAACAAATTCTCTCAACATCTTCTGTATGATCAGATCAAAACTTTGTGACTATATGATTCACATTTTCTTCTGAATTGTTGTTGATTGAATGTAATGAAATCTCATTAATATCATTGTAGTTAATCTGCAAAGATTCATCTTTTTTATTCACAATAAAATCATCATTTTCAGCAGAGTCAGTCATCAAGATCTTTGAAAAATCTTCTATCTCAGATTCAGATGAGTTTAAAAACTCTTTAACTTCTGATTCATTATTTTGTTCAGAAGACAGTGAGACAACAATAAGACTCTTCATTATTTGATCTTGATTTCTTAATTTCATCAATTCTATGCAATTCATACACAACTTCACTTTTCTTAAATCTCATTGCTTGATGAGTTTCAATATAACTCTCTTATTTAAAACATGATCAAAATTGCTTGTCAGAGACTCTGAAATCATGAAAATGTCAGACTTAAAGTAAAGTTTTTGATGAAGAATTCACTGATTAACTTCTAAAAGTATTTTCTTCAGAGAGCACTTAATTAAATATTTTCTCATCACTATCAGAAAATTATATGACATAATCTGAATAAGCAAGTCTTTCACTGCTTGTTCTCACTTTTCAAGTATTCTTTTGTGAATCTCTTTCTGTCAGTTTTGTTCTTTCACAGTTTTAACAACTACATTTTGCAGCTTTCTGATCTCTTTTAAAAAGATATTTTTGCTGACTGCTTGTTTTCAGCTTTTGTTTTTGCAGATGTATTTATAAAATGCTTTGATGACATTGTTAATGACTTAACTTGCATGTGTAAGATAGTCACTCAGCTCTTGCTGTTACTGATAGTGTTTCTTTTTTAATTGTTTAACTATAAACTAAAGAGCTTTGTGAAGAGTGTTGAAATGATGATCTGCTATAACAATAGTTTCATTTGAGAAAAGAGTTGAAATATTAACTATCAACATAGCTGTAGTGAAATGATTGTGACAATTGTCAACAGCTTATAAACACATAATAAAAGAAAAAAGACATTCTGTCTGAGCAGATCAAGCTATTATAAGATTTGATGAACAAAGATCTCATAATTGTTAATTATGTTAAGACTCTTTGTTGTACTCTGAATTTAGTTTAGTGTTGAATTCTTGAGACTCATTACTTTGATCTCAATATCATGTCAATTTTTGCTTATACTGTTGTCTTCATTACTTACAATTGAAGTCAACTCTATTTCATTCAACATACTGTCTTTTCATGTCATGATATGATACATATTCTCAACTTTGATGAACAATCTTTTCTTTTTTTTCTGAGTGTTCTTAAGAAAATCTTTGAATATTAAGAATGTAAACATCATAATGATTGTGACTGTGATCAAAAGTTAAACATGCTGTCTTTTTATGACATGATATGATAAGTCTTCTTGATCTTGATTGCTGATTTTTCATGTCATAACATGATAAATTCACTCAGATTTGGTTGCTGTCAAATCATGTCAAATTATGTTGTTAATTCTCAAGCTTGATTGCTGATTTTTCTTGTCATGACATGTTAAGTTTTCTCAATCTTAATGAACAACTCTTTATTCTGATCTTCTTTGTATTCATAACAAAATATTTGATGTCAAAGTTTGATGTATCATCAAGATCTTAATCACACTCAAAGACTCTTAAGCAGTTCAGATTATCTGATCATTAAGTTTTTAATTACAGTTAAAGATTTTTGAGTCATCAAGAAAATCATTGTTATTTATATCTTTCACATACACAAGTGCTTAATCACAGTCAAGAGCTTTTGCATCTTCAAGAGCTGATTTGCAGTCAGAAGTGTTGACACTGTCAAATGAGTATTGCATATTTATCTTAATCATGATCAAGATCATTGAGTGTAACAGATGCATTGTAAAAATGATTCAAATGAGTACACAATAGTGTAGAACTCTTCATGTTTCAACTGAAGTTTTGATTGAGTTGAATGATAATGATGCTTTTGATCAATGTGAAATTCTCTGATGTAAACAACATTAGTCATTAAATTGTTTTAAATAATTATGAATATTTGCTCACACTTTCTCACTAGTGTATGTTGAATGAATTCATCTGAAATATTAAGATTTTGCTAGTGAAAGATTAAATTTTTGTCATGATTCTTTAAAGATCTGTTCACACATAGTGACAGATTGAAGAATGTCTACATTGTACATATTAAGCTTGTTGCATAAATTCAATATTGTCTCAAGATTACAGAACAATTCATGATTGACTTCTGTCTTTTCATAATATTGAGTTAGTTTTTTTTTACATGCATCAATGACATTCAGCAACTCAGAATTGAAGAATAATTTAAACTTCTCAATTACTTTGTTCTGATTTTTGAGATGATCAAACAGATTGTTGTATGTGAATCACAGTTTGTAAATTGTTGACTCATTAATAACACTCATAATCTCTGTTTAATTCTTAAAGTGTTTCAGAAGATGCAGTATGTACTTGACATGCTGTCACTTTCTTGTATTATACTTGAGAAACTTCATTCTGCTTGTTGTTTTAGTCAAATGCTCTATTTATTGAGAGAGTTTGATTCATAGTTTATATGTTTAATTCAGCATATCATAAAATGAGTTTCACTGAGTTCTTACATTCTCAATCATACTCTGTGAATTTGTCTTCTGCAATTCTTTGAACAGCTTAAGTTGCTGTGATAATGTCATGATTGCAATAGCAAGTATATGAATTTTCATCAATATTTTGTTAGCATAATGATTAACTGAAATGAAGCATTATAATGAAGTGTTATAATGAAGTGTTACAAAAGATTTACTGATCTTTTTCAGTATAATATTAAAGAAATAGTTCTTTTTAAAGATGAGCTTTTGTAGCTTACTGTCATTGAATGTAGTTGTAAAGTGATTATTTTTAACATTAACTTTCAAATATATAAGTAGCTGATTGACTGCAAGCTGAATAACATGTATCATGCAATTTATGATTTCAGTTTCATCACTTCAAATTATATTCTTTGCACTTAAAAGTTGACTGAGATGATGTCTTAAAGTATAATTGTTGAAAGTATTGTCTGTTGTGATCACTAATAACTGATGTGTTAAATTTCACTTTTTCAACATTTTAAAAACATACTCAACTAAATTTTCACCACTATATTGATTCTTTATTTCTCTGAATGCTAGAAGTATCTCTTTGTACTTTCACTTAGTGTTAATGAAGTATGCAGTGATGTTTAAAAATGCAAGATAATTGAGACTGATTCATTCATCAAGTATAATAAAGACTTTAATCTGCAGCTTAAGTTCTGCAAGAACATCTTTTTGAATGTTTACAGTATGATGTTTAAGAAGTTATGTAACTTTTGTTTGATCTGAAATCTTAATTTCAGCATAACATATTTAGATGAGTGTTCAAAACTCTAGATGCTCAACAGCATGAAAGAACAAATTGAGTGCTATAATAAATTGAAGAATTTGCTGATTGAAGACTTCAGAAGTAAAGTTAAGTAATTTGACAATGATTTTTTGAACTGTCTGCACAGATGTGAGTGTTATATTAAAGTGTTATAACTGAAAAACATAGCATACAGTGATATTCAGTGCTGCAAAGATTGAAATCTGTCTTGCTGAGCAACTTGAACTGTTTTACAGCATTGAAACATGTTTTTTGACTTTTGCAACTGTGTCTTAACTTTATATAGTTGTTTCTTATCACTCTTAAAACTCTTGCTTCATTGCAGAAATTCAAAGAACATACTCTGAATTATATGCATTTGTTAAAGTTAAAGAGAGTGATTGTATCTGTTAAGATGATCAAACTCTATCAGTGAAAACACTCATAAAAGAACTTTCTGAGTCACTTGTCAGCTGATTGAAGAAAGAACTGTATAAAGACATAATGATGATTTCTCAGAGTAAGTTGATTGAGTAGATGATGTTTTATTGTAGTATAACAATAGTAAAATTTGAAGAGTGTTGTGAAACTTTGTAAGTTTTTTTTCATAAGAATGTGATCATGTGATCACAAAATTTACACAAGTAAAAGACAAAATTCTTATAATTTATACATAATAAAATCAATGAGAATGCTACTCTGCATAACAAGTTAACAATAATCAGTTATTGAAGTAGATAATTTAATGTAAAATTCTATACTACAACTTCAATCTATGTTATGTAATAGCATTAAACACAATATTTTAGAGAGAAAAAACTTATTATTAAAAATTCATATTCATAATCAGATAATTGATTATCAAAAATATAAAAATAAACAATTTGACAGACATCTCTGATTATTCTCTTACTATCTTACAGTTTTAGTCATCATAAAACTGTGTATTACTTTACTATTCATTTTTCTTCTCATCACTGTTCTCATCTGTAATACTCTCATCATTCTCATTATTTTCAGCTTTATCTTTCTTTTTTTTATCATCTTTTACATCAGTAATTGCTGCATCAATAATAAACTAATCAATTGAATCATCATCTGAGAACTTCTCATCTTCAAACTTTATCACACAAGCTTTATTAACATCTTTAACAACACTCTTTTCTTTCTCTTCTTCTTGATCAACTGCAGACTCTTGAATATATTTAGTCACTGTTAAAAGTACAAAGTGTTATAACTGAGTGATATAATACTTATGAATGATCATAATCAGCAATATACTTAAGATTAAGAACATCACTACAGAAAAGACACATTGTCTTTGCAGAATCAAAATTCTCAGCATTATGTAGCTTTTGCTCTTCTGTGAGATCAATGATTTTTTTTTAATGTTTCATTACAACAGCAAGATGTTTGTCAATCTGCTGATTGATATTGCTGTACTTTTCATTGATAATGACATTTTTGTCAACAAACTGAAGAAAGTCAGAGAAACTATAAAACTTCAATATAAAGTATATCTCTTGCTGTAATTTCTTAAACTTATACTTCTCTTTCAGAGTCAAAGCATCAGTAAATAATCTTTTCTTCTCAGTTTTTTCATCAATTCAAGCTTGATTCTTCTGCTTCATCAAACAAGCTTTAAGCTTATCTTTATAATAGACAGCTGCAGATAGTTAGAAGTATTATAATAGAGCATTATAATTCTTAAAATCTATCAGATATTTCATGATTATATTGCTTTTTCAAAACTTCTTTCTTTATTTTTTCTTTCATGATTTTCTGTACAGCAAAATTTGTGATTTTATATTCTTTTAACTTTTTCATAATGTCTCTCTTCTGTTTCACAGCTCTGTAATTTGCTGTCTTTATATGTTTAATTTGTTTAATGTTTTCATTTTTCATAAGTTTCTGATGCCTTTTCTGTGTCTGAACAATTTTTGAGTTGTTTGAGTACTCATTAAACATCTTCTTTAAATTATATAATGATGTTACAATCATATCTAAAGAGAAAGAAACTCATAGATCTGTGATCAAGAGTTTATCTGAAGTGTGTACAAAGAAGACTGCTAGACAGCAGTTATGTAACAATGCAATGACTTAATGGTGAGCAGATGAGCTGAAAACTCAATCTCTCAACATTGAGACATTGAAACATCAAGAATGCTCAATGCAGAGACATTGAGCATATTCTATATAGTAAAGTCATTTTTCTTATGAAAACAATTATGTTCAACTTAAATAATCATCTAAGAGTTAAAGTTCAGAATCATTTCAGATCAGCTGTTATATCAATAAGTACAAACTTTTAGTTCTACATATCTGAGAAATCTCAGATTAGAATGTTACACTTTGAATATTCTTATAATATAATAAGTATGATGTCTGACACACAGAAGAATGTCTCAATCTTATTTTTAAGACAAGCTCAAGCAAATTCATCTTTATCATTTACTTCAGATAGAATTGTTATGATCAAGTCAGAAGAGACTTAAAGTGAACTGAGATGTACACTCAGAAAGCATATAGTCAGAGATGTTCAGACAGTGATCATGTGACATCTTGACAGCTTGATGATGAGTGAACAAGCTGAAGCTTGACTTCTCAACATCAAGACATTAAGACATTAAGAGAGCTCAACACAGAGATGTCAAGCACATTCTATATAGTAGAATCATTTTTCTTATGAAAACAATCATGTTCAACTTAAGTAACAATCTAAGACTTAAGACCAGAACCATTTCAGATCAGCTCTTATATCAAAAGATCAAAATCTTAGCTCTAATATGAGAGAAATCTCATGTGAGAATGTTACACTTTGAACACTCTTACAATATAAAAAGTATGATGTCTGACACACAGAAGAATGTCTCAATCTTATTCTTGAGTCAAGCTCAGACAAACTCACTCTTACTGTCTATCTCAGATAGAGTGATGATGTCATCAGTTATGATGTTGATTCAAGTTATACAATTATCTCTGAGTGCATTTAAGATACAGACACCAAATATCTTTGAGAGAGAATGAGAAAAGCTGCAAGTCTTTTTGACTAAACTCAATCTATATATTGAATTCAATCAGTCTAAGTTTCAGACTGACCAAGAAAAGACATTGTTCACTATGATGTATCTTATGAATGCAGTCTTCAACTGAATCAATCTCAGATTGCACAAGTTTCTAGAAAAAAGCTATCAGGAATGCAACAACAATATGAAATTCATGTTTAATGACTACACTGAGTTTAAAAGTGAGCTGCAATGAGTCTTCAAGATAGTCAATGAAGAACAAGCAACAGCAAGACAAATTCACATCTTGCAGCAGAGTGAATCAGCAGCAAAGTACATCACAGAGTTTCAAAGAACAGTGACACTCACACACTGAAACAATGAGATTCTGACATATTAGTATTACTGAAAACTTCAAGAGACTATCAAGAATGAGATAGCTTGAGCAGAACAATCAAGCAATCTTCAGAAAATGATTAACTTATTCATTAACATTGACAGTTATCAATGAGAAAGACAGATGAGAAAAACCAGACACAAAGTGCTCAAGAGATAAGAAAGAAGAATAACTTCACAATATAGAAATGACTTCATGAACCTCAACATGATCAATTGAGAATCATCAGTACTCAGAAAACCAGAAAAAGCACTGTGAGACAGAAAGAACATGTTCATGAAGAGAAAGCTCATGAACATGACTGAGATGTGAAAATGCTATAACTGTAAAATCATCAAACATATTGCACAAGATTGCAGAAAACCTCAATACAAAAGAAAGCAAGCTGCAGTTGCAACTAGAAAAGTAGTGCACAACAATCTTAGCTGAACAGTCTGTTACAATGATATGTGTTGAACACACATGAGTGTGAAGAATAAAGTCAAATGATATTTCAAGAAGTTTAGACAGACAAAGGGTGAACACAATAGACTGACTCACAAGAAAGAACTAGCTATTCTTACAAAGAAATATACCAAGAAAAATGTTCTTGATGTCAAGATCAAAGAAATCAATACTCAAGAAACTCAGATAGAAGAAAACTACAGTGATAGCATTTAACAAGTACTGAATTCAGATGTGAACCAGAAAGAGATTAACAAATAAAAAGTTAATATGAAGCTGAAGACAACATACCAGCACTCTGAAAATCAACACAGAGCATTGACAAAAGAAAAGCTGCAATTCAAGAAAAAAGAGCTCAAACAAGAGATGCAAGCTTGAAAACAGAAAGTACAGCACAAAAAAGAAAAAGAGCATGAGGCATGCAATCAACTAGATGAGTTGATGACAGCTGTTAAAGACAAATGTTTCAACAGCAACAATGTGATAACATCAACATTTCTTGTGTGAAAAACAAAGAGTTACAAGATAAAGATACACTTATCTGAAGAGTATGCCATGCAGAATGAAGACAAATGAATCTTCAGTGAAAAGTACATATTACTGAAATTTCTGCAACAAGTAAGAGTCTATGAGAGTCAGTTGCAGATGAAGTACAATTAGTATGAACTCTGATTACACCTGAAAAGATGCATTGAGTAACACAGTCTAAAGTATGCAAACCTTATGATCAGAAGAAAATCACAATGATTTCAGAAACTATGAAGATGAGTGAGACAAGCAGAGAAGTCAAAAAACAACAAGCTTTCTCAACAAGACTAGAAAAAAAGAAGCTCTTAATGTCTCAAGAAAATAATCAGAATAGAATGATAGTTGAAATAGATGTCAAGCAGAAAATTTGCCTGCTAAAAGTAATGAAAGTCTTAATTGACACAGATGCAACAAGCAACTACATTTTCAAGAAAATGGTACAGAAACTAGAGATTCAATCAATATCATCATCATGTCATGCATGCATACAAATGACAAACAGAATCTACAAGCACATTAATAAAGAAGATCATATAACAACCAATGTAACAGAAAGATGTCAAGAGATGATACTGAACATCATGAAGTCAATGAAGCACAACATCATACTAGAAATGTCATGTCTGAGAAAATGAAACCCTCAAATTAACTGAAAAAACAGAAAAATATATGTCATCAAAAGAGCATATGAGATTCTACCTACATTCAAGAAGTGTTTACTGAAACACCAACTGTGAAATCACAAAATACCACTATTGAAAGAAGAACAACCTAAGTGAATGTCTATATACTCAATGAGCAAAGATCAACTCAAGAAAGTTAGAACTTACCTTGATGAGAATCTCAAAAGAAGATTCATAAAATCATCAAAATCACCAGCAGAATACTTGATTCTGTTTGTATCAAAAAAAAATGACAGAAAATGACTATGTGTTGATTACAGACAGCTCAACAATATAACAAGATGAAACAGTTACTCATTACTGTTAATAGAGAAACTGCAGAATCAATTGAGCAAGACTAAGTGGTTCACTAGCTTAAATCTTAAAGACACTTACTACTAAGTAAGGATGAAGGAGAGCAAAGAATGAAAGATGGCATTTTGAACAAGATATGAACACTATGAGTATATTGTTATGCTGTTTGAATTAAAGAATGCTTCAGTCATCTTTCAAAGATTGATCAACAACATGTTAAGAGAATACCTCAATGACTTTGTGATCACATATCTTGATGACATACTGATGTACTTTAAAGACTTGAAGACACATCACAAGCACATGCAAATGATGCTTGAGAGACTCAATGAGAGAGTCTTATATGTGAAAGAGTCAAAAAGCCAATTCAAGACTCAGAAAGTTAGATTTCTAAACTATGTAATTCAATCAAGCATCATCAAGAAGAATTCAGAAAAAACTGTAGCAGTCAGAAACTGACTCACACCAACATGAATCAAGGAAGTACAGGTCTTTCTAGAGTTAATGAACTATTATTGAAAATTTGTATCAAATTATGCAAGAATTGCAGAACCACTAACATGTTTGACACACAAGAGCAAGAAATAGCATTGAGATAAAGAGCAGAAGAATGCATTTCACATATTAAAAAAAAGTCTTAGTGAAACAGCACATCTAAGAATACTCAATTCAGCATGCAAGAAAGTACTGAAAATCAATGCTTTAAATTTTGCAGTAGAAGCATGCCTATATCAGATTGAACATGAGCAATGAAGATTCATAGTGTATTGATCTAGAAAACTATCAGAACTCAAGAAAAGATATGAGATTCATGATAAGAAACTTCTTGCAATAGTGAAAGCACTGCAAAAGTGAAGATCTTATTTTACAGAAACAAACAAGTCAATTCAGATCTATACTGATCACAAGAACTTAAGAAATTTTGCTACAACAAAACAACTTAACTGACAACAGATTTGTTGAGTGAAACAATTGACAGACTTTGAATTTCAGATTCATTACAGAAAGAATAATGAGAATGATAAAGTGAATGTTCTGAGCAGATGACTCAATCACAAAGATGTACAAATGATACATGTCAAAATTCTAAGCAAGAACAATAACAGAATTCTCATGAAGAACTTAGCAGCAATATATAAGATAAAGCAAGTTCTCTTGACAGACAAAGAACTCATTAAGATGTGTCATCACAACAGAATCAGCAAACACCTAGAAATCAAGTGCACAGAGAATCTTGTGCAGAGAAGACACAACATTTACAATCTCAGAAATCAAATCATCAGAATGATTGTCATGTGCAATTCATGCTGAAGAAATAAGATCAACTGAAACAAATGATATGATGAAGTAACACAACTGAACACACTGAATGCATCATGAAAGTCAGTTATGATGAACTTCATTACAAAGTTATCATCATCAAAGAATTCAGCATGAAAAGTAAGATTCAACAGTATATTGACCATAGTGAATAGATTAATCAAGTACACAATGTTCATTTTGTTCAAAGAAACTGCAACAGCACCAGTATTGACTCATACCATACTGCAAGAATTGATTAGCAATCATGAACTATCAAAAGAATTTATCACCAATAGAGACAAGCTGTTTACAAGCAAATTTTGAAAAATGTTCACAGCAGAACTCAGAATAAAACACAAGATGTCAACAGCATATCATTCTCAAACAAACAGACAGAGCAAACAAATGAATCAAACAGTAAAAACATACTTGAGACACTATGTCAACAAAAACCAGAATGACTGAATATGACTGTTGTTCATGACACAGTTTGCATACAACAACACAAAAAATGAGATCACAAGAAAGACATCTTTCTACATGAATTATGACTACAACTCAGAGATATGACAAGATTCACAAAAACATGAATCACAAAGTCAGAAAGCAATTTTGAACATTGCTCAACTGAAAAAACTGCATCAAGATCTAACAGAACAAATCAGACAACAAACAGAACAAGCAACAGAAACAAAATCATTCAGAGAAGAAGAGAAAGTATACTTGAGAACAAACAATATTCACATCAAAAAAAGAAGCAAGAAGCTGAAGAACAAGAGCATTGAACTCTTCAGGATCAAAAGAAATATCAAGAAAATAAGTTACAAACTAGACTTACTTAAGAAAATGAAGATACACTCAGTATTTCATGCATTCATGCTACAGCACTGCAATCAGTTCATATCACTTCAGACCATCAAAACACCTATTAAACTCAATAAAGAATATGAAGTTGAGAACATTCTAAAAAAGAGAATGATTAGCAGAAAAGCTCACTATCTTATAAAATGAAAAGATTACAATATCTCAGAAAGTACCTGAAAACTCAGAGAAAATCTTAAGAACTGTGTGAGAACACTTCAACATTTTGAGAAAAAAAATTGACTTTAGCTCAGAAGAATGAAAACATTGAGTTCACAAGTTGTAATATTGTTTGAGAATCTTCATTCTCAGTTTCATCATTATCACTATTAAGTTCAGCAGCAAGACAATCAGTCTTTTGTGTAATACAATGATTCATTTGATCTAAAGTCTTTTGAAAACACATCACTTTGATGACAAGAGCATCAAGAATCACATTCACATTACTTATTTTCTTTTGAAGAAAGAGACAAGTTCTGTTGAGAGACTTTCATGAAACTGCAACACACAGATGATCATGATGAGTATACTTATTGCATTTTGATCTTTCATCAATCATGACAAAGCAATCAAGACTGCAGACAGTACAAAACTCACAGAGAAACATGATGAGACTGTCACTGAGCTGAATTTTCTTTGTGATTCTCAGACAATTGAAATTTTTAGAAAGCATTGTTGCTGATGATGACTTGATTATATACTCTCACTTAAATAAACTCTAGAGAACTAGCATCTAGAGAGAAAAGAATGATGTTACAATCAAGTCAGAAGAAACTTAAAACAAACTGAGATGTATACTCAGAGAGTATATGGTCAGAAATGTTCAGACAGTGATTATGTGACATCTTGACAGCTTAATGATGAGTGAGCAAGCTGAAGCTCAACTCCTCAACATCAAGACATCAAGACATCAAGAGAGCTTAATGCAGAAGTGTTGAGCATGTTCTATATAGTAGAATTGTTTTTTTTATGAAAACAATCATGTTCAACTTAAGTAACAATCTAAGACTTAAGACCAGAACCATTTCAGATCAGTTCTTATATCAAAAGATCAAAATCTTAGCTCTAATATGAGAGAAATCTCATGTGAGAACATTACAAGAATGACAGCACAATCAGTGATGTCAGCTCAGATAATACAACTATCTGTGAGTGCATCAAAGATTCAGATACTTGATATCTTTGATGAAGAATGAAAAAAGTTGTAAGTCTTTGTGACTAAGCTTGATCTGTATATTGAATTCAATCAATTAAAGTTTCAAATTAATCAAGAAAAAACATTGTTTGCAACAACCTATCTAGTGAACACAGTCTTTGATTAAGTTGATCTCAAGTTACATGAATTTTTAGAAAAGAATTACAACAAATGCAATGTTAACATGAAGTTCATGTTCAATGACTTCAACAAGTTCAAGAAAAAACTCAAGAAAGTCTTCAGAGTGATCAACAAAGAAAGAACAGCAGAGAAACAAGTTTATATCTTGTGACAGAGTAAATCAACAACAGTATACATCACAGAGTTTCAGCAATTAACAGTACTTATCAGATGAGATAATGAAGCACTTATTTATCAGTACTATTGTGAGTTGAAGAAGTTCATCAAAGACAAGATAGCTTGAGCAAAATGATCAGATGATCTTCAGAAAATGATTAATTTGAGTATTAACATTGACAGTTGTCAATGAAAATGACAGATGAAACAAAAAAAATATTGAATGTTATCTATGATAGAAGATCAAGAAGAAAGCTTTTGACTGTGAACAAAGCAATATATTTCATTGATAAGACATAGAAGAACAGATTCTATGAATCTTAATGTAATTAAGAAGTGTTGTTAAAAGTCATAAAAAACTAAACAAATGAAGTCTGAATGTCAGCAGAAGTGATTCAGTAAGTCTCAGATAACACTGTGAAATGAAATGTAAATGTGTTACAACTGTGAAAAATCTGAACATCTTGTCTGAGAGTGCAACAAATCTCAAATAAAAAGAAAAAATATAGCAGCAGCAGTCAAGAAAAATACACATATAATGCACAATGTTCTCAGCTGAACAGTCTGTTATGATGACATGTGCAGAGTACACATAAGTGCAAAAGATGAAGCTGAATGATATTCTCAGTGACAGTGTAAAGATGCTAAAGACAGATACAACATGATGAATTGACTGATCTATGAGAAAGAATTAGCTATTTTAACAAAAGAATATATCAAGAAAAACATTCTTGATGCTGAGATTGAAGAGACTGATACTTGAGAAACTCAAATAAAAGACTACAGTGATAGCATTTAATAGACACTGAACTTGAATGTGAATCAGAAAGAAATTGACAAATGAAAAATCAATATGAAACTAAAGATGACATATCAGCATCTGAAAAATCAATGCTGAGTGTTGAGAGAAGAAAAGCTTCAGTTTGAGAAGTGTGAGCTTGAACAAGAGATACAAGCTTGAAAATGAAAAGCACAACACAAGAGTGTGAAAGAGTGCAAAATATATGATCAGCTAGATGAGCTGATGATAGCTGTTAAAGATGAATGTCTCAGCAGTGACAACATTATATTATTGAAATTTCTTGTATGAAAGACAAAGAGTCACAAGATTGAAATACACTTACTCAAAGAATATATCACACAGAATAAAAACAGATAAATCTGCAGCAAGAAGTATATATCATCAGAATTTCTGCAAAGAGTAAAAGTCTTAAAAAGTCAGTTGCAGATAAAGTACAATCAGTATGAATTTTGACTACACTCAGAAAGATACATTGAGCAATACAGTCTAAAGTATGTGAATTTTATGATCAAAAGAAAATCAAAATGATTTCAAGAACTTTAAAGACAAGCTGAATGATCAGATGAGTCAAAAAATGAAAAGCTCTCTTGACAAGACTAGAGAATAAGAAGCTAGTGACATCTCAAAGACAAAATAATAATCATCAAATATGAATCAAAATCACAATTGACAGATATCAGATCAATACTTTAGTGAATTCTGAAGTAGACAGTAACATCATAAGCAAAAAAATAATTGATATGTTGAAATTAGAGACACAGTGAGTGCACTGTTCATTCAACATACAAATGACAAATGAAGTCATTAAAAAAATTAATGAGAAAGTCTGTGTAGAGATCTCAATTCTTGAAAACTCACAAGAGATAACATTTGACATTATGAAATCAATTGAATATGACACAATGCTAAAAATGTCTTGATTGTGCAAAAAGAATTCAAAGATTAATTGAGTTACAAAAGAAATATACACAGTTAAAGACACATATGAGATTTCTAAACAATCAGAGATGAGTTTATTAGAATATAAGTTATAAGATCATAAGATATCACTATTGAACAGAAAGCAATCTAAGTGAATGTCATTATACTCAATGAGTGAGAATCAACTCAAGAAAGTTAAAACTTATCTTGATGAGAATCTCAAGAGAGAATTCATAAAATCATTAAAGTCATCAGCAGAATACTCAATTCTGTTTGTACTCAAGAAAGATGACAAAAAACAACTATGTATCAACTACAAACAGCTCAATGAAATAATTCACAGAGATAATTATTCACTACTGTTGATAGAAGAGCTGCAAAACTGATTAAAGAAGATTAAGTAATTTATGAGTTTAGATCTTAAGAACATCTACTATCAAGTCAGAATGAAAGAAGATAAAGAATGAAAAACAGCATTCTGAACAAAATATGAACATTATGAGTATATTGTTATGTTATTTGAGTTAAAAAACATCTCAGTCATCTTTCAGAGATTAATCAATGACATATTAAGAGAATATCTCAATGATTTTATGATCACATATCTCAATGACATTCTGATATATTCAGAAGATCTTGAAGAGCATCACAAATATATGCACAAAATACTGACAAGACTCAACAAGAGAGCTCTGTACATGAAAAAGTCAAAAAACAGATTTGAGATTAAGAAAGTCAAGTTTCTAGACTATGTAATTTGATCTGAACAGATTAAGAAGAATTCAAAGAAGATAAAAGTAGTTAAAGATTGATCAACACTGAGAAGAATCAAGAAAGTGCAAGTCTTTCTAGAATTGATGAACTATTATTGAAAGTTTGTATCAAATTATGCAAGAATTGCAAAATCACTAACACATTTGACACACAAAAGCAAAAAATAACATTGAAGTAAAAAGCAGAAGAATGTGTTTCACATATTAAAGAAAAGTTTTAGTGAAACAGCACATCTGAGAATATTCAATTCAGCATACAAGAAAATACTGAAAACTGATGCTTCAGATTTCACAATAAACACATATTTATATCAGATTGAGAAAGAGCAGCAGAAACTCATAGCATATTGATTTAGAAAGTTATCAGAACTCAAGAAAAGATATGAGATTCATAATAAGAAACTTCTTGCAATAGTAAAAGCACTACAAGACTGAAGATCTTATCTTGCAGAAACAAACAAGTCAATTTAAATCTATACAGATCACAAGAATTTGAGAAACTTTACAATAACAAAACAACTCAATCAATGACAGATTCATTGAGCAGAACAGTTAACAGATTATGAATTTCAAATTTATTACAAGAAAAATAATGAGAATAATAAAGCAGATATCTTGAGCAGATGATTTGATCATGAAGATGTACAAATGATATATGTTGAAATTCTGAGCAAAGACAACAACAAAATTCTCATGAAGAACTTAGCAGCAATATACAAGATAAAGCAAGCTTTCTTGACAGATAAAGAACTTATAAAGATATGTCACTACAGCAAAACTGAAGAACATCTAAAAGTTAAATGCATCAAAGATTTAGTAAGAAAAAGACACAATATTAGTAATTTTAGAAATTGAGTCATCAGAATGATCACTGTGTGTAATTTATACTGAAGAAACAAGATTAATTGAGATAAATAATACAATGAAGTAACACAACTAGATGCATCAAACACATCATGAAAGTCAGTTATCATAAACTTCATTATGAAGCTATCATTGTCAAAAGATCTGACATGAAAAATGAAATTTTACAGTATATTGATCATAGTGAACAGATTAATCAAGTACATGATGTTCATTTCATTCAAGAAAATCACAACAGCACTGACATTGACATACACAATACTAAGAGAATTGATTAACAGTCATAAACTATTAAAAGAATTTATCATTAACAGAGACAAACTGTTTACAAGTAAGTTCTGAGAAATGTTTACAGCAGAGCTCAGAATAAAACACAAGATGTTAATAGCATATTATTCACAGACAGATGAACAAAGTAAGTGAATAAATTAAACAATAAAAACATACTTGAGACACTATGTCAACAGAAGTCAAAATGACTGAGTATGACTGTTGTTTACAGCACAGTTTGCATACAACAATGCAAGAAATGAAATCATGAAAGAGATGTCTTTCTATGTGAACTATGACTACAACTCAAAGATATAATGAGATTTCAAAGAACACAGATCACAAAGTCAAAAAGTAATTTTAAATATTACACAGATGAAAAAACTGCATCAAGATCTGATGAAATAGATTGAACAGCAGATGAAACAAATGATAAAGACAAAATCATTCAAAGAGAAAGAGAAGATATATCTAAAAACAAACAACATATGAACAAAGAGAAAAAGCAAGAAGCTAAAGAACAAAAACATTGAATCATTCAAGATCATATGAAACATCAAGAAATTAAACTATGAACTAAACTTACTCAAGAAAATGAATAAACATTCTGTATTTCATGCATTCATGTTACAGCACTGCAATCAGTTCATATCACTTTAAATCAACAAAATATCTGTCAAACTCAACAAAGAATATGAAGTCAAGAATATTCTAGAAAAGAGAATGATTAATGAGAAAGTTCACTATCTCATCAAGTGAAAAGATTATGACATCTCAGAAAATATCTGAAAATCAAGAGAAAATCTCAAGAACTACACAAAAACATTACAACATTTTGAGAAAGAAAGTTGATATTAGCTCAGAAGAATGACAATATTAAGTTAATAAGTTATAACATTGTTTGAGAATCTTCATTCTCAATTTCATCATTATCACTATCAAGTTCAGCAGCAAGACAGTCAATCTTCTGTGCAATATGACAATCTGTTTGATTTAAAGTCTTTTGAAAATGTATTATCTTGACAGCAAGAACATCAAGAGTCATATTTGCATCACTTATTTTCTTTTGAAGAGAAAGATGAGTTCTGTTGAGAGACTTTCACAAAACTGCAATGCACAGATGATCATGATGAGTATACTTATCACACTTTGATCTTTCACTGAACATAACAAAATAATCAAGATCACAAGTGATACAGAATTCACAAAAAAACATAATAAGACTATCACTGATCTGAATTTTCTTTGTAATTCTTAAATGATTAAAATTTTTAAAAAGCATTGTTGCTGATGACAAAAAGTCATTATATACTCTTACTTAAATAAATTTTAGAGAACTAGTGTCTGAAGAAAAAAAATGATGTTACAATCATATCTAGAAAGAAAGAAACTCACAAGTCTGTGATTAAAAATTCACTCAAAGTGTGTACAAAGAAGATTGCTAGACAGCAGTCATATAACAGTATAATGACTTAATGATAAGCAGACAAGTCAGAAACTCAATTTCTCAATATTAAAACATCAAAACATCAAGAATGCTTGATACAGAGATGTTAAGCACATTCTATATAGTAGAGTTGTTTTTCTTATGAAAACAATTATGTTTAACTCAAATAATCATCTAAGAGTTAAAGTTCAGAACCATTTCAGACCAGCTGTTATATCAATAAGCACAAACTCTTAACTCTACATACTTGAGAAATCTCAGATTAAAACATTACAAATGACTTATAAGAATGATTACAACAATCAGAGCTTATATTTAAGATATTTTCTGAGCTTATTGATGAAATAGAGACAAGTTATTTAATAAAGAAAAATGAAAACTTAGTATCTGAGAATTCTGTTATTGTGAGAGTCTAGAATATAAAGTTAGCTTTGAGCACTAAAATGAGCATTATTATTGAGTGATAGAATGAGCACTGAAATAAAGCACTGAATTGAAGTATTAAAATTAAGCATTAAAATTAAGTATTGTCACAAAGCATCAAGACAAAGCACTATAATTGAGCATCATCACAAAGCATCAAGACAAAGCATCAAAATTGAGCACCAGAATGAAACATCAAAACTGAGTGATAAAATTAAGCAATAAATTGAGTATCAAATCAAAGCATCAAGACTAAGCATCAGAACAAAGTATCAAAATTGAGCACTAGAATGAAACATCAAAACTGAGTGATAAAATTAAGCAATAAATTGAGCATCAAATTAAAGTATCAAGACTAAGCACCAGAATGAAGCATCAAAATTAAGCATCAAAATGAAGCATTAAAATTGAGTACTGAAACAAAACATCAAAACTGAACAATAAAATTGAGCAATAAATTAAACATCAAATCAAAGCATTGAGACTAAGCATTAGAACAAAGCATCAAAATTGAGCATCAAATTAAAGCATTAAGATTAAGCATTAAAACAAAGCATCAAAATTGAGCATCAAAATGAAGCATCAAATTGAAGCACTAAAATTAAGTACTAAAACTGAGCATCAAAATAAAGCATCAAAACAAAGTATCAAAACAAAGCATCTGAATGAAGCATTAAAACAAAATGATAAACTTATTGAATGTAGAAACTGAGCATAGAAACTGAGCATAGAAACTGAGTATAGAAACTGAGCATAAAAACTGAGCATAGAAACTAAGTGTAAAGACTGAGCATAGAGATTGAATGTAGAGACTGAGCAATAAAAGTGAAGATAAAAACTGAGTGTTAAAGATAGATGTATTGATGTATTTACTTATAATATTGATGCACATATCATGAGTGAATATGATGTTTACTAACATTATAACATTGACACACATATCATAAATGAATGTAATATTTACTAGTATAACATCTCAGTCTCTTTAACATCTCAGTAACATCTTTTAATGATGAACTTCAAATTACAATTACTCATCAACTTAGACTTTTACATATATTAGAACACACAGTCACTCAAAAATATCTTTATATTAATTTCTTATAATGCTTCTGTTAACTTAATCTTAGAACTTTATTAAATTGTTATTTTACATTATGACATGTAGCAAGAAATCATCAACAAAATGCAACACTATGAAGACAGTACTGAGCAGAGAAAAGACATTGACTGCTGAAAAGACACATGAGAATGAGAAAATCTGTGATGAAGAAAAGAGAAAAGAAAAGAGTGAAGAAAACATGAAAAAGAATATTGATGAGATATGAGTGAAGATTAAGATAAATACTGCTGCAAATACAGATAAAGATGAAGAAACTCAGACAGTTACTGCAAAATCTAGATCAGCTCACTGCTGAAAGTCAGACAGTAAACTTAATTTTATTGTTTAATTTTATTGCTCAGTTTTGATATCTTGTTTTGATGTCTTATTTTGATGCTTTGTTTCAATGCTTTATTTTGATACTCAGTTTTGATGCTTTGTTTCAGTACTTTATTTTGATACTCAGTTTCAGTGCTTCATTTTATTGCTCAGTTTTAATGCTCAATTTTGATGCTTTGTTTCAGTGCTTTATAATAATGCTTCATTTTAGTGCTCAGTTTCAGTGCTTATAATACTGATCAATTTTATTGCTCAATTTTATTGCTCAGTTTTGATGTTTTGTTTTGATGCTCAGTTTTGATGCTTAGTTTTGATGCTTTATTTTAATACTTTGTGACAGTGCTTCATGATGATGCTTTATGACAGTGCTTAGTTTTGATGCTTCATCTTGATGCTTTGTTTTGATGCTTGATGACAGTGCTCATGATATTGCTCAATTTTATTGCTCAATTTTAACACTCAATTCTACTCTATAACTGTCATTCTTTGTGAAATATGTCACTATCAGAGATCAACTGATTTCTTAATGAAAAAACTTTTCTTTCAGTAACTATGCTGAAAAATCACTCAGAACTATTCAATAAAGATTTGACATCACAACAAGAACTTTTAATTTCAAATCTCAGTCATAAAAAGTTTGCAAGAAGCTGCAGAAGTATATGTTGTTGTTTTCTTTGAAAGTATATTGAACACACTGTTAAAAAACTATAAACTAACTTGTTCAGATGTTAATTTTGCTGCAATTTACACAAAATGAATTATTATTCAGCAAAAGAATATGATTCTCATCAAGAGATACATGCATAACTGAAATATTGCATCAAAAGATGTAAATTGAAGTAAAAGTGATTAAAATTACTTCAGAAATACTGTCTTCTTGATGTGATAAATAGTAATCTTAGAATGAAAGCAATATCTTTGTTCAATATATAATACTTACTTATAATGCTCATGTATCACACTCTTTCAACTCAAATTCTTGAACTCTAATTCAAGAGTCTACTTAATCATAATTATAATCATTAAAATCTGAACTAAATGTCTGAGTTAAACTGAGCTTTCAAATCAAACTTAGCTTGAATCTTCAAACTCAAAAACTTAACTCAGCTTGACTTGATTCAGAAGCTTGATTCAGGTTAGTCAGAGTTAACTCAGTTTGGTGATCACTTTATCAAAGAACTTATACTAATTAATGAATAAGTATTTAAATTGTCTAGAATATTTAGATTAACTAGATTTAAGAAAGAGTGTTGAAATTAAAAGACTTTTTAGAAGTTTAACTCTATTTAATTTAGTGTTAAAATCTTCTGTGTCATGTGATATTGCTTAGTTATTATACACAAAAGTTATTCTTTGTGTATTTTAGTTTTTTAAATAATTAAAACATCTAATATTAAGTAATAGAAATGTTTCAATTTTAACAACACTTTAATATTTTGAAAAAAGACAACAATAAAATTTCAGAAGAATGATGACATCAAATTAATTAATTATTGCATGTATTGCTCAGTTAAAAAATCTTCTTTATTTTCTGTCTCATTATTATCACTATTAAGTTCAGCAACAAGACAGTTGATCTTTTCTGAAGTATAATAATTGACAAAATTTAAGAACTTTTAAAGATGAATAATTTTTGTGAAGAGTGTTGTCAATTCATTATTTGCTTTACTTATTTTTCTTTGAAGAAAAAAACAAGTCTTGTTAAGAAACTTTCACATTATCACAATATAAGAATGACTGTTACAGATATACTTATCACACTTTGATTACTTAAAATGTTCTTCAATTATAGAAAAACAATGAAGATTACAGACAATACAGTATTTGCAAGAAAAAAGAGTTAGATTGTCACTCAGTTGAATTTCTTTTGTGAGTTTAAGATGATTTTCACTTTTGAAAATTATCATTGTGAATGACATTCAACTTATATACTCTTGCTTAAATAGACACTAGAGAACTAGTGTCTCAAAGAGAAAAGATGATGTTACAATCATACTCAAGAGAACTTAACAGAAGAAACACTACATCTGAGAAGACACACAGCAAGATACAGCATGACAACACATCAGCAAGACAGTGAATCAGAGCACAACAACACAACATTGAGCAGACATGCAGTCTCTTATATAGTAGGATCAATTTTTCTATGAAATTGACTGTGTTCAACTTACTTCTCAAGTTAGTTACAATAAAGTGTTTATTCAACATTGCTGTATCAGAGAACCCTTATATCAACAAGCACAAACACCTTAGTCCTAACATACCCGAGGAATCTCAGTTCTAGGACGTAACAAACACTTAAAACAGACTGTTTTGGATAATCACTCATGTAATTGCTTAAAGATACATATGAAAATTGAATTTCTATTAGATCTATATATAATTCATCATTTTACATACTCAGATTGTCTGTATAAGCTGCGGTTGTGGAGTAGTTGCAGATTTGTGTGTTTTTAAGAAAAACCGAGCATTTCAAAAAGTGTGGTTTTCGCGAGTTTTCAAACGGCACAGAGTTTTTTCCGGCACTGTAGTTCGTACACTCAATCTACCTTTTACATAGTATTAGGCAATCATAAATCTGTCGAAAAACATCAGAGAGTCGGTTTCTAACCATGTCAGAAGATCTTCAAAACGAGATTCAAGCCATCAACAGCATCTACGACTTCGAAACTCTTGTTGCAGAGACCCCACAATATTACAACTACATCCTAAACCTTCCCGATCAACCTGTAGCTATTCGCTTGCAGTTCGCGGATGACTACCCCTTGTCTCCACCCACGGTACTAGGCACACAGCATGTCGGCGGAGACATCAGTAAAGGCACTGGGGCACGAGTGGTGGAGACAGTTCGGGACGTGCTTGCGAAAGTGTTCCGAGAAGGAGAGGTGTGCTTGTTCGATCTGATAGAGGAGGTAAGGAGTGTGCTCAATAGCGAAACAGGCGCGACAACCGGAGATGAGCAGGTCGCTGCGGGCAATAGAGACGATGGGAAAGACACAGTGATCCTCGGAACGACACAAAGTACCCTTGAACGGAATGCTGTCGAGTCCACGGAGCAACATCTCCTTGGAGAATACCCACCTTGGACAGTCTCGGGAGTTATCACGGAGAAGAAGTCAGTCTTTGTCGCCCGCGTGGCACCCGTCTCTACGCCGGCTCAAGCCACACAATATATACATCAACTGTTATGTTCGGACAAAAAGGTTGCAAAAGCGACGCATAACATCACAGCTTGGCGGATAAAGGGCGAAGCGAATACTACCTTCCAGGACTGCGATGATGACGGTGAGACAGCCGCGGGAGGGAGGCTATTACACCTGATGCAGGTCATGGACTTGTGGGAGGTCATGGTGGTGGTTACAAGGTGGTATGGAGGTATCCAGCTCGGCCCGGATCGTTTTCGGATCATAAACTCAGTAGCGCGGGATGCGTTTGTAAGAGGTGGGTTCGTGAGGGACGAGCGAGATCGAAATGGCGGTGCAAAGAAGAAGGGCAAGAAGTGAAGAGATGATACTCTTGTTTGTCTATGCTTCTATAGGGGTGCCAAGTCTATAAGTGCCGCGACTGCTCTTGATCTACACTCAACGCGTGTCGAAGGATACAAACGGTCGACAGCGACTGATATCAATCATTGTCTAGTCCGAGCGGTCGTGACGGCTAGACCGCAGCGTGGCCAGTTTTCAGAAAGCCGTGGCAGGTAGGCAAGTACAGCACCCAGTGCGTTGTCGTCGCTCCACGTCTATGACCTCAAGCTGTTCGTCAGTCGCAAAGGTTGGTTCAGAGCTTGGCGGCCGGCTCCGAAAGGTCCTCCACTTTCGCAAACCGATAGTAATACTCGAGACTTTGCGGGTTGAGCAAAGTTCCAGAAGGCTTGATGATCTTGCCAGATACGATCTGCTTGACTGGCAACTCGACCTTTTTAAGATTTACCGTCGTCTATGACAGGTTAGAGGTTAGAAATTTGAAATAATTGCTCAAGCACAGCTTACCGGAATCTCGGGTGTTTCGAAGACATATTTCGGCACATGCCTGGGGCTAAGGCCTTTTCTAATCGCCATCTTGACATTATTCACAAGTTTTTTGGTGAATTCGGCGCCCGGTTTCAGCAGCAAGAAGAGCATTACGCTCTCGTCGTTGTCTTGGGGCCGCCGCTGCCCAACGCATATTGAGTCCGCTATTTGCTCGGAGAACTGAGCTTCGATGATGCTGTAGATCTCAGCTGAGCCGAACCTTACTCCTGATGGGTTGAGAACGCCATCGGCTCTACCAAGGAATATCAATCCTTTGGTGACCGGATGGAACATGACAAAGTCGCCGTGTGTCCAGACATCTGTCGGCATATCAGCTCCGCCACCGGTACACAAAGGATGATCCTACTGTCAAATCTCGCGAAGTATGCATTGAAATACTTTGACCCGTCTCTGTCTCCCCAAAACTTAACCGGCATGTTGGGGAATGCAGCGGTTGCGACCAGTTCCCCAGGGACGCCATCCGCCACAGGTCTACCTCTCACACCAATACCGCCTTCTTCGAGCTGGTCGTAGACCGCAATCGGCGTCCCTAGACTCGGACCTTGGCAGCCGCCGACATATACCGGCGTAAGAGGGTTTTCGGTGCCGAACGCACCAGCGAGGTCTGTTCCACCGGAGATGTTGGCTAGATGAACTTTGGAAGGAAATCCCACGTCATAGAACCATTCGAAGAGCGCGTCTGACAGGACCATGCCTGTACTCGTCACTACTTGCAATGCACCCAGATCCGTGACTTCTCGGGGACTGATGTTGTTCTTCTGGATCTCGTGGAGGTACCGAGGTGATATGCCGAGATGGGTAACCCTGCGTGTGAATTAACATCGACTTTTCGAGGTTACTACGAGAATGAACATACTTCTGCTCTCCAATCAACCTCAGAAATGTCAACAAATCCGGCACGAAGGGACTTCCATCATACATGACCACTCTCGCGCCAAACAACAACGCCTGGACGCTGGCCAGATACATGATCCACCCCGTAGTAGTATACTGCAAACATACGCTCTCTGGTCCTGTCTCCCGATGCAACATCCCCTCCTTCATGGCCGACAAGACCACCCCGCCCGTTGAGTGCACGATACACTTCGGCTGGCCAGTTGTGCCCGACGAATACACGATCAAGAATGGGTCGCGGAACTCCACCCTCTCGAACTTCAACCGTTCCCCATCCTTTCCAACACTCTTCTCATCAACAACATCAAGGAAATTGCTCAAAGTCGTGACGCCTCCTACCGCACCAACATTCGCCTGCTCCTCGAAGCGCGGCTGACTGACCAGCCCTTGGAACCCTTTCACCCTTTTCATCCCCTCCATGATCTCCGCCATCTTTCCCCTCAAGTCGACCTTTCGCCCATTATACACCGCCCAGTCATCGACGAACACCCACACGGGCTCAATTTGGACCAACCGCTCCAAAACGCCCACACTCCCCATATCCGTACTGCTACTGCTGAACACCCCGCCCAAAGCGGTGCATCCGAGGAAGACGACGAGCGTATCAATCGAATTACTCGCCACCACCGCAACCCGATCGCCCTTCCGCACTCCGTGCGCGCGGAGGGCCAGCGCCATCAGCGCTACGCGTGCGCGCAGGGCTCCCCACGTCAACGTCCGGATCGAAGACGCGCCCTCGCGAACCTCGGTGATAGCCACCTTCGACGCCTCCTTGTGCCTCGTACTACGCGTCGACCGCGAACCCGAAGAAGCTGTGTACAGAACATTCTCGGCGAAGTTCAGTCGCACGCCGGCGAACCAGTGCGGGACGGAATCGATACGAGCCGACTCGTCGACAACCTGTATTACACCACTCGCAGCACGTTAGTCTTCGCCAAAATTAACCGTAGTCGAGGCAGGGAATAAATAACGTACGGCAGTGTATTTGCCCTCATGCACAATCCCTAGTTCGTCATCTTCCCACACGTCCTGCCAGAAATCGGCCCGCTGGGTGATGGAGTAGTTGTATAGATCTTGGAAGGTTGGGAGTGAAAGGTTACGTTTTCGAGAGATGAGGTTTTTGAAGCGGTATAGTTGCGTTGTTTCAGGGTGTGGATGACGCCAGAGGAGACGGGGCGTTGGTAGGGGTTTCAGGTTTGGGGAAGGGAAGGCGGTGGGGGAGGCGGAGGAGGGCGCCATTGTCGTGGTTTCTGATGTGAAGCCGGAACAAAGTGTAGGATTGTTTCAGTATAGAAGGGTTCAATACTTCCAGTTATTACCCTGTACGTAACACTCATCCATGCTCAAACCAAACAGGCAAGAAATCGAGAAATCAAAGATCTTCCAGGATACAGAAAGTCCCGAAGAAATGCGGAGTGTGGAGTGCGGAACTTGCTCCGCGTTTTCGAGGGGTGGGGGTGCAAGCCGAGGTTGCTCAGATTAGATCCTTCAAAATCGTGGAGTTGTATGGAGTACATACAATTTATTCAAAACCCATTGGAACATTTGAACAGCCTTACTATTGAGGGTTTGACATCCAACCCTATATGAGTATTATTCTTGTCTTCATAAGGATCATTACCCACAAACGGCTGCACCATCAGGATACTCATCCTCCGTGTTCCGGCCCGCCTCAAAGCCCTACATTTTACATCCCGCGAAGACCATAGCACAGCCCTACCTCCGTCGCAACATCCTCCAAACCAGTCAAGAGAATGATACTTGCAGCGCTATAATATCCTGCATCAGAACCCTAACACTGGAATCTCCCATGTAGCACCTCAGCACACTGTGGCCCCATAGCCCGATGCCCTTTATCTCAAATATCCTATCCAACCGCCCGTTTCGTTTCCAGTATTTTCCTTACTCTATTCCCCTTCGCTCCTTGCCCCTTACTCTGCGGCCCTGTTGTTTGGCCTTCTCGGTCGAACCGAATAAACAAACGCGCGTAAGCCATACGCCACGCAACCAAAGATCGCGAACCAGGCTTGGGGTGGAGGACAGCGTGGATTTCTGTAGGTATTGTGCCGTTGCTTAGTCGTTGCTGTGGCGCTCGAGTCGCTCGGTGAGCCGAATGTACTTGTGTATGTTCTGTCCCGGACGTTGGGCGCCAGCATTCTAGTACGGACTCCAAGAATGCGAGTTGACAACCGTTCTCCGTGGCTGATGTGGCGTCTGTGTCAAGTGTATACGAGCAGATACGTCCGCGAACGTAGTGTGTAGACGTTGTGATCATGTACGATGTTCTCATCTCGTAAGGGATATTGTGTAGGTTGTACAACTTTGGCAGGACTCTGAGCGTGTGCTGTCGATGTATCCGTGTTTGAGTTGTGAGAAAGGTCAAGTACCAGCAACGAGCGTGGTGATAGAGTGTTACCTGGTGTACAAACGACCGCTGACGTAGGTGTGGAGGTTAAAGAGATCCTGTCTCCTGCTGAGTCTCGCAGGAAAGTAAGCTCGGGCTCAGGAGCGTCTGTCTTTTTTAGGACTTGCTGCAACATACTCAATACGGGCATAACCCAGACAAGTTGGTGTTTGAGTGAGATGCGGTGCCCTCCTTCGAAGATGCTATCGAATGTCTCGAATGATCAGTTGCTTGGTGTATCTGGGTAGGTCCAACCACAGGCCAATCCAGAGGGCAGACGCGATCTTCTTTCGGATGTAAGATTGGCTTTCCTTCTCAAGGTCAGGCAAAACGACAAATTCCTTCCAGGAACACAGAAGTGGCGTATGAGTAAGCTGACTTGTCTCATTGGACAATACTGAGTCCGTTATGCAGAGGTGTTAAGCGCTTCAGCACAAGGTTTCTTGGCTTTTCGTAGAGTCTCTCAAATGTTTCGAACAGTGAAAGTTTGCGAGTCTGGAACAGCCGTAAGGCGAATTCAGGAGCGCTTTCTTTTACTGTCTCAAAAGTCAGTAGAAGGTACAGAGACAAGATCGGACAGTTAGACTAGAAGAAGCAGTTGCCTCTTTAAACGTTGGGCGAGCTGTGAGCTGGAATGGCAGGCGGAACCCTGAACATTGCAAACAGAACTTGAACAACTGAGGAGTATGGTAACTCACGCGCTTTGAAATCTGCAATCTCGTCCAAACTTTTCACACTGCAGACACTTCGGCCAGTCAGGGTCGCATTTGATCTTCTTCTCCCGACAGGTCAGACACGCTACCGCAAGTCGTTTCCGTGGCTTGCCCGCCTTGGTGAGTCTCCAGTTCACGTTGACGGTCTCCCCGTCGATCATCTTCCGGCAATGCGATCCATCTTCATACACATAGCAGAGCCCTTCACCCGGGATGACCTCCTCGCGGATGGCACGGGGGATGAACTGGGCAACTTCAGAACCTTCTCGTTGACTGCTACTGCGGCTACAGCCGACCTCCAACTGTTGGCGTGGCTCTGCCATTCGGTAAGAAAGAGGCTGCTCGTATTGGGTGGTCTGTGCGGACAGGACATGCTGGTATGAGCATGGATCCGAATTTGATCTGTGAACGTAGGGTGAGTACGCTGATTCATCTGGCTCACGGTTCTCGGACCCTCCATAAGGATACCTCGTAGGGCGTAATGGTAGAGCTGTATCTAACATTGGCATGGGATAAGACAGCTTCCGATGAGGTGGTGCCCCTGGCGGTGTAGCAATGCCGTCTGAGTAAGTTAGAGAAGACATTCTTGCTCGCCTGTCCAGTGGCCAGCTGGGGCAGGACAATTGCTGTAGAGAGGTCGGCGAGTCGAGCCGGTACTGCGGAGAGAAAGGTGATGATGGAAGGCTTGACTGGGAAGAAGGGGTGAGCAGCTGGCTGACAGGCGGCAGCTGTTCCTGGTTCATAGCTTTTGGAAACTCCATGGAACGTAATGAGCGACGTCTCGAATCATACATTCTTGGTTCCGTCACCTGGTGTCGGACTGGGTCAAAGCCCGCGTGAAATCCAGGTGGGGGTGGAAGCTGAATAGTGAGATGTGCCATTGAAGATGGTCGATTGGCAGAACTCTGCGAAAATGTTCGAATTTCTTAGAGCCTCTTGAGTCCTAGGAACGGATACCAGATTCCTGATGGCTCCTCAATGTTGATCACGTGACACTTGGTCGGTTACTCTCTCAGATTCAATTCCCCTTGCTACTTAACATTCAGTAAGAGTGGAACTTTGAACACAGTACGGCCCAAGATGACAGCTCGGTCTCTTTAATCGGTTGGGGCGTCAGTGAACGTGGTTTGACATTCGAAACTTTTAGGATTGGTCCAGCGTCAACGTCGTTTCAAGACTCGATACCACACACAACCGGAGCGTGGCCGAGGTAAGCAAGTCCTCAGCGGCTTAATCTTGTCCACTGTTACGATCAGCAGTGCAGTCTATAGCTTGAATGCAGTCGAATCCCTGGGAAAGCCGAGCAGGATAACCCAGTGGTAAGCGACGAAGTGGTGACCAGATCGAGGTTCGAGGAAGAAATCCAAGCTGAGGATGTTTTGGCACCTTAAGGCTCCGATTGAGATGAGGATGATAAACAGTAGTAACGAAGATAAACGAAACGTCAAGACGAAGATGAGATTTAATCGTATGTCAAAGTAGGCATAGCAATGACTTCACGGTACGTTGTACGTACAAGGTTAGAGAGTCCGAACTGAAGGCAACGGAAAGAGACGAAACGAGGCAACGGCTGCTTAGGCAGGATACAAGGATGACAAAGTAAAGTAGGATCATCGCAGTCAAAATCAGCTCAGATCTACCCACGGCCAGGGTGAAACCGTTCCATCTTTTCGGCATGCTTACATTAATCGGTTATAGTAGGTTTTCCTTTGAACTTTTGGTGGCGGAGCGCTTTGATCACGTCTGGACAGAGAGGTTGAAAGGCTAAGGGTGTGCGGCGGAGTAATCCACACACTTGTGATCAAATCACTCTTCACTGCCCCCAACTCCAACTCGAGGCTAAGAGCATCTTGTACATATAGTGTATGAAGTACAGGTGGAAGGTGTCAGTGAACCAGCCCGATTCGGCGAGATGCATTCAGCAGGCATCGGTACCGCTATTTATATCAGCATCTCTTCCTCGTTTCCGACAAACCTGATCGCGTCTCGAGGATGAAGAAATTGAAGTCTACTGACAGCAACCATCCTCTCATTCAGACTGCTAGAGTACCTTAAGGTACACATATCAACTTAGACAGAAGGGATACATTCTTGAGCCGCGAACGAGAAGGACCTGATTCGGTAAGGTATGGTACGTAATATTAGTGAAGAGTTCTTCGTGAATTCTGTTCCAGTACCGTATCTTCTCCGCAGATCGGCAGTAAGCCGACACTAATGGAAGCCATGCAGCTCACTTAGGTCAATAGGCTAAAAACTGCAGTACTCAAGACGCAATGATCGTTGAAAGGGACAGGGTAATAACTGTTACGCCCCGTGGAATAAGAACTGCATGGACGCCCGCGCGGACGGGAAAACGACCGAGATGAAGGATCTACCAATCCTTGATCGGTGCGCATTAACACAGAGTTCGAAAAGAACACCTAACTCCCAACTGAACCGAGTGACTCAGGGAGTACCATAACAGGTATCCAAGGCAGTTGTATCAAACGACTCTATACGCGGTTTTTATAAGATAGGAAACAGAGGAAGAGTGGAAGAGGAGATAATGGAGCTTGAGACTGCTGCCTTCAGCACTCAGGCCCGGATCTATCCCTGCAGTAATATGCAGCCGCACAATTGGTGCATGAACAGCGTACCGAACTGTAAAGAAAGGAGGTACCTTGGCTGTGGATCGCAAAGCTAAAGATTATTAAAATCCCGCTACCCTGTTGCCTTCCATGCTCTATGTCTTCACGGACAAGCCCGCCGTCGACATCATCCCACCATCGACATCGGAAACACGGACCCCTTAGTGTTCCGCCTGTTAGCGTAAGGGGGGTTCGCAGAAGCTGGGAAGATCTGATCTGCAACCCTGTAACCGAACAACACACACCACTCTGAAGGCGGATGCAGAACAGAAACGCTCAGTCGGTGTCTGGCCCTGCTCTGCCTCCGACCGAGATGTACTGCCGAATCGGTACAGTCAAAGCGGTCGGAGTTGGCGTGCTTAATTATTCTTCGTCTAACCCACTTCACATCGTCCTCGTTCCGCGTTACCCTCTTCGAACAATGGCACGACGCGTAAGAGGACCGCTGATGGCCGGCAATTGTCGACCGTCACCGTAGTTCCACTTACCGTCAAATATGCGCCTCATCCTCAGCGCGTGCCGCTCTGGGTTGAGTCGGCCTCAGACTTGAGACGGAAGTCAACAGGCGAGTGACATGGTTCTAAGGTCGAGTTAACTTTGTCCCTACTGCAGGAACGGCACACTTCGCTGCAATATTAAATCGCACAAGCACGATTGATAGCTCCGCCAGCCGGGCCGGGGAATCCGGATCTGAGGGAGGAGCCTCGACGCCTCGCCTTCCTCTGTCTCTCTCTCGTGCGAATGGGCGCTACTGCATGGACGTGCAGCTCCATGCACCTCAGCCTTGTTTGAGTGGGGTTGATCGGGGATCATCCAATCAACCTCTTGTCCTACACACTTTCCCCAACACGATTGGCCCCGATATCAAGACAACAGCTGGGTTGTTGACTCGGTGTGTCTGTCGATCATAGCTGAGCCTTGATACCCATACTTGTATGAAGAAGTTCCAACTCCTCTCCACAACAAACGCTCGGATAACGTGGTATGACTCAGCCGGTGGGAGAAGCCCATCAAGGTAACGTCGCGGTTGCTGCACGAAGACGCAATCCCTCACTTGTCTCCCAAATACCCTGCCGCATGTCGCGCATTGACCCTCGGCAGCATCAACACTGTATGTGTAGTTGTGGTTGTATTGTGATGGATGCCACGTGCGACCTCCACAAGTGGTTACTAGACTAACTCAATGCTGTCTTGTTGGAGACAGTCAAGCGGTTCACGATCTCCATCCATCTCAAATTCCCGGGACTGGTGGCTTAGCGTTGAACTTAGGGGCCTTGGGCTCCTCCAAAGCCAAGATATACTTTCCAAGTTACGTACCTCCTACCTACCTTAAGGTAACCTCAGAGAGAACGCACTTGAAGGTGTGCCGTCGCTTCGAGATTGCCGCCAGAATTGATTCCTTGGGGCCAAGAGCAGAGGGTCCGCCGCGGATTGCGCCATACTTCCACGCCATCTCATGTGGCTGACATGCAGTTGGAAGAATTATCCGCTGCGCGCGAACTCTATACGGGTAGACCAAGTAGGTTCAACGAGGAGATGGATCTCTATATGGCTACACTTAAAAGCTAATGTCTCGTAGTTCTATGCTCTACTGCCGTTGACGATGATGTTCTCTTTCATGACGGAGGAACGAGTCGGAGTGTCCGATGGGAACAGCATTCGGTATTTTACATGGACTGGGATCGATCTACAGGCAATATATCGGTGACAAGTGGAAGTGCATGGCACGGCAGTTCATGCCTGGCCACCTTAGCCAAAGCTTCGATCAGCACTGGTGCATTTCGAGCACGAACCGCTGTCTCACAAGATGTACAACTCAAGCAGGGTGTCACCGCTACAGTACCGTAGCTCTGAACTATACCTGGCGCATATGACGATACCACGTTGTATTACGCTTGTTTTGGTACCTACAGGACTTGGCCTCGATGGATGGCCATGTTGGTCAGTGTCAATCACCATAAAGGATCCGATCAGACCGTGCTGCATGTAAACATGCAGTCGTCCCGGTAAAGGAATGCATTACCTGACTCAATAAGGTCGTACAAAGACAGCCATCATCAGCTTTGTCAAACCTCGGCATTTGACCTCGCTGTCCTTTCCGCGCCATTGCAGTGTCAAGAGCGCATAGTTATCATCCACGATTGGCTTTGAGAGGGTGCGAAGCCGAGCGGTGAGCGATAAGAGAACCATCCCTCGGATTTCACCTTTTACGATTCTATCTCATTCGGGACAAGAAGAGTGAGAAAAGGTTAACCGTCCGAGTTTTGGCACCCCTTTCTTGGTTGTTTTGTTCTCAACTGCTGAAATGGGAGGTCGTCATTTGCTGCATCTTGACCGCTGTAAAGCGCCCTCAGAAGCTAGATTCCTACCGAAAGGTAATAGTGTGCCTTCTGAAAGACTGTCAGAGACTGGGCCATACGCCGTTAATGGCGTCGCTCGGTCGGTCTATCCGAAGCTGACAGCTGGATATCGAACTCAGTACTTGTGCGAATGTCAAACGAGCTTTGATCTATGAGACAGTCTCTCCAAGTTGGATTACACGATAATCCAGCATCATGATCGTTTTCTGGGGAAACAAGCGACACCAAGGCAGTTCATTCGTGTCTCATGATCTTCATCTTCCACCGCCGATGACGATCGATAGCGACAAGAGGCTAATTGCGTCCACCTCAGAGCAATATGCAAACATCCAACTCTTCATAATGTCTCAGCAGACGACAATGCTTAGCACTCACAAAGTAGGTGTCAATGGTTCCCCATGATGGCTACAACTGATAGTCTTACAGGCGACAGTCTACTCCAGCTCAGCTCCGCCCGGCTAAGCCCCAAAACCTCCTCGCTCACCCCCAACATCGACACATCTTACATGGATGGACCTAATCATGAAAGATCGACACAACGAGCAGGAGAAGGGAAGGAATTGAGTATCCATCTCAACTGGTATCCTTAGCGCAAATCGCCACCGTTGCGTCCAAGCCTTGGAGAGCCATGCCATCCCAGTAACGCGCTGGCCGCAGAGCGCATCTTTTTCACAGCCTCTTATAGACCAGTTAGCGATGACCGCAGCAGCGCCTGAGTTACTCCGCATCTCACGATCCCGAGACCTGGCAGATCCTTGTCGCTATGCCTTCTCCATCCGTAACGTTGTAGAGTGGTCAAATTTCTACTAATTCTCTACCGTCTAGATAAGATACTTGGGCTTGGAAGACCGCAGTGGTGGCCTACCGCATCTCGAGCGTTTCCTGCGTACCTACGCTGCATCATTTCTCGTCTCTTCTAAATCCATGCCAGCACATCCTCAACAAACGTCTACGGGTCCGGAACCGTGAAACATGCATTGTCTCAACAGCTTTCAAGCAACCCTACACTCTCGACCTCAAACCGGAATCTCAGACCCTCCAAGCTACGCCTTCTAGCCAGGTCCCGTTTACAATACAGCGACAGACATCGAACCACACCACGTACCTCTCAACCGAGCAAGCACACCTCAGCCACCAGGCACCAGACACCAGACACCCGCATCTCTACGCACCTTATGAACAATACTGCACTGCCACCAACCTAGATCCCCCAGAGCCGGACCATGCGGACGGACGAGACCCATCACGACCTCCGGACACGGCTCCCTCGTTCCAGCGCGGAGAGGGAAAGTTGAGAGGTTTCCAGGTAGAGATTTCCAGCTGAATCTCCCTACTTATATATCTGCGAAGTCGTTACATAAACCAATCCGAAGCCCCAAGCACCGAACCCCAGAAGCCTCCAACCCCACACATCCTCCTCGCACCTGGAACAGGCCCATGGCAGATGTCTTCCGTCCAACTCAGGATAACGATGACTATTGGATAGGCAGCAATAGCAAACATCGTGTACTCATACTTGTACCAGAGACTATGCTAGAATCGATGTTAGCTACTTCGTGACTGCGTAGGGAGCTGTTACAGGGAGTCTCTGAGATTGTCATATGTACGTAGAGTCGGATCCAGTATACGAATTATTTAGATATGGTATTCTCGTAGGCAATAGTTTATTATATATACGAGACCTCCAGTTCCAGCACATCTCCTACAGAATGGAGTAGGACATTGGGTATCGAAGGGGAGTAGGCGGAGGACCGGACATGGTTGGGATGGCGAGGAGATGGCGAAATCAGTTGTTCACGGGGTTTCAATAGACCCAAGCTGGGCGCTCGGCTTATGGAAACAACAATGCAAGGTATCAGAGCAAAGGTCGATAGTACTCTAATGCACAATGCAGAGAGAAGCTCAATAGCTTTGCATGAGTACTACCAGTTCATAACCACGCAGCAGTTCTAACATCCACGTCCACCCCTACGCCTAATCCTCATGCAAGATCTTGGCGAAACTCTCCGCAGCCCTCTTCGGTTTTCCGCCCTCCAACGACTGCTGGCCCAACTTCTCGTGGCTGAACGTCTTAGCGTATGGGTTGAGTCTCAGCAACACTTGCTTGTTACGAAGAGGGTTTTTCTTCTGAACTCCCGCGCGCTTCGTCTTCGCTCCGCCCTTCGCCGGACGTACAACGGCTTGTACTTCGGAGGAGTTGATCAAGCGACCGATGTCTGCGTTGGAGACTACATTCGATGGGAGCAGGAAGTCCTTCTTCAAAGCGGAAGGAGTAGTGGTTGAGCCGTAGATCTTATCTAGAGCAGCAAACGCGGATGAAGTCCAGATTATGAATCGCCCAAGATGTCCACCGGGTGCAAGTTGCAGTAGGTTGAGCGCGAACACCGAAGAGGTCTCGACACCAGGGATGTTACGGAAAGCACGGACGAGTTCCTTGCCGTCTTCGTCAGGGCTGTACACAATCAAGGGTCCACGGCGTTGGCGGTGGCGGCGACCTCGAAGTTTTCCCTTTCCAGCTCGCAGTTTGCGGGACTTGCCCACTTTGCTGACATCGGGACCAGCACCGACGGCCTTGAGGAGTGCGAGTGCAGCCGATGTTTTGGCGATGGCGGCTCCTTCAAAGGCGGACGACGCAACCACTAGAGGGACTTCGGGGACGGTGGAGACGTGGTGGCCACGGGCCATGAGGAGAGATGGGACAGAAGAGGCTGCCAAGGCGGAGGTGGTAGCAAAGCGCCTGCCACGGATCAGTATAGCTTCGTAGCTGCGATAGTACCAGCCTGAACGTACTTCTGACCAAGATTAATCTTCTGGTGCCACTTCCTCCACACCTTTGTAGGCGCAAACATCCGACCGGCGCGACATTGATTACCGAATGCGGCCTGACCGGCGCGGTGAGTACCTCCACCAGAGACACGAGGAATACGGGCCACAGCGCGACCTATGTTAAACGTTCATTAGCACAACAAGCCAATTCCTTCCATGCTCCCGAGTTTAATTCAAAGACAGCATTCCATCGATATTCAGAAGCACTATTAAATCCATCTACTAACCGGTACCCCAAGACTCTGCTGACGTCTGATGGCCCGCCTTCTCGCTCACAGCATACGGCTGTCTCTTGTTCTTCGCCATTCCAGTGTGCACCGTTCTGCTCAAGCCGTTAGCAACAAGGCCCTCAGCATCAAGACTGAGTCGGCCATACTGAACAATGTCGGGACGGATCGGCGACTTGAAGACGGCCGGAAGAGGATGCGTTGAACCGCTGGCTGAGCCATCAGCGGAAGTTATCGTGACCGTAGGACGAGTAGTCATCTTGTCGGCGTTGTCGTTAGTAGATGCTGTGTTCCGATGGCTGTCGTCAACATGAAATGCTGACTTTCGATGTTCGTTTAGCGTTGTGGGCTGCGCGGGCTTTAGCCCTCCGCATAGTTCCGCTTACGCGAGCTGTTCTAATCTCTACCCACCTACTTGTAGCCGCCTGAAACCACAGCACTGTTCGCCTTCTCTAAAGTTCAACTTCCCCTAGAATCGGCAGAGGGTTGTACAGAACTAGGAAATTAACATACCTACTTAAATTACTCCATCGCGCTAATGGAGAGCGAAAATCTATGACCATGCGATGTCGTTGTCCTTTCAGAAAGGAGCACTCGAGTATGGCAAACTTAGTCCGGGCATCGACTCTGAACGACCCTTTCAGAAGATGCGGGATTCTGCCTTGCTGTCTCAGCGTCTATTATGTCATGCATGGCACATGATTGGTTTGCGAATCTCATCTGAAACGTATCTCAGTTTGCACTGCGCTTTCTCAAATTGTTCTACCAATCATTGTTCAGTTTTTGCGATATTCTTAGATCTTCGCGGCGTCTGCGGGCGGTTGCGCAAACACCGCCCTGTTATAGCAAACAGCCGTTGGATATTTCTACCTATTGAAATAGATGCCTATCTCTTATGGTCTCTTCACCCGTTCCTCCCAGCAGCGTTGCACGTTTAAGGCACTTCAAGGCTCCCATTGAACAGCTTCGTGGAGAGACATCTCTCTATTTCTATTCATTGGTCGCATTGTACTCTTAGTGCTCTGGATGGAGAATCGATTGCCCTGCCAGCGCCCAGTGTCAGAATCTCGCAGCGGCCTTCATGCGAGTCGATGCGGTGAAAAGCCTGGGCGGTTCATTTTCTCTCCCAAGCGATCGAAGGAACCATTGAACAATGATAAGCAGAACGGATATTTAGCATTAGGGACGCAGCAAAGACGAGGTATATATACACTCGTTTATCCATCAAGGTCACCGTTCTTCAAGAGCTAATGCTTCGCGCTGGCGATCAGCTAAAAGCCAGTCTTGGAAGCCTGCGAGTCTGCAATCGATCGTGCTTATCCCTACAATCCTGATCACCGGCGCACTCATTATACTGCTCGGTTTACTCCTTTGGAAGACTCGGCGAGATGGAGGGATCCTATTTGCCGAAAACATCGACGACCTGCCCACAGCTTACTCGTTCATGTACCTGTACCTTCCGACTATTCTTGCAGTCATGTACAGCACGCTATGGAGCTGGATTGATCTGGACGTGAAAAGACTGGAACCCTTCTTTCAGTTGTCGAAAAGCTGCGGTGCTGCTGCTGCAGACTCTGTCTTGCTTCATTATCCAGTGGATTTTCTTGCAGCTGTTCCCATTCGTGCTGCCAAGCGAAAGTGAGAAGTCTTATCCATATTAAGAGCGCCGATGCTAATATTTTAGGCAATGGGCTGTGGTTTGTGCGGGTACAATCATGATGATCGTCTTCTGGGCCATAACTCCGCTCCAAAGTGCTATCTTCACATCTTCTTCAATCACCAAATCCGTTGCAGCTCCCATGTCCATTTCGCATTCGCTTCTACCAGTTAGTGATCAGGAGAAGAAAATGACTACTGGATTACTCAGAACGGCGTATGGTATTGTTTGGCATGACCGACCATTGCCCGCCTTTACAACCAGGGAGCTGGCCCTTACGCCTTTCAAGGCTCAGTCTTCCATCAACGAACCTGGGCAAAACGTTACTTGGAGCTCATCGACTATACAATATAGCACAGACTTAGCATGTCATCCCGCGGTGTGGAAAGATGACCCGTCGCCTGAGGGTACGTTTGACAATGGAAAGGGGTGCCGAACGAGCTATATTGGACCCGGAGGGCAATCGCAGCAAGGGAAAAGATTCTCCGCCGAATATATCGGATACTACAACAACGATTATCTCCACTACTTCTTGCAAGGCCCTAACTGTACCCGAAATGCATCACACAACTTCCTAGCGATTTGGTCGAGATTGCCACCAGACCCTGCGAGCAAGACTCTCGACTTCACGGCTTTGTTTTGCGAGGGTAGCTATTACTCTCAGGAAGTTAAAGCAAACATTAGCTTGCCCGATCTTTCTGTCTTATCTGTCTCTCCACTCGGACCTAAGAAGATTTTATCAGACCAAGCTTTCAACCGTACGCACTTCGAGTACCTTCTGGCTACTGGTGTACGGGAGGACAGTCTAGTCGATCCTGTGGTCCAAGAGCCTGAGCCACATCGTGTTGACCTGCCTGACGAACTACCTCTCGATCAATCTGCTCGTTTAGGCAATTGGAGCTTGACCACTCCGGTTACAAATATGGTTGCCTTCGCTGTTGCCGCTTCACGTCTTCTTCCAGATGATTACTTACAACCAGATAATTTGGCCTCTGCATTTCAGGCCGCACATCGGCTCACCTTCGCACTTGCCATAGACTCAATCATGGTGTCAAACGACAACACTGCAAACGTCGTCTCGGGTTGGCGCGCAAGTCAAATGGACGCAGTCTTCCTTTCTAGTATCTTCACCATCACGGTTCAAGCTGCGCTATTGATTGTCCTCGCCCTTACAGTATACCTCTTGATTGTCTGCTGTCACAGGCACAGCTGCTTAAGTAGCAATCCCAGTTCAATCACTGCAGTCATGTCTCTTTCCCGTGACCGTGACTTGCTTAACCTTCTTCGAGATCTTGACCAAGCAGACTCTACCACCTTCAAGAAGGTGATCCAGCAACATCAATTTCGACTTCGATACTCACAGAAGACCGATGATCATGTCTTAGGTGTTGAACCTCTCCACCATAGCGTCTCCGGTGTGGCACAGGGAAAGCTAGCTTCAAAACCATCCGTTACTGCTCTCACGTCCAAGTCGCCGACCAAGACCGAGCGACCCATTGAGTTGAGTATACCTGTTGGTCTGCTCTTCATGTCTCTCTTAGCTACGCTCCTTGCTATCTTAACTGTTCTGAAATACAAGATCGACCAACAAACCGGTAAATCTCCGCAAATATCCCAGTGGTAGCTTCGCTAAACCCCCTTGCCCTCAGGTTTACCACTACCCTCAGAGAATTTTCTAGTTCAACAGTTATTACTCAATTATCTTCCAACGTCTATTGCAACGCTCATTGAACCTTTCTGGGTAGTACTCAATAGACTACTTTGCCTCTTTCAGCCTTTCGATCGATTACGCCGTGGCAATGCCCCTCCGTCGACTTCTCTAAACTTGAGATATTCATCAATTACTCCACAACTTGTCTTCTGGCGAGCGCTACGAGCCCAACACTTTCTGCTCGCAGCTGTTTGTGGTGTGGCTTTGTTGGCCAACATACTCACAATTGCCTTGAGCGGTCTGTTCAACCAACACTTTGTCTATTTGAGCAATGGCCTCCTTCTACGTCCTTTACATCTTGCTACAATGAAACCCAATGTTACTTGGATGGGTACTGGGATCAATGAGGATACTTTCTACATCGCAGATACCAACATCACGGGCGGCACACCTCTTCCGCCTTGGGTGACGCCAGATCATTATTTTGTGCCCTTCGAATTACCTCCCTCTGCCGACAAAGCTACTCACTATCAAGCTACAACGACCGCTGTAAGGGCAGAGTTCCAGTGTGAGCAGCTGCACAATTCTCAGGGCAAAAATCAGTTCAACCTCATTCTCAGCAACAACGCTACAGCTGCAACACTCACGACCGCTCACTATCAACCTGATGGAGGTATGCTCCGATGCCAGGCAGATGTGGGTTGGGTGGGTAATCCACAGGGAACAAATGCAGCCGAGGTTCTGACCCTTGTGGCCGAACGTAACGGTACAGGAAGCAGTGCAGAAAGGGCCTTCTGCCGGGCGCAGATTGTAGCTGGATGGATCCGCTCAAACATCACGCTGGAAGCACGCCCTACCAACAACACTGTGTTTAACTCAGCTCGCAACACTACTTCTGTTTCAATGGACCATATGTTCATGGTCTGCCAGCCTCGACTCAGTAACACTAGCTTTGAGGTCACTGTGGACAGTTCCGGCAGGGTTCTCGACAGCAGACCGGTAGATCCAGTTCCGGCAATGACCAACGCGACCGCACTCTTCTCCGCATCCAACGACATTATTACCGCATATCTTCGCACGGGTACGAACAGGGGCATGGCTTGGCACAACGACACCCTCGCGGCGGACTGGCCCAACTATCTCATTAAACAACTCACCCGTTCTCCCGCTATACTGGACCCGCACACACCAGTCCCTCTCTTCGACCCAACCGCCGCCCTCTTCAGCTCCGTCTACAGCCGTGTGTTTGCCATTCTCCTCAGCCTCAACACAGTCTGGTTCCCTCTCCCTGGGAGCCCATCCCCAGACTCCACCACCACCATTTCGGCAAAAGCGATCACGGGCCACTGGCGTGTCTTCATGAATCCGACCATGTTCAAGCTTGCCATCACCATCCTCTCCCTCGACCTTGCCGTCGCTGCCTGGCTCTACATCGCACGTCCCAAAGATTTCCTCCCACGTATTCCAACCAGTTTAGCTTCCGTCATCGCTTCGTTCGCCGCGGGCAATGTCGTCGAAGATCTGAAGACGGAATCCGGGAAAGATGCAGGAGCGGTCACCGTCGAGGAGCAGATGCGGCATTTAGAAAGCAAGGGGTGGAGATTCGGTTACGGAAAGCTGTTCCCTGATAAGGATGGTCGGCGACGTATGGGGATCGAGCGAGTGCCGTTCTTCGAACCGCTACAGGCGACAAATGGAGAGCGTGAAGGGAGTGGAGGTCTACGGAGGAGACTGCGAACGATGTGGAGGCCCTGGGGGAAGCGCTGAGAGCATTCTGAGAACTGTTGGGATTTCTGCTGCACCCTTAGCGTGGAGTTGCAACGGGTGAGACGTTTGGTCATTTTGCCGCGGTTATGTCAAGGTTCATAACTACACAGCTTGATAGACCTATATTTATCTTTCTATGTGTCGAGAGAGAAATCGCGGCCCTCATATATCCCATCGCCACCAACCAACGCCGGCGCCCGAAAAGAACAGCACAAGCCCCACCTCGCCACACAAAGCCGTGTAGCAAGCAGCTACCCTCGTCTATCTTCCCCAGAGTCTAGATAGCTTCCAACCAACCTCTCTTCTACTCCCCTACCCTGAGTACCCATACCTAGGCAACTACCCTCATGTAAGATGTCTGGGTCAAGGTGACTACGGTACGAAGGACTCTAGGTACGAGTCAAGTCGTGGCTAGGGGCAATTGGAGATGAGCGCCGAACTGTTTTGACTTCTGGGTGGTGCGGATGTGGGTGTGGATGTGGATCGGAGGACCTGGGAGACAATAGCATTATTCACCTCCCCGGTTGAGACTGGCGTGAGTGCGGCCTGGACATTTCACGATGTCTTCTTTACTATGATTAGGGAGAGTTGATTGAACAAGGTGGTTTACAGTGATACGAGTGAGTAACAGTGCTTCGGCTGGATGAAGGGTGCGGCGACAACGGCGAAGACCATCGTGGAGCCAGACTTTCATCTGCAAGGTTGTTCATCCGAATGAGTCTCGATTGCAGCGACCTGTTTTCATAGGGTTGTGAGACGAAATGTTGGGGAGAGATAAACATGGCTGCTTTGATTAGTCCCACTACGGCTGCACTGCTACTCGAAATATGGATTCAGCGTTGGTGTCACATATCCAGAATTCCTATTCTTTCGAAACTCGCTTTGTTAAAGAATGTAATTTCACATCTGATATTTGCCGAATGGCTTTGTCCAAGGCTACCCTAAATTCTACCACCCATACCTAATGACTCCGCCAAGATGCTTCTCATCTACATGATATCTACAAAGAAATGTCTAGCCCCCACCCGGTAGACAAAAGAAAATGTTACATGAAGAAGAAACTGTCCGATCCCGCGAACGTGGTTAGAGATGTCTAGTAGGTATCGAGGTAGGAGTTGTGACGGCGGTGAGCGTGTCCACGCGAGAAGCGGACGCTTCGCTTGCCAGCTGCAATATTGAGTGTCTGCGTCTGGCCGGGTGTACATTTGGTTCCTGATGCCATCGGTTGGACAATGGACCAGGCACCGCTGGCGCATTGCTGGAAAGATGTACCGCCGACACAGTTGAACGAGCCTTCGGCGGTGCAAGGGCCGGACTGGGCCCCGCCCGAGCCGCTGCCGTTGACGGGAGCGGAGGAGCCTGATGAAGGTGCGGCGACGGGTGGCGAGGAAGCGACCGTGGGGGCGGCGCTGGGCATGGGGCTCGGAGAAGAGGCGGCTCCGGACGCGGCGCTGGAGACAGGGACAAAGACGCCGCCGGTGTTGCTTGGTGGCGCTGCGACAGAAGTGGCAGTCGAGCCAGAAGCGGAAGAGGATGGGCCACTAGGTGATTGGCTAGAGCCTGAACCAGTCGAGGCACCACATTTGGAACCGCCAACGGGGTCCTTAAGCTCTCCCGATACCAGTACTTCGACAGAGGGCCCGGGATTGGGGAATTTAAGATTTCCCGAGCCGGGAGCCGTTTCACAGCCAGTGCCGGCATTGGCAACAAACATATCCGGCAGAGCGCTGAGACTGCTCAAACTCCCCGCCGCCCGCTTGTTCAACGATGCACCGCCGATGAGGCTATCCTCGTCCCGCTTGACGCTGCCGTTGCCCGACCCGCCACTCCCGCCGGTAACGGTGATCGGGGCACAGTTCATGTACATCTCGCGGTTACCGAGATTGTTGAACCAGGTCCAGGCAAGAGTATAATCACCAGCTGCAAGGTCTTTAGGAACGGTGAACTGATAAGTATCCGGATCAGCTGCACCGGCATTTTCCCCAATGTTGCCAGCAGTGTTCCTGGCGGGACAACCGCCTTCGATTGAGTGGATGACTTTGAACACGCTGTTCTTGGTAGGCACGAGGTCCGCCGTGAGAGAAACTTGGCACGAACCCCCACCGTGAGTGGCGCCACCAGTGAAACTCAACTTTTGTGTCGAGCCTTGGGGCATTGTATTAGAGGAGCCCTGAACGTTGAATTTGGCGTTGCCCGATTTACATGGGTAATCAGATCCGTCAGGTTTAAGCGGACCATTAGCTGTCGAGGTGTCGGCAAATTCAAATGGTTTAGGTGTAGCCATGAGCATGTGAGCGGAAACGGTGCCGGAGAAGGCGATGGCAGCAGCCATGAGGACAGACTTGGTAGAAGGCATGTCGATGTTGTAGTATGTGTCAGGGTAGAGGAGGATATGCTTCGTGCCGGACGAAGAGTGTAAGTCGGATATGCAGAAGACGTGGAGTCGTAGATCGTTCGCAAACTTGTACAAGTAATGCAGTCGCTCGAGGAGGGTCGCTTTTATAAAGGAAGAAGAGAAGCAGGATCGATGCCGATAGAAGCCGTGAGAGAAGGCTAGATGTACAAGGTTAGCGATCAACGCCTTTAGAGATGTTTCGTAGAGATGGAGAGTGTGGAGAATAAGATCGAAGTGGGAGAGAATGCTCGAGGTATATAAAGACGAGGGCCGACTCATTGTTGCAGTGTTGAATAGAATCAAGAATGAATGAGGCTGGCTGGATTCATTGTTCGAAACAATAGCATTGTAACTCAACAGGCAGGACGTAATGAATGGAGTGGTCTATACCTTTCGAGTGCGCGAACAAAGAGGACTTTTCCGGTCTTCGAGAATTCACAGGACCGAGTGAATGAGTGTTAGCTTGCTTAGAGGAACTTCACAGAAGTCCCGAAAGATCGGCGGTCTGCTCCAGGCACGACTGTGTGAATGTAGGAGAAGGAGAGGATCTAGCACTGGAATGAAATGAAGAAGCAATCCGAAAGTGAAGATAGAAGAAAGAGGAAGATACTTCTCGAGGTGAGGAGTATCAGATTTATAGGCGGTTCTACCAGGTTCGTCGGTGAGTGGAAGCACGAGCCCAGTACGCGCTCTCGTGCTGCTGGACAAGCATTGTGTGGTAGTGTTGAAGCATCTAGACTTTCCGTGGCAACGATCTGCCAGTCAGTCCAGCTGCCTGGGATGAAACAGCGGGCCATGAAAAAGGATCGAGTAGCTGCAGCCAGCCAGAGCTGGTAGAACGGGGCCAGTCAAGGTATGATACGACTTGGCAAGCCCGTGATAAGGGGCAAGCACGAGAGGAGAGGACGAGGAGCTGCCCTGCGAGTAGCCGGGACAAGTTTTACCATCCTGATCGCTAGCTGGGAGAGACGGGACCTGAAGCACGGACGAATGCCTTGGTACCTGCATCGACATGTGCCTCCGATTGGGTGGTAGGTCTCTTGTGCCTGGCTAACGAAACGGTAAGGACCCTTGTGTATGGTACCTGAAGGAAGAAGCGGAGATGATTTGCGAGTGAGAATGATCGATTGGTATGAGGTGGGAGAGAACAAAGGGGAAACAAGGAAGGTTGCTTTGTCTAAAAGCCTATCGATAACGGCACCAGGCATGGGGTTTTAGGGACTGACTGATCAATGTAAACCAATCAGAGGTGAGATGCAAGGTTCGGTTGAAGAATACCCAGGATAAGCGAGATCTCAGCAGGCTTTCGTCTCAATCCAGTCATCCGGTTCGACAACCCTCTCGTTGATGCAGAAAGGACGATTGGTGCAACTCATCACTTCTGAAACCGCGAGTCAAATAACTAGCCTCGGAGGAAGGGGATGCCCAATTGGAGATGCTTTCGTGCGCGCAAGTGACACGACTCGACCTCGCACAGGCTGAATACCTTGGGTATTGCAGAAGCTACAATTGGTACTTTACATAGTAGGCAATGCAGTGTCAACGTATCAGGCACAATGACTCGACTCACTTGGCAGCTGCCACTGGAACATTCAGCGTTTACAATGAACAGTACATCTACAGTACGTCGTCTGGAATGCATATTCCGGAGAGGGTGTTACTGGGTGAGATGTTTGTTTGCCTTTAGCGGGCAGGATCGGTGTCACTAGGTAAGAGAGCCTGACACGCTATCCCACACGGGCGAGTCTTCGAGTTTGAGCAACCAAAGCCCTTTGATCTAGATAGCTACGGAGCTAGTTCAACAGGAAACACATACGCGTGCCCTTACCTCAAGATAGCTACGATGATATTTTCGATTGGCTGCCGTCGTGGAGTTTAAAGCCATACTCTAGTGGTAGGCAGGTCCCGCTGGACGCGACCCAGCGGCAAAGCACGACGCCAGCCCGCCAACCGACGCGATCGACGCCGGCATCTCTGTGACGGCCTCCGCTTCTGCAGATTGATTTTACCGGGCACACCGTCGAGTCACACAAAGGGCCAATCTGGATCGTGTCATTCGATGGAATCATTCCCTTTCGCGCCTGCTTCAAGACATTGCTGACGTATGTTTATTTCGGGCGGCAAAGCTCGACTGACGGAGTGCCTGTCGATGTGGCTGATTGGGGGTTATGTGCAGGATGAGGGGCGCGAAAAAGTGTCTGAAGAAACATAATGGCATTAAAACACTCCCTCTCTGATTATGGCCGCTCTCTAAAATAAAATTTCTATCAACTATGATTCGCCTCGCCACTGATGAAGAAAAGACATCCATTTATGATCCCAGCTACCATTACTTCGTCCTCCGACTCTCATGGGAGAGGGATAAAAGACGTTGCTCATCCGATTTCCATGTCTCGTAGCCAGCGTGTTCTCGTCTTCATTACCGCGTGATACAACAGTAGTCCGACGTTTTCGGATATTAGAAGTGCTTGTACAATTGAACCTGTGGGCCACCCAAGCTCGTCACCAGATCTAACAATCAGCCGTGCCTTCTGTTTCTGGCTTCACATCCTCCTTTGCGGTGCTGTTGGTGTTGGCTTGGGCTTTGGCTTTGGCCTTGGCCGCCTTCGCCTCGAGCTGGGCATCCCTCCACGCGACGACCTCCGCCAGCGCTCGTTTCGGCTCCTTCTTCCGGGTGAGGAGGAAGCCTTGCACCTCCGCCGGTGTGAACTTGCCCTCCGGGAGGCAGTTGGCGAACTCGTCCGCGATTCCCTTCAATTCCGGAAGTGGTAAAATGCTGTGTCCTGGTTTGCCGAATGCCATGCCAGTACCACCTTTCTTGAGAGCGTCCCCATCACTGATCTGTTCATCGAGGTCGCGACCAACCGCCCGGTGAAAATTGCCGTTGGCCAGTTGCTTCGTTGGTTTGGGCGTATCGGACGAATACATCCGGATGAAAAGCTCCCGGATTTGTTTCTCGGTGGCCATGGTGAACTCCACAATCATGTCCACTCTCCCGGGCCGGATGAGAGCATCGTCCAGTTTCTCGGGATAGTTGGTTGTCATGACCAGCACTCGACCTTCGTGAGAGGCAACACCGTCGATGGCGTTGAGCAAACCTGACAACGAGATGCCCTGATTTTGCTTTGTTTTTTCGTTATTTTCATGTACCGACTTGAACGCTTTTGCAATTTCTCTCCCAATCTCGGTTTGTCCGTCTGGTTTCTCGGTCGTATTTTCTCCGGTTCGATCGTTTCGACGGTTCAGCCCAGCGCTGTCGATGTCTTCCAGCAGCACCACACAGCGTCGAGGAAGATTGCTGAACAAAAGTCCCAGATCTTCTTCGGTGAGTGTAGGTTCGAGAAGAGAGATGCAGTAGATATCCAGACCGAATATACCACTGAGAGCGAAACTTAAACTCGTTTTTCCCGTACCCGGTGGCCCGTGAAAGAGATAACCCCGACGATACGGAATACCACGATTGGCATACCAGGCGGGCGTGGCGGGATGGAGATACTCATTGATATCTGCCAGGATCCTGGCCTTCTCGTCATGGTTGAGCACGACGGTTTCCATCGGTCTGGACGGTCTCGTGGCAACGCGAGTCCACACGTTCCTGCCTCTCACCCTGCTTTCCTTGGGCGAAGGGCGTCGGACGACCGTTCGAGAATTCTCTCGTTCGAGGTACCTCTCTCGACATTCCAAGATGAGGTCCTTGATCGGGCGGGTCGAGCGGCCAATGCATGTCAAGGTTATGGTCTCGTCTTCTTTGAACGTACTTCCAGCCCATCCGGACGCGATGACTTGTTTCAGTTCGCGTTCGAAGAAGAAGATCCGCCGTTTGTGCCAAAAGCGATGCTGGCCAAAATACGGCTCAAACCGTGGAGGAATCTTTGCGTCCCAATTGCTGAAGTTGAAGAGCGTGCTACTATCGAAATCGTATTCGTCGAACCTATCTTCCGCAGAATCCCAAGCGCTCTCCTTTCCCGTCTTGGCCATCAGCGAGCGAGAGACCTGCGACATGTGCTGCTCCGCCAACCACGCCATGACGTGGTCGTAGATGTCATCGTCCGAGTCGATGCTGATGGAGCTCATGAAATACTTGGAGAATTGTGCAAAAGCATGTCTCCAGAGGAACTTGACTGACGTGCCGAGAGCGACGATTAAGAAGCATACCGAGACTACCAAGGAGATATCGAAGCCCAGAACATCTAAAAGGAATTTGGAGATGATAGAGTAGCCCGGGATGAACGCTTCGAGGATGTTGGCAGGCAGCTGGGTGAGACTTGGTCCAGCGGTGTTGTTGCCTTCCATCGCCAGTGAGGGAGGCGACAAGAAGCGTGACTTTTGAAAGCCCATACTTGTTCTATGTAACTTTCTGTTGAAGTGGAGAACAGGGATAGTATAAGTACGTAGTAAGGTAGCTAACGAGATCTTGTGTAGATCCTGATCTTGGTAACACTATCCTATCAGCTGAACAGCCGAACAGTGAATCAAGAAATGGTGCTATGTCAATGATTACCTGTTCAAAAGGACATCAGTGAAGCCTAGAGTTAGTGATTGCCAGCTGGGATGAGGACCGTCCATGTCGCTGCAGCATATCGACGCTGTGAACAGCAATTGGTGAATGCAAGAGCAATCTGCACGGCGAAGCTATCCGCAACCGGGAAGTTCTCGGTTTTCAGCTCTGAGAAAACAGTTGTTGATCAGGGTGACGTTGCCACGGCACGCCACTGCTGACTCTTGTGTTGGAGGTAGTAAGTACTGTAGGTTTGCTGCGCCGCCATGTGGGAAGAAAACTGTAACATAAGGTATCTCCAGCAACACAGCGCATTTGCAGCAAGTGCCCATACATGACGAACACAGTTCCGTACAAGAACTGTTAAGGCTTGCTATATGTTGAGCGCTGTAGGTGGAATCTTGTGATGGAATAAGTCAAGGCAATAAGTTAAGCTGAGGTTAAAGCGACCAATTATTGTTCCCATCACCATGGTTTGCCATACTCTCTGTTCCGGCTACCAGGTTCAGTACGGGTACGAGGTACGAGTACCCAAAATAGAAAGTCGCGAATGTTCTCTGTCTTAGGGGACCAGGTTCTACACTACTCATACGTGGGTTGTGGGGAGGTTGATTCGATCAGTGACTGTGGTGTGAGAGGGCAGAAAGGCTCGGCACATGCATGCTGATGCATGCATGACACAGCCAAGATCAATCTTTTACAGATTACTCGTCAGTATGCACACTCCATCCAGTTATTCTCAAACCTCCCGATCCAGATATCGCCATCAACGATGGAGGGATCTCACGGCCACTCCGCTATGATTCTGAGTGGCAGCAGAAGAGAATGCTGCAATGGAGCGGTGACCAGGCAATTGGATCTCGCAGCCACATATGCCATCCTCGAATGATGCGGTCACCCGAAACATTTCCGTTCTCGGGCCTCGTCGTTACCGGCATAGACGCCGATGTCAGGTACTAATATGAACCACAAGGAGGCGATCTACCGATACTCATACCTCATTGGTGCTGTCTGATTTGACTTGACGAGCCACTTTCTAGAATAGCATGACCCGAGCCGGTTGAAGGTCGAAGGCCGAAGGCGAACAGAATGTTACATGGCGGCTGACATGACAAAACCTAGACAGTCGTATGAGTCGATGAGGCTGAAATGACTCACTCCTAGGCAGCAAGCGGCGATGGACAAGAGAAGTTCGCCGGATGCCCGACTCAGGAGAGTAGCGCCTCGCAGCTTGCGCCATATCGGAGTTAAAGAGTAGGCACATTCATGTCTTGTCATGCCGTACCCAGACAAGCACATCACTGAAGCCGTGGATAGGTACTGTCTCATGCAGGTCCCATGCCCAACGGCGATATATGCTGCCTCTTTCGTCTGAGATGTGTGTCACCGGCTGGCAATGTTGTTTGGTCCTCGGCTGCGCCGCTCGCTATTATAGAAGACGGCGAGAACCTGATATGATGCTGGCTTCACGACGTCCATGGGGCAGACCGCTGAACCAGGGCTAGGATTTCTTGTCAGAAAGCGGACCAAATCAAGGCTTAGCTTGCCACCGGAGACAAGGCCGGCCATAACAATCTGCAGAGGGTAGGAGGGATCTATCAGTGTCCATCTCAACTTTTCCCGTCTGTAGAACCCATCTACTCCGTACGTGGTCCCATGAGAGGCCTTTAACGGACGGCGCTCTCTGCTCACAAGGAGTTGCGTTCACACTCTGAAAACGTGCTCATAGTCGAAAGCCCTTGGGGCTCCGTTCTAACCTGCAAGTGAGCGCCTATTAAGAACATGCAGAAGAGTGCCCTAGCGCTCTGAACAATACAGAGATGGACATATGCCTATCGAGTGCCCTAAATTCGAGAGTGACCATCAGTTAGACAACTGTTAGAGAAGTCCTTCGTCAGAACAAAGCTGCAAGAGAGATATTGGACGGTACTGTTGTACCTTTGACAGGAAACAATGAGGAAGAGGACCTTGTGATGACTAAGCCGAACTAAGCCCCGGTCCCGGGTTGGACCGATGAACCTTAAACTCTCTCCGCCGAAATTAAGCATGGCTTTTATAGTAGTGCATCGTCGCCATACTCGCGGAGCAATGGACTGTTGCTCCAGACGAGCAGCACCAGCATATATTTCAGGCGAGGTCGAACATGGAAGATAGCTCCGGTTTGCATGGCAGGCATCGGTCAGGGCAGAACGACGGCGAAGACCTCTCACATTCGGGCGGCAGCGACGATGATGAATTGGACAGGCCGGAAGGAGGCACAGGTGAAAGTGGAAACATGGCGAGGGGTGGCATGAATAATCATAGGGACTTTGCGGCGTCTAGAGAGGAATACGTTTTTGACGATGAAGAGCAATACGAGCCTGCGCCAGTACTTGATGGCAGCACTTCGGCAGCACGCGATCTCGTCGAGGAGGAAAGCATTGACGACGAGGATCTTCTCGAGCGCGTCGACGTATCGAACGGCGCGGACTACTATAGCATACTCGCCTTGTCCAAATCGCCAGCCCCAACGTCAGCACAGATCCGTGCGGCTTATCATTCGCTCTCCTTGCTCTTCCACCCGGATAAGCAGCCTCCCCATAGACGTGCTATGGCCGAGCAACATTACAGTCGAATACAACAGGCGTATGAGACGTTGATCGATCCACACAAACGGGTGGTGTATGATCTGCTCGGCGAAGAGGGCGTTCGGGCCGAATGGGGGTTGGGTGGGGCCATGGGCCGATCCGGAGAAGCAGAGCAGATGCAGGTTGGCGTCAAGGCCATGGGCAAGGAGGAGTTTAGGCAATGGCTGGTCGCCATCATGAAAAGGAGGGAGCGAGCTGTTCTGGAAAAGCTTGTAAATAGCGAGGTCGGTCAACTTTACCCTGTTCAATTACCTATATATACACTTGAAGTGGAACCGGAGAGTGGACCGAGACTCAACAATCGCAATCCCTTTAGTGTTCACATGATTAACGGCTTATGTATAGGGACAAATCACTCTACGTGTTAATGCCGTCCCGTTGTTTCACCCTTACCTTTTCAGCTCCAAACACAGAGTGTTGCCCGTCTCGAGACTATTCCCTCAGTTTTCCTGTGGATCCGATCCTCCTGAATCCAACGCATATCGCCCTCTTGTGCGAATAACCAATTTAAATATAAAGCATAGCTTCAATGTGTCTCTTCCATGGCTTGGGAGGATATTTGATGCTAGATTACCACCTTGGCCTGGTGTTCAAGGCGCCTCTTTGTCCAGTGAAGCAGCGTCAACCAACCATCATTGGTCTGATGCTGCGAAAGAAAATGTGCCCGAGCTAACTGTCACAACAGGTATGGGGGGCAAGCTTGTGCAACTGACACCACAAGTGGAATCTGGCAGCGACGAGACGGAGCAATCCGAGCTACAGGTCCGTCATCCTCTCGTAATCCTGGTTGAGCTACTAGTAAGGCAATTGGTAGCTGATAACAATATCCCACATAGAACGCTGTTCCGCAAATTCCCGTTATACTCGCCCGGAACTTTTCGCTCGGAACCAGTTTGAAGCATACTTTCCCGGAGAAGTCAAGTGCATCGAGCAATGGCCGTTCGATAGCGTCCGTTCTTCAAGGGTCCATGCTGGCCGTCCACACCCTCATTCTGCCTCGGCGCGTTGTACAGGCTATGGTGACAAGAGCCATCACCGTGACCGAAGGAACGCGGCCGGTTGTCTGCCGTTTGCAGACAACTTTTCATGATCTACCGAAGCGTGTCCCTCCGATTACAGATATACAGATTACAAGGCAGCTCGGGGTTCGTCAGGTTGCGTTCTGTTCATGGTCCAGCGGTGCATCCTTCTGGCCGCATGCCGTCGCGCAACTTCTTCATCCTTTCATCAGCTTAGGAGTGAACTCTAAGGTCCCGTATGCCTTAGAAGGTGGCACCAGCAGCATGTCTGTTGGTCTCAAGCTCTTGCCTGCACCATCACCGAAAGAGGACGTGGACGACAATGCAGAGAAGAAACGAGCTAGCGCCGAATCAGAGTATGCCGAGAGACCTAATCAAAGGCCTTCAAATCGTGTCGATGCTCAAACATCCTGGGACATTCAAGTGGATGCTTCACCATACGGTAGCAGTTTCTCGGTGCTATATGGCAGGGACGTCTTTGGCAAAGCTTCCGGTCCTCCACTTCAATCTGAGTGGACTGGCTCTGGGGACCCTGCAGACCCATCGTCAAGCTTGGTAGCTACCAAGGCCGCTCGTGGGGTCAGGCTGGAAATACAGGGAACTGTTGGACTCGACCTCTCTCTTGCCTGGACGCTCAAAGGCACGCGACAGGTTGGTGACTTTACGAGCATTGGCCTTGCCGTGGGGCTACAAGGTGCACGGGGTTTGATTGTTTCAGTCTCCTGGAAACGGCTGGGGCAGAAGATTGATGTTCCCATCGCCGTATGTCCCACGGAGACTCTGAGCAAGGAGGCTGTCATGTGGGCGTTGGCTGTGCCTTGGGCAACTTATATCGCCATTGACTATGGTTTCATTCGAACCTCAGCTCGGCGACAACGTAAAGAGGACAGGGCAAGGCGACGGAAAGAGCTTCGGAAATTGCTCGACAAGCGAAAAGTGGAAGCTGGTGAAGCAACGAGTCTGATGAGGGATCAAGTCCAACGTCGGCAACGTCGAGAGAGAAACAAAGGCGGTTTGGTCATCCTAAAGGCGGAGTATGGGGTCTTGCAAACAAAACAGAGAGGCAGACCAGATGCTACAGATGAGAATCTCTGGAAGCCAGGCGAGGTCACTGATGTCACCATCGCCGTCGCGGCGTTGGTCGACTCGGGCCAATTGGATATACCCCGGCACATGGTAAAAGTAAGTCGCTTCGAGAATTATTCCAAGTCCTCTGCTCATCCATCATAGTCTCAAATCTTAGGGTTTTACGACCCAGCTCCGCTGTCCCCAAAAGTCTTACGCGTACACTACTTGTTCGCGGACAAGGAACACCTAGTCACGGTGGAAGATGACCAACCTCTTCGCTGTCCAATGAGAACACATGAACTGCATGTATAGATATCCGAGCCATCTATTTCTACCGATCTTGTATATATTACCATGGAAAGTTGGTTATCTCTCTCACCTTGAGGTAAGTGGTGGTTGGGTTGCGCGACATCTACAGGCCATATACATGTTTCTTGACAGATAAAATATTCCTGACATATTCAGTGCTTATTGTGTGATGACGTTTTTCATTCTCTATCAGCTAAATGATCCAAAGTCTTCACTATATGTTGTACTTGAACAACTCTACTGTCACGTCGTACAGGCCAATGGCATGGTCACATGCCAGCCCTGTGAGCAACCGTTGCCATTCACTTCCTCGTCGATGCCCCACCTCCTCTGCCATTTCCTTGTCCTCTCCGGCAATCTTTGCTCTAGGGTGCTCTTTCCAGATCTGCTCTTTGCATCGAACACCAATTTGCCAATTCAACAATTCATATCCCTTCCACTACAGACAAGATGTGCTGTGGTTGCTGGCCCTTTGCAGATGTCTGGCTAGAGGATCCTCCGAAAGAAAAGAGAAAGGAAGAGAAAAAGGAGGACGAAAAGACTGAGTGGGTCCTTGTACCTGAGGGGGCTGCGTTTTATCCTGTGAGTCACATGCATGTTGTATACTGTTTTCATCCCTCCGTATGAAGAGTTCTCTTCTCCTCGTCAACAACTTTTTTCGTCACGAACGAGCCTCACATCATCACTTGACCACAACTGATTTCGAATCTAATCATCCCAACCTGAGATTGCACAACAACTCCTCATCATCCTACCCAATCCTTAAGTCATCATGAACATCTACACCTACGTGCCACCGCAAGCTGCTGTTGCTCCTCAGCCCAGCCCTGCTCCGCAGAAGCCACACATCTACACCTATGTCCCTTCAACGCAGCGCTATCATCGCAACGACAGCACTGCCGCACCTCACTACCACCATGTCTGCTTCCATCTCACCAGCAAATTTTTCAAAACCAAACTTGCTAACAAACCTCACCAGGCTCAGTACGTCCAACAACCTCAACTGACCTACCACCCTCCGCAAGCCGCCGCGGTTCAAGCTCCAGCCCCTGTCGCCACCGAGCACTACACTCACCACCACTGGCACGGCGCGAGCAAAGCTCAAGTCGACGCCGAGAACATCGCCATCGCGCAGAAGACTGGCGTTACCAAGCCCGTTCCGCTGGTCCCGTACAAGCCGAGCGCGTCGCAGCAGTGGTGGTGTCGCGAGCTGGACGGCAGCTACACGCTGCGGAACACGAACGATATCATGGAGAATCTTCAGCCTGGGTTCTGGCAGTACGCGCAGCCGGGAGGGTATCCTTACTTTATCCGTCAGGAGAAGCAGTAAGATGAGGTTAGACGGAGAGTAAGTCACAGCGCGACGGCGATTACATGCTTTTGCTGATGTTTCTAGCTATCCTGACGACTCGGGCTTACATCTTGTGCTATCATCTGAAGGTGGGACAGGATAGCTTTCGATGAGCTTCTCGTACTGCGTGGACTTCTGCTTCCCTGGAGCTGAAACGTGTTCGGACGAGGAGGTGGAACTTGCTCTTGCTCTTGCCCTTACTCTGCTCTACAGTTATTACTGCACATAGCTGTCATCCTGTTGCCTCGTAGAGCAATAGCTAGCTTCAGCAATCGAGTTTGCGGCATCAACCTAATGTCCTCCATTTGCAACACAACCTCACCCCAAAACAACTGACTGTGTCAACTGTACCAGACAATGATAACAGAAGTGATACCTGCAACGATAAGGCCTTCTCTAGGAACCCTCTCTAATTCACAGCGACGAGGCAAAATAAACGCACCAGATAAGAAACCCACAACCAGCACCCGGCTAACAATGACGTCGCCCCACCTCTCCCTGCCCTCGCCGCAACCCACACCCAACTTAACATTAATGCCCACCACACACACAACCACCATCTCCACAACGACAACCCTCCTCTTCCTCGCAATCTTCATCCCAGCCTTCTACCCGGCCCTCTTCATCTCCCTGCTCAAACTGCCCTTCCGTCCATTCCTCACCCCCACATCCACACCCTCACCCCTCCACCAAAACCACTGTCCCCCACCCCCCGCACAACCTCCAAGTACGACTCCAACAATGTGGCTCCAACGCACCCTCCTCCTCCCACCCTCGTCGCGAGGCTCCTACCTCGTAACGTCACACATCGAGTCCGGCCTTCCGGAACTGAAGACGGTGAAAGTGGGGTTGCTGCATCTGTTCGTGCAGCATACGAGTTGCGCGCTGAGCCTGAATGAGAATTGGGACGAGGATGTGCGGGCCGATATGAGCGATGCGTTGGATCGGATCGTGCCGGAGGATGAGGGGAGGAAGGGGATGGGGAAGGGGTTGTATCGGCATGCGGCGGAGGGGAGGGACGATATGCCGGTTCGTCATCTCCTACTTTTTCTCGACTCTGCTTGGTCACACTCTGTTTTTTGTGGCTTTGCGCCGTGTTGGACGGGGGGTTGAGTGCGCTGGTCTTGTCCGGATGTTGGGGAGCGAGGAGTGGAGAGGGATTTTTGCGGTGGTGGAGGAGGGTGTTTTGCTGATGAAAGTGGGGACCAGGCACATATCAAGGCGGCGCTTATCGGGGCGAGCGTGTCGGTTCCGATCAAGGATGGGAAGTTGGCGACGGGCACGTGGCAGGGGATATGGTATTTGGAGTTTAGGGCCGCGAGGCATGAGCGGAAGGTTGTGGCTACGATTCAGGGGGAGAAGATGTGAAGGACAATATGCGAGAGGGAGAAAGGATGCGGATTAGGGCGGATGGGGGCCGGCTATGTTTTTGGTTCAGGTGGTGGTATGTTGGCCATACTACATGAGGGCACTGAGATGAGTTGAGAAGAGGGGTGTGCTCAGCACGAATACAAGACAAAACCGCCCAAATACTGTCGATACGTTTTTGCTAGATATCATGTCGGTTCTATAATTCTGCGATAGGGGCACAAATCCTCTCTTGAATCAAGTGCTATTTACATGCGCTGCCACCTGCCAAGAGGTAAAACGACATCTCAAATCCTTTGAATACTCAACCAAGCCAAGGTCAACGATGACCAAACGCCTCATCCGACACGCGTTGTGACTCGTTGACCTCCGCCGCATCGCCGACGGGGTCGAGTGGGAAGGAAGTGGACGGCTGAGATTCCAGTAACTTCCTATGATGTTCGTGCGCCTGCCACGGAAAGTCCGTCAGCTCTGCATATTCACAACCTCCACAACGCTTCCCAACCCCGCAACAAGGCATCCGATCCATGGTTCAAACGACAAAGGGGAGACCTACAAAGGGAAGTCCACAATACGTGCACCAACAGATCTGCGGCTTATCGAGATTGATGAAGATCTTCGGATGGCCCAACGCCCCGCCCCCGCCATCGCACGAAGCCTTGGCCTCTTTCATCCACCGCACGGGTTGTTTATGGATCAATTCGATCGCCGCCCACGGTTGTGGCTAGAATCCACCGCCTAAGTTAGCACCGACAGTCCCCTCCACAAGCCCTCCCCTACTCCACCCATCTTGGCCCCTCGCCCATCCCACCGAGAAACCTCCCCAATGCAGTGGCGGAGAAGCGTACCTGCAACTCCATAATCGTCTGCTCGAACCTCGGCCCACTCATCGCCTGCGCCCGCTCCGCCTGACTTCGCGACCACGGCCGCGCGCGATTCGGCGCCTGCATCCGCCGCTGGCGCTCCGCGTCCTCGGGGTATTCCTGAAGCGGGGCATCGAAGTTGCCAGCCGCGGTGGTGGGGATGGCGTTGGATTCGGAGACGTTTTGGGCGGGCGGTGGTGGGTTGGGGTCGTTGGTTGGGATGCGGTCGGAGGTGCGGTTCGCGGTCGAGTAGAGACGGAGGCCCCGGAGGAGGGGGATGGTGGTGGAGCGGGAGAGGGCGGGAAGGAGGGTGCGGGTGGTGGAGAGCATTGTGGGTTATGGGTTGCGGGTTGCGGATTGGGCTGCGGTGGGCGTGGGAGGTGAGGTGAAGTTGATAGGCAAGGACACAGCTCGGTCGGCGGCGCTCGGTAAACTCCGATCCTTGCTTCTTCGCTCCGTAGAGGGCATAAACACCACACTCTTCAACCCTCAACCTAAACCCGCAAATCTTCATCACTGGACAGTAACTGCCCGTCCACTACGCATGGTGAACTCCGACCTAGAAAGAACACGACGTCCGCCCTACTATCCAAGATGGCCACCACAACACCCCCAACCACGAGACCGCCCAAATCCATGTCCTCTCGTCTCTTAACCATGAAGGTGCGTTGCGTCTCCCAACCCCCCATTGTCCCCCCAGACTGCCCGCCTCAACTCACTAACCCAACCCTCCACACCACGCAGTTCATGCAACGAGCTGCAGCCTCCGCCTCCGCGTCCTCGCCCACACCCACAACTCCTGACGAACCCTCACCGAAACGTCAGAAGCTCGACGCCGATGCTTCCCCTTCTAGAGCTGAACCGGCAAGCGCAGACCTGCGCGCCGTCCAGGCCGCTGTCGCGGCTGAAGAGGCGAAGCGTGAGGAGGCGCTGGAGCGCCAGGCGGCGGAGGCGGGGGAGACGAAGTGGTTTCTGAGCTTTCGGCCGGAGGAGAGGGACGGGGTGGATGGGGCTTTGGGGAATGGACTGGGAAACGGGGGTGCGGCTTTACGGGTCATGAGTGCTAGTTACTCGGGGTTGGATCATGAGTCTGTGTCTGCGGATCAAGACGAGGGCAGTTTTAGGCCTGCTGCTGTGGTGGGTCGGAGGAGTTTTGGGAGGTTCAATCGGGCTTTGGAGGTCAGTGAAATTCCGGGTTGTTGAATAAAGCGTGTTTCCTTATATTATATGGTTCTATGTTTTTGTGCTGATGTCTATCCTGCTCTAGAAGCGACTGAACGGAAACGACGAAGCCTCCTCTTCATCTGAAGATGACGACTCCGGAAGCGCTAATAATGCAGACGGCGACGAAGATGATCCCACAGAGACAAACGAACTAATCCGAGCATCCAGAGAGGAAGCTACTCAGCGCGCAAAAGCTGAGCGCAAGGCGCAAAGGAGGGCCGCCAAAGCCGAAGCGGCGCGACTGGCCGAGAAGCGGAAGAGCAAAGAGGTGAAGCTCAACAAGCTCGGTTCTATCTCAAACGGTGGCAATGCGATGAATCAGAACGTTGAGTGTTTCAATTGCGGCGGTAAAGGCCATAGGAAGAACGAGTGTCCGCAACCCAAGCGGAAGGAGAAGAGAAAGAAGGACGGTTTCAGTGGAGGTGATCAGCCGAAGAAGTCGAGAGCTTTGTGATAATCGATGCAGGTTCGCGCAAATAACCATAGCAATGGCAACGATAAGTGTTTTTCACTTTCTGACTGTGACTTCCCTGTCCATTCACCGTGACTGTTTCTCTTGTCCTGGCTCAACTGTGATGTGGCGCCTATCGGGGTAGATGATATTGCTTCTAGCGGCGGTCAAACCTCCTCCAGACCTTTGAGAATGCAAGTCATGAAGCATGCTCTGGATACATTAGGCGGGCATTTATTATGCAGTTCCTCTGTTCCTGCCGAAACAAGAAACCTCGTGCATCCTCTTCCGCAGTGGGCTATTTTGAATGGTCCATGGCGTCTTAGAAACGACTCAAGATCCTCTGACTCTAGTGACGTACGCATAACCATCCCGCCACCCTTCATAAGAGATGGTCCCGGTTCGACGGTCATAGTGCACCTCACGGGTGATTTGTTGCGACGAACGCGGGGAAAGCTCTTGTGCATCACGATGGAACTGTCCCTTGGCGTTGCCATCACCATTGTCTTCAATGATCCCGTCTAATCCAACGTCATGTGTTTGGCGCATTCTCCTTCGGTGAACAGCGATCGGACTGGGTTGAGTCTGAGGTGAGCCCACTGCAGCGTGAGTAGGCGATTTGGATGGCGCATTGACAGTTGCGTGACCAATAATGGACACCCTGTCCTGTTTTTTGACACCCTGCGGAGCGTTGTCTGATGCGCCATCAGTGGTAATTGGAAATTTCGCTGAGTGCAAGCTGATAGGTCTTTTGTTACCCGCTATGTAAGATCTGAGTGGAGCGCGGATCGCAGGTACGCTGTCGTCGATTGTGCTCCCTACCACGCTGTCGTTCTCCCAGTCGCCAGGGTGCATTGGCTGTTGAATTGATGATGCTGGCTGTTGTTCAGCTGGAACAGAGATGGTCCCCGGGTGGCTGGTTACATTTTTTGGTTGTTCGCCAGCCTTCGGATGCGTAGAGTGACCGGATGGCGTGGAGCTCTTAACATCATCGTTACTCACGAGAGGCTGCGCGAAAGAAGGTCTGGAAGTAACGGCGTGTTTGAAGGGAACTGAGAGGGCAGGCTCGGATCCGTCCACTGCGCTTCCCGAATCGCTATCAAGATCGCCCCAATCCATCCGGTACAGGTGGTCGTTATCTCCTTGAGGCTCTCTCATGAAAGCTTGTTGGACCATCTCTCCATCATCAATGTCGCTTGAAAAGTCACTCTCTGTCTCCTCTTCATCATGCTCTCCAGAAGGTGGAGCATACGCTGGAGGCTTCTCTCCTATCGCCATTGCATTTGAATCTGACGGGAGCGCAGCGGGCGGAGGTGGATTGGGAAGCGAGAATTCTGAATCCGGCAAATCGAGTGAATCTTCGGAGTTGGAGATAGAAAAGTGCACTTTCTTTGATGAACGAGAGCCGTTCGAACTTGGTTGCTGAGCCGCTCTCCGAATTGAGCTGCGACGACTTGTTGATTCGGTTCCTTTAGGGTCTAGTGGAGGTGCAGCTGGGATCGACTCTGGTACGGATGCTGCAACAACGGGTATGGCAGGCGGAGGATTCCATTGTTTGGGAGTACTCCCAGAAGGGACGTCTTCCAGAGTCTGTGCTTGTCGAGTATATCGGTCCGGTAGGGCGACTTTCTCTGTGCCTTGAGGAACATTGATCTCTATCAGTGGAGTATTGCCAGGTTGTGGGGCTGTTACATGGTTGTGATGTGGTGTCCCTGGTTTCGAGGCAAAGACCCTAAGCGTGATAACACACATGGGTGCCGAGGGATCAATCCCTTTGCTGTGGTAATTCCCAGCACCAACCCGGAGCATGGTAAGGAAGATGTGGGGTTCCTACATGAATGTTCACATCGGGCTTTCTCTGTAGAAGTCGATTCAATCCGACAACCGGGTTGCTACTTCTATCTCGAAGGAAGCTATGTCCGGCTTCCTTCCCTTGCATTGGGACTACCTTAGTGTCCACCATCATGTGATGACTATCCAATGAAGGTAGTGGCCGCTCGAGATATATCTCTATTGTACTAGAACTATCCAATCGCTTCTGGGTGCTCAAGTTGGCCCAGGTCATGAACCCCACCCATTTGATTCTGAGCCCTAGGGCAGGGAGGCAGTACGAGGAGGTTGACCGTATTAGTGTACAGGAGAGCCTAACGAGCCTGAACAAGCCAGGTACTCTTAGACTCGGGATTTCTCCGCAGGCCATAGTTCAGAGAGTACAGGCGGTTCTGCTTTCGCATCCTGATGACCTTCTCTTTTCTCTTGCGGTTATAAAGACGACCGCGGAGCAAGAACCACCCAGGCACGCAGGTATAGATCACCTCGCGGTAAGAACAGGGGCTCTCTCGGAACGATTTGCGACGTATACTTTACAGCTTCGCCTTCTCTTGTAGCTTCATTGCCTCCCACCGTCTGGCCATCAGCCAGGAGTTCACAAGACTCCTCAGCGCCACCAGACCACCCAACGGAGGCACCAACAACAGCAGCCAAGCCCACCACCTCGGATGCCTCTGCTCCACCTCTCTCATAACCCTCCCCACCTCCCTCTCCAAATCCTCCTTCCCCCCATCATTCCAAACCACCACCCCCGCCTTGCCCCCCCTCATCTCCGCCCTCCTCGCCTTCTCCCTCACATCGCCCTGACTCCCCACCCGATTCCTCGCATCCTCCTCCGACAAATGCGGATCCCTAGCCCGCAACCTCTCCATCTGAATCCCCGGATCCCTCACCGCAACCACCATGACCACGCCGCAGAACCGATCGAGACGGGACTCGAACAGCAGCGGGATATCCAGCACCACGGCCCAGCAGCCCCGCACGTAGTAGCGCAGCACGGCCTTGCACATCTCCCAGCGCACGGCGGGGTGCACAATGGCGTTCAGGACGGCGCGGTCGCGCTTGGTGGCGGGGTCGTCGCCGAAGACGCGCCGGCCGAGCGCGGGCCGGTTGAGCGGGCGGCCTTGGCCATTGGGGCCGTGCTCGCCTCCGCCGACACCGGTGGCGAGCACGAGCAGGTCCGGGGTTGTGGGGCCGAAGTGCGCGACGATGCGCCGGTAGCCGGGCGTGCCGGGCTCGAGGACTTTGCGGGCGAGCAAGTCGGCGTCGATGATGGGGAGGTGGTATGGGGGTTGGGAGAGGAGGGCGGAGACGGTCGATTTGCCGGTTGCGATGGAGCCGGTTAGGCCGATGAGGAGCATTGTGACGACTCCTGGCTTGTTGTACGAGTATCGACCCGGTTAGGGTGTGGGGTATGCTGACTAGGTATAGCCCCCCGCCTGGATGTGGGGGTTGCGTGGTGACGGTCTAATAAGGTTACTGTGCTGTACGGAACCGCAGCATCTAGGACTGCTGGACACTTAAGGGCTAGAATAATCGCTGCCTGGTCTCATACGGTAGATGAGATGAGGTTCGCAGGCATGTAATCGCTATGCATCATACCTTCCGAAGAGAATTTAAGACTTCGACACGTTCCAAACCCTAGGAACATAACATATACAGTATTAGTCCTAACCAACAACCTACCGTTCAACTATCCTGCCACTTGATCACTGCGTCTTCAATGTGGTCTGTGAAATGATAGATGTATTGGTCATGGACCAAGAGGGGTTGTTCATCTGAGTTCTTTCCACATGCAGGCTTTTACCATTCCTCTTCAGTCCCTGACAGCCAGCTTGGTGTATGTCGAGCTTTGCAGACCTACAAAGTCGGGGCGTCTCCTTGCACCGCGCCGCGATACCGTACACGAGACTGTTTTCTCGTGTCATGCACCGTCCTCTGCTATCCTCGCGCCTTGAAGAGAAGCCAAGATCAGTGATGGCTACCTACCTGCTGGACCTCCCCCGCGAGCTTCGCGATCTCATATACGCGCACGTCCTCGACAACGAGCTTCTTCCGCCTCAGACGGAGGAAGACCTCGAATACCATAAGATGCTTGTGGACCAGCAACGTTTATCTGTAGATCTAGGGAACTGGCCCATCAATTGTGCCCTCCCCGTTCAGATCACCACTACACCTCTGCTACTCGTGAACCGACAGATCCATTCTGAATTGCAACCGATCATCGCACTCGCCAAGAAAATGAAGACATTGCGGTACAAACTCGACTGTCTGATCATGCGCGAAGAGGAGATTTTCCTAACCTGGCTACGTGTCCCCGCACTGTCTCCCCACGTGGCGGTGCTGGAAGTCGATGTTCGCCTTTACGGAGATAGGCCCAGTTTGTATTCGGCGTGGCGGGAGGGCGATGGTATTGCCTGTCGCATGGCGAATGATCTGTACTCGCTGCTGGCGCGGTTCTTGGACTGTGGGCTGGGTTTTTGCAAGCCTCAGGCCCGTGGGGTTGCAGTTGGAATACTTGTGCTTGATGTTGTTACACCGCTTTCGTTGAATTTGGGGTACCTGGTGCCGGGAGAGGGTTCTTTGCAGGTGGGGGAGGAGGCGGATCCTTATGTTCAGTGGCAGAATGCGGTCAGGGCTAGTCCGGAGACGGTTGTGGGCAAGCTGGAAGATGGGTTAGTGGGATTGCTTGGGTCCTCTAATTCGTATATGTCGTTACTTTACGAAAGAGTCGGAATCTTTAGCATTTGTCTGGATGGGAAGGAGAGAAAGGCGTTTGATCTTGTGGCTATGAATAGTGTAGCATCCGAAGGCGAGGTGGTGTAGTGGAATAGCACCGTCCGGGGCATCTGTTGAAGCCACAGTACCTGCTTTCTGCTTTTACTGGCAAGGTTCAGGGCGCGCAGGACTAGCTAGTTGAAAGGTTGTGGTTTTGATCCATACACTTCCAAATCAAATTTCCTACGTTGAAAGTAATATATCACCATTGACAACTGCAACGCACCATTGACTTAATTGTGTTACCGCTCATAGTATGTGCGGACACTAATACTGGTTTCTTCGTACTGTATCCCGATTACTTGAAGAGGTTCTCATTTCCGCTGTCAAGATTGATCTCCAACCCTATCTGCACATGCGCCATCGCCAACACCCGGAGACCAAATGCGAAACCAGTCAATGAACGCCCTCGTCACCAGCTGCCTCTAATGTATCCTCGCTATTGGCATCCGCCATCTCCTCCCCATGCCCATCCCCAGTTGCTAGTACCTTCGTCTTCGGCGTGCTACCATCCTCCGGACCGCCTCCGGGCGTCACGGCCACCACGTTGCCGGCCTCATCCACAAACTCAAAGTTATAGCGCGAAAGGAGATGCGGGATTGCAGAAAGCTGCGGACCGTAACGTTGCGTGTTGTCGTAGAGCTCGAACAGAGGAACGGCCAGCAGCTTCATGTTCTTAGGCACGCTGAGGACCTCTGCTGGACTGTTGGCCATTGAAATTCCAAGTTAACGGAAGGGTGGAACCTACTGCTCCTGGGCAACTGGATGAAGTAGAGTTTCTTGCATTCCTTCGGTCTCGTGACATGTGCTGGTAAAAAGGGGTACATGAACGTCTCGAAGTTCGGCCTCCACCATTGCGCCAGCGTATCACCAATCTCCCACTCGTCGTTGACGCCTTCTCCCGAGAATTGCGATCCGACCGGTGCGAGTCGTTCGTTCAATCGCGACTTGAAACCTTGCACCTCGTCGTCTTCGGGCTGGAGATAGTCGCCCGGGCTATCAGAAAGATCTCAGCGGCCGCTCACATGACGTTTGAGCACCTGCTTTTGTGCCTGGGACAGGCGCGAATGAGAGTCCACACTCACAGCTTGAAGAAGGCATTCGCAATTTGCAGCATCAGGATATGTGGATGGTTGTGCTCGTGGCAGACCAAGACCCCCTCACACGTCCTCCGCATCCCGTGCTGCTCATAGTGCTCTTCCAACCTCTTCAATCGCGCGAGTACGGAGGGATCTTCTTCCGGCTGGTTCTCTTTCGTGCCGAACGTGTAGTTGCTGAGTGGAAAGAGGCGAATGGTCTTGGGTTGGTTGGCGGAGAAGGACTTGGGGAGTACGGGCCTGGAGTCATTGAGCTCTCTGTAGTCTGTAAGGTGTTGTTGGCCGAGAACTTACGGGTAGGAGGTTTGAAGAGCTGTGGTTGTGATCGTGGACATCGTGTTCGGGACTCAGTTGTAGTTACTCAAGCGTCATTTTACTGCACTTCGGAAGAGAAGCGTGGGGGAGCTTATTTTAATTCAAAACTTTCGTATATGTAAGTGAAGATGGTAAGGGTGAGGGTGTTGAAGCTCCTAGAGCTTAAACTACAGTAAGAGCCGCACCTTAATTCCGTGACAGATTAATCTTTAGATGGAAGCTTGAAAGGTAAAGTCACCCGCAATGCACTGGATAGGTATCATTTCATGATCCGTGGACTACGTGGAGATGTTCTACTTCGCGCTCTAACTTGATAGTCTACATTCGTCATGCTTTTATCTTCCTCACCATTTTATCCATCGACGACGCCATGAACTCCTGAGAATGCCTCGAGGCTGAGGAAACATGAGTCGAGATTTGCCGAGAGAATGTGAGGGGCGATGGTATCGATTATTGTGCGCCTCGAGTCTGTTTATCAGAGCTTCGGTTCTATATCTTCGAATTCGCTCAAGTCTTTGACCGGACGTGCTCCTGCACTCGCCTGTAGACCAGCTTTATATTCATGAACATTGCTAATGAATGTAGTCGCCTTTGTCGCGGGCACATCGTTGATTTCGTGGTCCATGCCATCTTCCTTAGTGGCTGAGCGCACCTCGATGCCCAAGCTCGGGAGAACGGTCCCGAGAAGCTGTTGGCCTTGCTCGATAACATCCTTGGCTTTACCATCCTCAACCTGGATGTCAGTGGAGAGATATGTCTCTATGGCTTGGATAATCCCAGCTTCGTCGCCACCAGCTACGTCGACTTCGGCAAGTCGTTTCGTTAACTTTTCATGATCCACCTCCAAACCTAACGAGTTCAGGTATTTACCCAACATAGTTATAACCTTCTGTTTTTGCTCAGCAGAGTCCATCGTGTCACCAACAGCTTTGGCCGAGAGTTGCGCGATCATGTGCACAGAAAGCTTCGCTCGAGCCGGAGAGGTAGGTTCAATGTAGTGATCGAAGAAACTGATCAGATCTCCCTTGGTTAACGGCCTCAAATGAGCCACGTCGTTCTCGTTTTGTACAAAGTCGAGATATTCAGTAGTGATATGTGTCCAAAATCGAGTGCTCTCTTGACCCAAGTTTTTCAGCTTTTCCAGTCTTTTGTTGATCAAACTGTTCTTGTGGCTCTCGAACGCATCCGTTGACATCTCTTTCAGAGACTTCCCAAACTGGACCAAGAAAGCGTTGATCCGTGTTTCTAGGTACTCCGGCGACCTTTCGCTTTGGATGATGACTCGGTATCCCATCGTTGTAGCAGCCATACGAGCTCCTGTGAAGACGATGTATCCCAGTTGCTCCTTTGTCCGTAACTGATCGAAGCCTGGCTCGTCCGTCATTTGCGCAAGCAACAAAAGCTTAGCTCTGAGAACCCGATCTGCAACCGAACCCACATAGACGTAATATTCAATGCAATGATTGATGTTTGCCGGGTCTCCAAGAGCTCGTGAGTAAGTAAAGTCGCTACCTTCGGGTAGCATCAGATTACGTCGGACATGCCACTGGGATTGCGGCAATGCGCGGGGCTTCAGCACCGACTCAGTCAGGTCTGTCAGCTTCAAAGCGTCTTCCTTGTACAAATTACCGTGCGCAAGGACTTCGATGTGCACTTGCCGGAGTAACTGTGGGAAGAATGTCGATATATCTTCTGGTGATAGATGTGGCAATTCTGCCAACTGCTCTTCGTTGATCCAACCATTCTCCGTTCCCAGCCATCGTGTGAAATCTCCAACTTGTCGGAAAGGTTGCTGAAAGTTCCAGTTCCGATATCCTCTCAGAAGGCGCTCCTTGACGATCCTAAACCTATCAGGCTTCACTTCGAGATCTCGCATACTAACCAACACCTTCTCCAACAGAACCGCCATCTTGTCGTTGTAGCCACTGACTTGAACATCCAGGCCATTCGAGAAAATACCGCAATCATAGTCCAAGCCGGCGAGTTCTGCATCATATGAATACTCGACCAAAGCATCTTTCACGAGCTCACAGTAGAGTTTCGCCTTCACTGTGTTTGCGGCACTGGCGTACACCAAAGGTGTCCTTAGTGTTATAAACACGTTGGCTTTTGGTACCCAAAACTGATCGTCTTTCTTCCACCACGTCCGTACGCCTTCATCGTTGCGAATGGGTTTGGGCGCTTTAGCAGGCTCTTCGGGCTCCCTCTTCTCCACATTCAGCTTTGTTGGGATGAACTCGTTCCGATGGGGAAGATGTAGCTCGGCGAGCCTATCGTCCCCTGTACTCTGCCCTGCTTTCTTGACCGCGGCAACAAGAGATTCTGGTATTGACTCATATTTGTATTCCGTACCGTACCATTTCTCCTTCTGATCCCAGTCGCCGGGGAAATCCCGGCTTACAATGGTCAACCTGAAATTGTCTGTCCGAAGATACTCGAGTGCCTTCGTGATAGCCTCCGGATCGAACTTTCGAATAAGGCGAGAGCCACTCAACAACCACTCTCGGGGTAATGGCTTTTGCATGACACTACTTAACTTACTCGTAAAGCTGCTCGCAGGTGTTTTCTGCTTGAAGCGGAAATCTACCTCGGCCATGCCTTTCATCTCATCCATGATCCATTCTTGGGGCTGTGACTCGCGAATTAGAGAGATATACTGAAATACCACCTTTATCACTTCCTCGTACTGTTTGAGCCCATCCTCTGTAAGGCGAATAGAGATGGTGAACAACGCTGCACCAGGACAGATCGGCATAGCGCCAGCGGAAAGGCCGTTGGCCCAGCCTTTGGATTTGATGTAAGCCAGAATACTGCCGGGACCTTCGTGACCTATAAGGTGGCTTAGGTAACGACTAGGATGAGATTCGTACAACGCTTCCTCATCCTGGTAAGGGAAGTAGATGTCGAGCGTGCGGCTGTCCATGACAGGTTTTGCGAAGACTTGAGTAAGAGCTTCACGCTCAGTAAATGGCTGGACTCCATCCCATCGGTTTTGGGGTAGATCCTTATTTCGCACGCCAGAAAAGAGATCCGCAACCACACCCTCAAGCTCGTCTAAAGATTCTCGACCGAGTACGACCAGCTTCATTCGGTTGGCTGAATAGTGCTGATCATGGAATTTGATAAACTCTTCACGGATCTTTACGCCCCGCTTCCTGGGCTCATCCCTTAAAGTTCGCAGATTGCCTGTAGAGAAGTGGTGATAGGGATGCTTTGGATTGGACAAAGATTTGTTAAGCTGTGAGAGTCGCCAGTTGTCACTTTGGAGATTTTTCTTATTTTCTGAGTCGACCGCCTTCAGTTCCCTGTCCAAGGTTGAGGAAAGGAACAAAGGCGCAATGAAGAACTGGGCAAAGCGGTCAAGAGCCCCAACTAGCGGCGAAGGTGTAGCTCCGTTCGTGAGCGCATCAGCTCCTGTGGTACCTGACGAGGCAGCCACTTCAAAGAAGTAGTTGGTCTCGGTTGAGGCAGTATATGCGTTTGAGGAACCGGAGTGGGCCGTGAGGTATTGGTTGTAAGCATTCTCTACCGGGTACTGGCAAATGTCAGTGTACTATGCTAGGGATTAAGAAGCCCGAAATACTTACTTTCTCCGTTCCCATGAAGAGTAAATGCTCCACCGCATGTGCCATTCCCGGCATGTCGTCCGCATCGCTGAAGCTACCCACATTAACGTTCACTGACGCGCTTGCCTTGTCTGTGTCTGGATCATGAACGAGTAGAGCTTCTAGCTTGTTTGGCAGTCTAATGACTCGGTATGTTCTGTCGTCGAGGGCCGGTGCCTCAAGCTTATCGGCGAGGCGCTCTATTGGTATCATACTGGAATGATGGCGGTGCATTATGGCAGTCGGGTGCCGTGTGAAGGTGTTGCGCGTCAAAAGGTGGTGACAAGTGTAGGAGCGCAGGTTCTTTCTGACAGTAGGAGATCTACAGAGACTGGCATGCGTGGACCTCAACAGAGTCAGATAGTGAGACATATATATGAATGGCAAGGGGGAGGATCAGATTAGGCTGGACCGGGTATTGCCGAGCCCTGCATCAATGTTTACGAATGGGGCAACCCAGGTTACACAAAACCCACCAAGGTGCCACAAGGGATCGAATTGGATCACGCATATGGGCAATTTGAAGAACCAGCTCCCCAAGCCTATTCTGCTTCATTTGAGCAGGCTCCCGGACGACCCAAGTAATACAAATCCGAAGCAATCTATTGTCATGAAGGACCTAGCGAAGAGTATTCCAGAGCCCACTATAGCTTCGACAAAATCTTGCCGCCATCACCGCTCCCCATTACAATCTCCTCTGTGCGATAATCAGGGTTAAAGTTGAGCCTGTTGAGCGGATTCCACCGATGCGCGCGATTGAACATATCTTCATACACCCTGCCGTCATAGCGGCCAAGAGAACTACAAAGGTGTGAGCCACATCACTTCCAAGCTCTGTGAACGAGGCAGTGGAAGCACATACCTGTCAAGCAAATAATCCGGTATTGACCAGGCGTCAACTAACCTCACCGCATGCGGCCTTACGCGACTCATGACGGAGAGAATCTGTGCTGGTAGCTCGTCCAGTTGATCATTAATAACAGCACCCGCATTATAGAACTCTCGGCCATCGTTATCTATAGTGAAGAATGCAAAGAGGCGGAAAAGGTCCCAAAGAACCTCTTTCGAAGCGGCGGGCACACCTGGATCCGAAGAAAGTGCGTTGAAGAAGTTGGTGACGAGGATGGCTTGAGAGTGGGCTAGTGATCCAGGGTTTAGCTTTGGATCGCGAGATTGTGTCGTGATCACGAACCTCGACTAAGCTTATGCAGTTGTATCAGCAGACTGTTCTATGGTAGGTTCTTCACAACTCGGTCGTGGTAGGCTTTATAGCTCTAAGCTGCGTGATTAATGTAGGTCAGCCGCAAGAAGAGGGAGGCCCTCTTACCATATCCGCCGTCCGGCGCTGAAAAGCATCAACAATAGCTTGATCATTGCTGAGGATGTTGCCATCTAATATTTGCTCGCGTGTCTTCATGTAATGCTTAAGGCCCATATCTGTACTGTCAGCTGCGGGAGAAGTTGGTTCAACCACTGCGGCCGTCATTTTCTTGATCAGATAGGCCGCGACTTGCTGGGTGATCATCCAATTGTCACCCTCAACAGTGGGTTTGGATAGATAGTCGGAGTTCGGCTGCACCAAACCACTGTAACCCCCGAAACCATGACCTCCCATGGATCTCCGACACGTCTCAATCCCGTCCGCCGCCAAAGTAGTACATAGGCTCTTAAGACCGGAGGAAGTACTGTGCAAATCTGCCAAAGCGCTGAAGTCACCGCCTTCGACGGTCTTTCGAGTCCGCTGGTACAGCTCGTTCATGGCTTCACCACTATAATGTAGGGCGAAAGTAGTGGCCAGGAGTGGGAGTATTCGTATCTGTACAGTGGGATAATCCAGCACGGCGACTTCCGGGCCACTGCTGTCCTTCGCATCACGGTCTCGGAACTGCCTTCGTATTGAAGTATACCGAACGGCTACTGTGACTGCTCTTGCAAGCACGAGGCGGGCATGCATGACAATATTTGCACGAACCTAAGTGAATTTTAGTTAACAAGCTCGGCATGTCCAGCATCTGCGTGCGAAGAGCGGGCTGAACCCACATAAGTCAAGGAACCATAGACCACAGCTGGGTTTTGGGGCTTGGTGTATGACCCTGTGTCTGGATCTAGTTTCGAGTAGCGTGACAGCATTGCATTATGAGGTATACTGAGAAATGATCAATATCAATACCCACGTAGAGAAGGTAACACTAGGCATAGCCGTCCATCTTGTTCGTGGGGACACTGGCTTATACCCAAAGGAGAACCCGGGCTGAATAAAGAGAGAAAGAGTGCGGCTCACCGGAAGTTGTTGAACAGCATATAGGCATTGTCCATAGGTGCATATCCATATTTTGGACCGATGTCCCCAACAACGATGCCTTCAAGAGGCAGATGGCTCTTCGAGTCGCGGATCTGCACTATGAAAGGATGAGGGCCAAGTGAAGTATACTTGGCATCAGCGTCCTGACCAGCATCATTGTTCAGTAATAAAGGATGAGGTAGCAGCAGTTGAGCTACAACGATAGCGTGGGTCGCAGTTCGGCCTAGAGTGCCATTCCACCATTTGCTTGCTGTCAAAGTGGGGCTGTGTAGCACAAATTCTTTCGTGGTGGGGTCCCATTTTGCTTCCAGTTCCAGTCCCCTAACATTACTTCCATGGCCCATCTCACTCTGAGCATATGCGCCGATGATCTCCCAAGCTTCAATCTTGGGCATCCAATATGCCCGCTGCTCATCACTCGCCTGCTCCCGAATCGTAGTTGCAAACATTGTCATATGTAGATGGTACGGAGAGACATCGTCAACGAGATACTCGCTCATCTGTTACCCGCGCCAGGTTAACGCCTGAATGCACTACATTCAGGGCTAGGGCGCTGACCTTGTAGTCCTCATGATCCCACGAGTGTTTTAAAGTCAAGCGCCGTAGAAGTTTTGCTCGAGCGAGCCCAAGTTGATATCGATCAGGCCGTGACAAATTCATCTGGTTCGTTTTGGAGAGGAGTGGCTCTCGTTGGAGAACATCGAGGATTCTCTCTTGGCGGTTGAGGAAGTCATCGCGTGAGAGTAGATGTTTTGCTAAGTCCTGCACGGGTATGGTTGACTGCGCTCGCTCCCTTGTTAGAGTTGCTGCGCCGTCTGATTGAGGGGCTGGTCTCAGTGCAGCAGTGAAGTCGGCCATGGTCCACCAGGATCGAAGGTTGGAGTTGATGATCTTCTAGGATTTGGCACTCTCGCCTTCCATGGGTGATACACCTCTGCATATAATGAAGCTGTACCGTCGATAGAGTAGCGATCCGAGGCATCGCGACTCTCGTAACCCTCGGCGTTTTTCTTGCCGGTATTCAACGGCATTTCCAAAGCTCGGCATTTTGGATTGCCTAGCCTACTGCACGCACAGGACCAGCTATGGTGTGAGTGACTTGACGTTTTCCCAAGCCACATCAAGAGTAAGCTTCGTATAGTGTAGAGATGAAGGGCAGACAACGATGTCTAGGTGGGGAGTTCCCCAGCGAACCAGATGACGTACAGTAAGCGGGATCCCGGCGTCTCATCTTGCCACGCAATGTGGATTCCTGTTTGTTGATTGTATGCAACAGGGACCTTTACTAAGGAAAACTTTACACCTGCTTTCATTGTTCAATATGTACAAAAGCCCTTCGAACAGACAGCTCTCGACTACTTTACAGACTCCATCTCTCTCATATTCTCAGACTATTTCGCGTGGTGTTTCCACGTGGAGCGCGCGCTTGTGCTCTGCCTTCTCACCACTCTCCAAATCTGCAATCTTTGTTGCCGAGCTTTCCTCGAGCGCGTTGATCTCGTGAATATGGGCCAGTGTAGCAGCGGAGACTTGACTGTGCTCCGCGTCTTCCATAGCCTGCAGCGGGATGGCATGTCCGGTCTTCTGTTTGCGGATCTTCGCTTCGCGGAGAAGCCACAATGGAATGGTGAGATAGGAGACGATACAGCTGCCAAGCATCAGAGATTGGAGCCCGTCAGCCATCTCGAATAACTCACACAGCAAGGACAGCACATGTGGCAGTGAAGCCGTTCAGATAGCGCGGAGCATCCTTATTCGGGTACATCTAATCGTTCGTGGGGTTAGTATGAGACCTGCAACGGACAACTATTTCGCAGCGTACCTGGGGACCAATGATACTGGCGATCGAAAGCGAAGCAACGGCTGCCGCTCCGCCGACAGCCTGCTCGGCAGCTCCATATAAGGTGGAACTCCGGTAGCTCAAGACAATGGGCTGTGAGACCAGAACCATCTGGCCGAGGAAGGCCATGCCGAAAAGTGATATCGTTGCGATTCCGTTGGTTGGGTGTGAAGAGACGTACGTCCAGACGGCGTAGCACGGGATTGCGCATGAAATCGGAAAGAGGTAATGCCACATGCGCTCACGAGTCCAGTCGGAATGTGTTCCCCAGATCCAGTAGATTGGAATAATCGTCAGATTGCAGATCGCTGTATACAGGTTCGACTTAAGGACTGAGAATTTGAGGAACTGCAATGACAGCTTAGCTTAGCTTATCTAACTGCTAATCTCAAGGATCTAGGTCCTACCGTGGCCAGTATCGTGGGCAAGAAGGTCGCTTGCGCCACCGCGACGATACACAGTGAGACATACGAGACGAAGAATACATAAGTCGATGGTCTGGTGAAAATTCTAGAGTTGATGGTTGATCAGGATCGAGTTACGGCATAGAGATCAAAGCATACCGAAAGAAGGCGGGCCAGTCCCAGGTGAGATCAGTCCTCCTGGTTGCTCCACGACCGAACCTGTTGATGGCGATGAATCTCTCTGGTAATGTTCAGTGCACACAGTAGCATCAAACCGTCTGATGAAGCATGCTTACCGCGCTCAGTCAGCGCCTTCGAGTTCTCCGGGAAGGTTAAAAGGATGAAGTATATTGGAACAGCCAGGATGATCGGTAAGGCTCCCTTGATATCGTCAGTTCTTGGTGTTTGCCGGAGACCACTGAAGAGAGACTTACCTCAATTATAAACACCCATTGCCAGGAGTGCAAGCCCCGTTTATCGTTTAGCTTCACATAAGTTAGTCGGTCGGAGAGCACTGTTCTTAGCATTGGGACTGACGTTATTGATGGCGATCGCGAGGAATCCAGACACGGCGGCCGCCAAAGCGTTGGCACTGTGGAAGACTGCAATCCTGAATGCCCGCTCGGATGGTTTATACCAGAACGAGAAATACATAATACAGCACGGAACTATAGCTACGTCAGAATCCCAAGCCAGGCTCTCTGTAACTGCGCATTACTGACCGACACCAGCTTCAGGGAGTCCAAGGAAGAACCTTGCGGTGAGCAGACCACCCGCATTTTTGCAAGCAGCAATCGACATTACAACAATACCCCCTAAGGTTGTATTAGACGTATCAGGAGACCGACAAGACGCAGACACCTACATAGAACCATCACAGTTGGAAAGTAGCGCTTTGCCGAAATCTTCTTCATCAGAAGATTGGATGGAAGCAAACCGGCCGTCACGGCACTGCGAATGTAAGTATGGCCTGCAGGAGCTCCTTCAGCTTCAAAGACTTGCAAGTAGGTAATTGAGACTGCCTACGATCGCCTGTTAGCCTAACCAAGACAGATATTCTGAGATGCTCACCCAGTTGAATTGGTTCCCTTTCAGCTCGAGGGACTCCTCCAAGGAGCCAGGCAAACCCTTTTGCAAGATCTTTACATTGCCCAAATTGGCACGGTCCATATATGGCAGGAAGTAAACGACGCAGCAAGGAAACAGGACACGAAAGTCGAGCTTGCGGATCAAAGCCCGTTCTTCAGCCTTGGTCCACTCTGGTTTCACGACCGTGGAGTTCTGCACTCGGTCCTCACTGCTGTCTATCAGAGGCGTCAGCGATGTTGACTTGAGACCGGCATCTAAGCAGAAATACCGTGCAGTCCATTCGTCTTCTTCGGTAGAAGGATATTCTTCAATGACCAACCGCCGATGTACACTCCCTCGTGCTCCAAAACATCCCGATTCCTGATGAATGAACCCATTTTAGGACGACTGTACAGTTTGACTTTTCCGGTATCCTTTCGAGGTTGGGATCCAGGAAGCCGGGTCGAGCTTTCATATCAATTTACCCAGTTGACACTAAACAAAAATCACCCTTTGGCCTCTCCTACAGTTTAATGGGCCCAAAGAATGCGGGGAAAATCCGGGCCATTTCTATCTATCCGTGTTACCCATATCTATACCGGAGCGTTCAATCTGCGGTTCGTTCAAGCATGTCCTTCCTCTTGACGTTAAACTCGCGTTACTAGCGATATTGTGGTTGGCTTTAGGCGGTTCCGGCTGCAGTCGTGAAATCGCCGGAAATATGCCGAGCAACGATTGATGTGCCGGAGGGGAGCCGGAGACGCCACAACCAGCGGGGCCGAGTCAACGATGGTACGGTTACTTTCCAGAAGATATCGACAGAAGCCCATGAAACTCAATTGAAGTCTTGATTGGTAAATATGTTGACCTCAGCGTTGCGGTGGCATAACATATCAACGCAAGTTTCATGTTGAGGAGCTGATCCTTCCCTCAGGACTGAGCACAGCAGCGATGGATGAAGATCGGGTTACCTTTATACCACCACACCGAGGCTTCAACGTTCTTCCCAACCACCCACTCTTCGCAAAACTCCTACGTTACGCGCATCGCAGGCCGCAGAGGGTCGTTGTGAGGGACGTTAATGCAGGCGTCGAGAAAACCCATCTCCAACTACTCACCGATGTTCTCGCGCTCCGAAGGGTGATAGAGACAAGCCTCAGTCCTTCGGTGCGGGCCTCACTGCAGAGGGGAGAGGATGTGTATATGAGTATTCTTGCCCCTGGTGGGTATGAATATACTGTTGCCTTCCTTGCTATCCTCGCCATTGGCGCCGCTGCTGTGCCATTAAGTAATTCGGAATGCCAACTGTGAGGTGACCAGTGCGCTGACCTATCTTAGCAACTGCATTACCCGTTGAAGAAGCCTCCTACTTCATTCTGAAATCTCGCGCGGTGGCCGTTCTCACCGCATCGTCTGCTATCACGTTGGGCCAGTCATTAGAGAAATTCATTGACAAGTCGACCGCCCATGACCTGTGCTGTATACCTATCGCTCCATCCTTGTGTCTCTCGACTCTATTACCCTCTGACATTCTCATCTCATCCGACAAATATCTCGACGATAATGCCGCCGGTGTGGTCATCTTCACCTCCGGCACTACAGGACCGCCCAAAGGCGCCGTGATGCGACGAGGGTTTGTGCACGACGCCGCCACCGCAGTTGCAGATCACTACCAGCTGAACGACCGCGATGTAATACTACACGTCGTACCCGTACACCATGCCACCGGCATCGGCATCACGTTCTTCCCCTTCCTCATATCCGGGTCATGTATCGAATTCAAGAGTGGCAGCTTCGACTCCAAGTGGATGTGGGAACGATGGCGGAGAGGCGGCCTAACTTTCTTCTCCGGCGTGCCGACCATCTACATGCGCATGATGCGATACTACGAGGACCACCTCAGCAAGCTCCCGCCAGGACAACTGGAAGAATACATCGCAGGCGCGAAGCAGTTCCGCGGCTTATTATGTGGCACTTCAGCGCTGCCGCGACCGTTCCAGAAGTTCTGGACGTCCATTAGGGGCGGCGACATGATACTGACAAGATACGGGGCCACGGAGTTCGGAGCAGTGTTCAAGGTTCCCTTACATCCCGGCGACATTCCGGACGGATCGGTAGGGGAGATAGTGCCGGGCGTGGACTTGAAGCTCTCCGACGGTGACGAAGGCGAGGTGCTCGTCAAGAGTCCGTACATGTTCTCCAAGTCCGTCGTCCCTCTCTACATATCATAATCGCCCCCACCCGCCCCTCCCTTCTACTCTCCAGTCTCCCAACCCACCACTGACCGCCCCTCCCCTCTCGCGAAAACAGATACCTCTTCAACCCGACCGCCACCACCGCCGCGCACGACGCCGACGGCTACTTCAAGACGGGCGACATCGCCACCCGCCAAGGGCCCTACTACTTCATCGTCGGCCGCGCCTCGCTCGACATCATCAAGTCCGGCGGGTACAAGATCTCGGCGCTGGACATCGAGCGCGAGCTGCTTGGCCTCCCCTACATTGCCGAAGCCATGGTCGTCGGCGTCGCGGACCCCGAGTTCGGGCAGCGCGTTGGCGCCGTCGTGTCGTTACGGGAGGACCCTACTAGATCTCTATCTGCGACGGATGGAATTGAGGGAGAGGGGCTGGGTGACGAAGATAGAGATGGAGAGAGAGGGCGTCTGAGTTTGGAACGAGTGAGGACGGATCTGAGGGGGAAGTTGGCGGGGTATAAGATGCCGACGCTGCTGCGTGTCGTGAGGGGCGAGTTGCCGAAGACGGCGTCGGGCAAGGTGTTGAAGAAGATTTTGGGACCAAGGTATTTTCCGGAGGGCTATGAAGGGGATGCGGAGGTGCAGGTTTGGAAAAGGGACGGCGAAGGAAAGGGGAAGACGGAGAGTACCGGTGGTGGGGGGGAGGAGGTGGCGGTCTTGGCGAAGTTATAGATGGTTTGAAGATTTGATCCGTGATGAGGGCGTCTGTGGGTGGAGAAGAGTAGACTTTATGCGAAAATGATTATAGATCATCCCGACTACCATACGTACGAAGATATGTGCAGTCGGATCTTATCGGACAGACATAGACGCCAATGATAGTGCTGCGTCCTCTGGTTTCTGTACGCTCGACAAAAGAGGCATACCAAACTCTATGTGTAGATTGAAAAGATCATATAGATCCCGAAAAGAATGAAGGATATGAAGACTACAGCTTCACCTTCGCAGGCCTGGACGTCAAACGACCATGAACGTAGCTGATCTGCCGAAACTTATTCATCGCCTCGCCCCACAACTCGCTCCTCAGCTCTGCATAGACCCTACCCCACCGCAGTCCACGTCAGCTCGCAAACTCCAAGTATTGAACTAAACCAAGCCAGATCACCAACAAACAAAACGAAAACAGGCACCACTCACCCCATCTTCGCATGCGGCGCCCACCTCCTCGCGATCCCCATCGCGACCTCAAACATCTCATCCGGGCTCGCGATAGCGTCGACGACGCCATCCTGGAGGGCCTCCTTGCCCGTCCAGCGGTGAGCCTCGAGCAACATCTTGCGGGCGACGCGGCCGCCGAGCTTGAGGCGGGGCAGGGCGCCGATGCCGTCGAAGTAGAGGCCGAGCTGGACGGGCGGCATGCAGATGAAGCCGCGGTCGGCGTTCATGACGCGGTAGTCGTGGCTGAGGGCGAAGGGGCAGGCGCCGCCGAAGGTGTGGCCGGTTAGGAGGGCGACGGTCGGGTAGGGGAAGTCGAGGATTGTTTGGAGCATCTGGGAGGGGTAGGGGTTAGTGTTTGGGCCAAAGGAAGGAGGGGCGCCCGGAGGGGGGGAAGGCTGCGAGACTTGTGGCGGGTGTGACGTACTGGGTAGAAGCCGTCTGTGTTGGCGAAAGGGTTGTCGTCGCTCTCGTCCAGTTCCAGGCCCTGATTCCATGGTCAGCTGTGTCAATCGGTAATGGAATCTTCAAAGGGGACTTACGGTACACCAGAACTTGGCATCGTGCCCTTTCGTAATAATTGCGCCCTCCGAATCAGGTCCCAGAATTCGTTGGATCGTATGGAAGACGTGGATGATCTCTTGGCAAAAGCTCGAGTTCAGGCGGTTTTCCGGCGGCTTCGTCAGTGTGATGACAAAGACGTTGCCATGCCGCTCCACATTGAGGTTTTTAGACGTTGGAATGCTGTCGATCGCCATCCCGTGCGAGAGGAATGTTCATGCAATGCTCAATGGTCGCCTCTTTCAAGATAGAATTACAGAAGTAATGGCAATGCTGGCTGCAATCACTGACAGCAGTTACCTAGCAAATGCTCGATAACGTTCACTAGCAAGAAGCCGTGTGCTCCTGCATGGACGAGGGTGTGGTGCGGGGTGCCGAGTGTGGGGAGAAAAATTACCGAATGAGTCGCCAAAATTTCCCGGAGAACTCCCGATAATGCCGTTCATAGCAAACTGCAGCTCCATTGGGCATTTTGGACCATTTGAGCTCCTAGCTAGACATCTGTGTCTTTTTCTGGGCTGAAGCGAAAGTGACTTGCAATCACGTTAAGAGAAGTCACTGCTCCAATTGGCCAACAACCAATTTCCAATGCCTTCGTAGTGTCCGTTAGTCGGTTCATCGAATCCGAGCCCGGGGACAGCACCCCCATAGTATCCGACATGATGGTCAAACACCATGGGCAAAGGGACAGTCGGATCGGGCGCCGGAGTAGCAGATGGTGTTTTGAGATCGGCCAGGATACCGGCGGTCATGAGATCAGAAGTAGTGCTTCGATACTGCCCGTGGTCCGGTCTTCTAACGTGTTTCTCGAACGCGTTCTTCATAATGTACTCCCACTCTCGACACAGGTCTGGCCCGAATACATCGAAAAGAGAGTGCTGATCGATGGGAAGGTCCATCAGGGGAGGGTGGTTCGACCGGGTTTGCTTGGTAACAGCGTCCGTGATATTTTGTAGGACGCGCAAAGCACCCATCGCAGACGGCCATCGCTTCGACAACTCCTTCTGGGATATGGTAATGACTCTCAGTTCCTGTTCGGCGCTACGCCATAGAATGCAGTACCGATAGCACGAGAGTTGGGTTACGGCTGCTGCAAGCAGATAGAAGGTGAAGATTGGGCCCAAGAAACGGATCTCATCACGCGTCAGGAAATCTTGAAAGATGCCGGCAATAAAGGACGATGCTAAAAGTGCTGCTGCTGACGGAGCTCCACTGGGAGAAGGTGACCGGTAGATAATCGTCAAAAGGACAAAGTATGGAACATGTAATTGGCGAGCCTCGAGGTGGTATGGTCTAGTGGTCGGATTTGAGCCTCCGCAGAACAACTGTAAACTCTCTGGGAGGCTGTGACTCCAACGGTAGAGCGCGTTTTCTATGTTGAGACGCTGCTGACGCGACATCTGTTTCCGCGAGGTGGATTCGATGACGTCTCCGAGCATGGAACAAATCCCGACATAAGCAACGAACAGATGAGCGGTCTCTGACGGCTCATCGAAGTCATCAAGCGAAATAGGACGAACCTCGCAATCTTTCACCGTAACTGCTCTTGGCCGGCCTTGGCCAGCAGCGATTTGGCAGTCTCGCGCCTGTTGCATTAATTCAGCTATCGCCTGAATGGTCCAGGTCACAGCCAACTCACAAACAGAGTCCACCACAATCTCCGTCTCAATGACGCATCCCGAGCGGGACGAGGTTCCTTATGGAGACCGATCTGATAGGATAGGCCGACGCCGATCCGGACCCAAAAGCTGCTGGTGTCAATGGATACATGCTCCGGTCCGTCAGGGTTCCACCAATGTAGGATGCAAGTAGCGATGATCACGATCATTGTATCTTTCTCGTGGCCCAGCCAAAACAACATCTTTGCACGACGGTAGAAGTCTTCGGATGAGGCGTAGGCAAGTGGTGCGGATGATACTCGACTGGCAGCAAGAAAGACGGCTTGCAATAACAGGTAGGACGGCTGCTCGCCCTCTCTTTCTTCCAGCCAGGCCCGCTCAACAATAGGTGTCCAAGGGTAGCAGCGTGTCATGAACGTGTCAACTAGTACTTCACGAATCGATCGAGGTGGGAGCTCGAAGGCTCTCTGGAATTTCAGACACTGGATATCAATTTCGGATAAACCCTCATTGTGCACGGCTTTATATGATTTGGCTTGTTCCTCGTCGATTGGTACGTCACCACCTATATACGCGGATCTCCCCACGTAGGTTGTACTCCTCGGACTTTGATTGATCCTTTATTGAGAGGTATACGATGTCGCTGCGTTCGCTATCTCATCATTGTTGGGCGTATTGGAGGCTAGGGAAGAAGGCCGCCGGGGTTGAGGCGCATGGCTGCCCAGGTCGATAGGAGCGGAGACCGGCGGTCTCTGCGCAGTGGGTTCGACAGAGGCGCTTTGATGCCATTCCTCCGACGGCGTCTCCCAAGGTGTATTCGATGCCGCTGATGGGCTCGGACCAACCTCAGAATATGCCTGATGCCGGGTCCAAGGCGGCTCTGAGATTGACGGCCTGGGCTGTTTGCGTTTCCGTTCCCTCGGGCTTTGAAGGTTGCTATATTAGCTCATAAGGCCTTATAAAAGAGAGCGCTGACTCACGAGCACTCCCACCCATTCTCATAACAGCTAAAGCAGGCATGTTGTCCTTCGACCGGCTTACAACGGACCTGATGCGACATCAGTGATCTGGATTGAGCTTGAACCGCCACTACGCACATACTGACCTTTTTCCTATTGCATGACGCGCATGCACGAGGCGCACGTAGTCGAGGCGGGCTTTCGCTGACCATGCCGGAGGCTTTTCATATCTACCTTATGCTTTGGCTGATTACTCGGCCCGGCAATATATGTTCGGGGGACGTTACGTAGTACGGGGGACTTTGTAACCCACGGGTGCCGCAATGTTTCTCCACATCAACAGCTTTCGCAAATCTGGCATAGGTTGCAACTGATTAAGTGAAAATTGAAGATTCTCGAAACAGGCTCCTTACAACTGTGGAACAAAACAACGTTTGGCGTGAGAGGGGTTGTGCTTGAGACCCGAAACTCCCCGAACCACATGAAATAGAAGAACGATTATCATACATTCAGCACAACAGTCAACTGTCCGAAACATGCAGATACCACCATGCCGAGGTAATCCAGGCCATCTCAATTGAAGTACGTCACCCCTCTGACCATCCTATCACACACGTAACCACTGATGAACGCAAAGACAGCCTTATGTCCCAGATCGAGGACCTGCTCATTGATCGGCCAAGTCCAGGGCGGAGACGATGTGCCGGCCGAGTTCTCCAAGACCTCGTCGGTCAGCAGACGCAGAGCCATGAACATGAACGAGCTGTACGGGCCGATGATGCCGTAGTACGACATCCCCGCGCGGACCGTACTCGTCACCATTCCCAGACCCCAATGATGGATGTGGTTGAGGACGTCTGGGTGGCGGTCTCGGTCGATGCCAAGAAGGTTTCCCATCGTATGGCCCGGGACGTAGGAGTTCGGTCGGTTGGTGAAGAGTTGCTCGAGCTTGTTTGACATTGTCATTCTATGACAAACCACTGTCAGCATCCTCAAGTTTGAATCGACGAGTAACGGCAGTCTGGTTCACCCTATCACACCCACAGCCCCAGCTCCCATCCCAATTACGAGCGCCTGGCCGAAAGAGACTTGCGGCGACCGCGGATAGATTCCTTTGCCGTCCATTTCGTAAGTACCGTTTTCAGTGTGGTGATGACTTTTGTATCTTTCCTGATATCTGTGTGATTCCGACGGTTATCTCGGATTTGGATTTGAGCTGTAAGATACTGTGTGATTGCTGATGGAACAGATGCTCGTCGCTCGAATTCAACGGCCCCTCACAACAATATCCGGCGACTTAACGAGCCAATGGTATCACACCGTTGTCATTAGTTAGGTAAGGTAGCTCGCTTCACTGTCACGTTACGTCACTCTGACTCCGACGCGAATTCTTTGGAGTGGTGATACCAGAAAATGGACGCGAGCTTGCCGGTGTCTCCTAAATATCCATGTAAAAGCGAATCCACACACTTCGAGTCATATAAGGAACAACGTGATCTTTATCAAGCTAAGGATATTACCTGCCCTAAGATTTCTTAGTCTCTCATGAGGAGACCATATTGCTCTAGTGTTAGTCTGAGTTCCTGGTAAACGACAGAGCCCTCTATGACATGTTTCTTTACTTGGAAAGACTTGGTTGATAGGCCGTTTCGGTGGCCCGTTGACACTACATGCGCAAGCAGCCTTGGCTCCCTCAACAAAGCGACCGCCCTGACCCGCTGTGACTGCATTCTGGCTAGTCAAGTGCGCCCAAGGTTGCTGTGGAAATGTCGTGGTACTCGCCTCTTCAATCTCTTCACTCTCCTTGCTTCTCAACTAAGCGCCGAGCGACTATACTCGACCGGTTTGGGCGGCGCTGTGCTAATCTAATTTCGTCTGGGCTGAGCCTTTGCTGTACCGCATCCGTGCATAAAATGTGTTTGAGCTATGTTATGACTTTTCAAATTCTCATTCCCTTACTGGTTGTAGTGCTGCAGGTCGAAGAGGCTAGTAATACATGTTTGTCTGCTATGCTAGGTTATCACAGTTGATGTTGGTGTGATGTCGTGCTCAGTTCTTCCAACGTTGTTGTTGCTAGGCGAGTGGCCTTTACCCAGGGCGCATACAACAAGGACAACCATTCTCTGGAATATCTGACCAGTTTTGCACCTTTCGCTCTCGCTCTCGCTCTCGCTCCCGTCCGTTTGCAGGTGGGCTTTCTCAGCAAGGTGTTCTCCCAAGCCCGTCAACGCATCGACGAACAACAGCTCCAAGCCCTCAAAGAAAGGTAGGTTGTCCCCTTGTCAAGCATTACAGCGTTCTCAGCAAGGTCTGACCACTCTATAGCTTACCGTTTTCCCAACACTCCTCACAGCACGTCGCCGTCTCATTCCAACAATCCCCGCCTCGCGCGACATTATGTATTTGCCGTCCCAGCTTCAACGACGCGCTTTGAGCGATTCTGGAGCCCTCGTTCCAGTCCTTGTCGTCATCATATGTCTTACGCTCATCAGCCTATTCATTTCGTTGAAGAAGTGTAGGGATCGAAGTTAAGGCCTGCGGCGAGGTTGTCGATGACTTTGGCCATCATCTCAGTGTGTGTTGAGAAGGCCTGGGGGAACGGCGACGGTGGAGAGATGGGGCGTGGGGCATGAGATGCTACCTTACCTTGTTTGAAGATGGATCTGGGGTCAGGGACTCAAAGCCTGGGACATTGCCACAGTTTTGGTCTGGCCGCTGAAGCGGTAGCTGCGGTTACGGGACAGCATGTTTATTGATAGTGTCTCAATCTATTAGCTGTATACCTTATTGTGGATATATAATGCTAGATGGCCGGGGCTTCCGTAGTGTATGCACAGAGCTAGCGTTTAGTTCGCTGCTTCAGATACTGTCACAGTCAGTTGTGCATCGATTATTGTTACATCCTAGTAGTTACGGCTGTTGATGTTCGAAATGCAGTGGCGAACCGTGGCCCCAGCGTTGGTGGAGGCTGTAGAACCAACATTATACAATGGTGATGGACAGCATTCGTACTATCATAATGCTATAACCCTAATATATTGATACATCAACCAGAGGCATCCAGGATATCACCGCCACGTGAATCGAAGCCGGCGCCAATCTAGTGAATCACGTTTCCTTCCATCACAGACCTCCACTCGGTACCCAGCGCACCAACCATGCTCGCAGCAGCCAGAGCAACAGCGACATAAAACGTGCGCATCAAAGCTCCATTATACGCCCTTAATACTTCACTCAGGTATTTTGGCCCGATGACACCTTTCAAGCTTGTCGCGCCGGTAGCTTGCACCAATCTCGGGTCGACTTCGGGCACCACAGCTTTGAGCTCGGCGATCAACCGGTTGGTGAAGACGCTCTGTGCCACGGAGATGAACTATGTGCCGCCAAAGATCTGTGCGAAGATGATCACGACGGCTCCGGTTGGCACATCGGCGGGACTAAGCACCGTCTGCGCTGCGGAATGTGCTTGCTGGATTGCTAGACCTCCGCCTGCTCCAAGGAGCACTTGATAGCCGATCCATTCTCCTGGGGCCGTGAGAGACTCCCAGGTTGTGATGAGTCCGGTACCAATCGAGAGTAAGATGCTGCCTGTACTCATGAAAGGCGTGTAATAGCCGACTCGAGAGACGCCGAAGCCAGCGATGAGGGAGAAGATCACAACGCCAAAGATAGTCGGTAACATCCGGATTCCCGATTCCAGAGCCGTGACGCCTTTGATGGCTTGGAACCAAATGGGGAGCTGTAAGTGTGCCAGATTAGAAAATAGAAATGTGGATCGTCCTACAATGTGACTCACAAAGTATTCCAACACGTTCATAGCAGCGCTAGCCGCAAACACATGCCAGGCACTGAACGCAACACTCCTTTGCTTGATGATGCGAGGAATCATAATGCATATTCTTGCTTCCGCACCTGGATGACGACGAATACCACCATCAGGGCCAGAAACAGCCTGAGTAAGGTAACGATTCCTCCGCTATTCCATTCATATCTTGAGCCTCCCCATTGAAGAGCCAACAAAAGGCATGTGATACCAATGATGATGATGACCGTGCCGAGTATATCGAGCCGCTGTAGTTTCTCTCTCAATGACAGAGACGACGTATTAAAACCTTTGGGCGATTTGAAGAAAAGACCAATGACAGCCAAGGTGATAGCACCAAAAGGGAGATTTATAAAGAAGCACCACCTCCAGGTCAACCGAGTTGTAAATGCCCCTCCCATCAGAGGAGCAGCCACTGTAGCAATGCCGTACATTCCGCTGTATGATGCCACAAAGATTGGCCGTTGGGCTAGAGGCAATGAATTCGCAAGAATGCTACCAAGCCTCAGCCAATGTCTGATGCCGTTGACAGAGTCCAGTAATACCGACAGGCTAGAGAGAATGAGCCTACATGATGTATCCAGCATTGATTCCTGCGCTCCCAAGTCGTGCAATTGCTCGTCCAACAATGAGCGCAGGTGAGTTGGGGGCAAGACCACAGACTAAGGATCCCACTTCGAACAAAGCAACGGCACCAAAGAACACCCATTTTATGGGGAAGAAGGTATAGAATTTTCCATAAATAAGCTGAAAAGAACATGTCGTCAAGAAACTATAGAAGTTCAGCTCCAGACACGGACTCCCCAGCTTTTCGAAGTACACACTACGCTGAGCCGTACCAGCCCACATTGTTCAGTGAACTGAATTGATCCGTGATTCTCAAAATGGCGGTAGCTATGATGGTTTCGTCCTAGAGACCGGTCAGATCCATAAGCACGAGTGACCCTAACATGGGATGTAAAGTACCAGAGCCACCAAGAAACCAGATGAAGCCAAGCAGGAAACAATGAGAGCAAGTCTGATGCCGCTCGGATAGATAATCTCGATTTCGGTGGCTTTGGTGTCTGGCGAGCCATTGAGGGGTGGCACTGTGTCGGCTGTATCTATTGTGACGTCTGTTTCTCTGTCCTTCTCCATCTCACCATCTGATACATGGACCATCGGTATGGTTGTCATATCAATGTATGAATTGTAGAGATGTACTTGTCTTGCTTGTAACTCTTTATCTCAACTTCGTAGACTAGCTTCTTAGCATCCTGTGCTGGACTGCAGACATACTATCACTGTGTTTCATCTTGTAAGATTGTGTGAAATTGAAGAAGAGCAGAACAAGTATTATGTACGCTCAAGTCTGAGAACATCTAAAGACTTTGAAAACTGTGAGGCAGATTCAAAGCTCATTCTCAGAGCTAAAGAATTGCGGACATCGTGGGCTATTCAAGCTCTCTGTTCAGAGGCTTTCCTCCTCTTTTCCCTGAAGGCGAAGCAAGTCATTCAATAGACTAGCATTGAACTGTGTCCTGGAATGTTCTTTCCCAAGCGTCTCCACCATTCCTTCTACAATACGACGAGCCAGCTGTTCAGCTTCTTGGTATTTTTCCTGTCCCTTCAGCGCCCAAGCCAGATGATAGACAGTAATGAGTGTATCAGGGTCTTTAAAGCCGTAAAACCTGTCCCTGTATTCCAAGACATCACGACCCACTTTCTCGGCAGCCTGCCACTTTGCCCCGGCGCAGAGCACTATGCACATACAATTATAAGCAGTCCAATATTCGTAGTGCTCTTTTCCAAGGGAGTTTTCTGTGCTTGCTGCTACAGAGCGGATCAGACGTTCGGCTTCTGCGTTCTTCTCTGGTCCCTTGAACGCTAGAAATATAGCCAGATTGCTTCGGCTCTTCAACGTCATGAGCGCATCGTGTCCGAAGCTTTCTTCGCAAACATTTACAAAGCGGCGATGCATGTCCTCTGCGTCCTGGTCTTTGCCGCAAGGAACCCCTGGCATAAATTGATACAAGGCGAGGACAGATAGTGCGGGACCAGAGCCCTTGCCATAAACTGTACCGTAGATGTTGATTGCTTCCTCACATTTGTGTCTTGCATCAGCGATTTGACTCTGATGCCATAGGTATGGGGCTGTGCCATAAAGCACAGAAGCTCTGCTCACAGATCGATCCCTAGGGTGGGGCTGCTCTTTTAGCAGTATCTGCGCGTGTGGCAACAGAATCGCGCACGTCTTCCAGGTCTCCGGCTCGCCACTCGGGAAAGCATTGTCTAGTGATTGCATGGCAGTTTCCGCCATTTCTTGCTCGTTGTTGCTCGTTTTCAACCAACTTCTCATAGCCAGCCGCACAAGTCGGTGCATCCCATACGCCCCTCCGCCCCTGGTGACATATATCAAGGAAAATGCCATCAACGTTCCCATAGACCTTAGGAATGCAAAATTGCTCGTCTGTTTCTTGTGCAACAATGATTTGGGAATTCCCTGTCTGTCATAGAAGCTCATCAAGGCCAAAAGATCCGCGGCTTGAGGGTCTTTGTCCTTGATCTGCTTAAAAGACATGGTCCATGTCACAAAGACGGCGTTGGATTTACCCTCATAGTTTCTCAATAAGTCCCTGTACTCTTGGCTAAGAAGTCGATCTGACTCATCCCGAAACGTATCGAGAAATGTAGGTACATCGGTAGTTTCGCGAACCATGAAGGCTGCCGCTTGGCTGATGGCCAGTGGTAGATGCTCGAGAACTTCGAGCAGGTCATCGGAGCCGTCGGCGCGTAGCGCTTGCGGAAGCTTCATATCAAGAAGCTGCCTCGCTTCATCTAGCGTCATATGGTCAATCTCGATTGTTGGAGTTCCGCCAGTCAGATCCAGCCCAAGTCTCTTGTTTCTCGTAGTGAAAATGATAGAACCGTTTGTACATTGGGGTAGATAGCTGAACAGCGCCGAGGTCTCGTCCGTAGAATCGTCGAAAAATAAGTCCTCATCGTCAGCATTGTCCACAACCATTAGCCAGGTCCCACTTTGCGAACTTGTTAGCCACTTTTCAACAAGTCGTAGTGTATCTTTGGTCACTTCTTTCCTCCCCGGAAGATCAAGAAGAGTAGCGATATTGGCGTATGATTGCTCGAATCTTTCTCTGTTGCTGGCGTAAATCCAGAATATGGACTTCTCCGGGAGACGTTCACGCTGGCGGTGAACAAATTCCAATACTATCTGTGTCTTCCTAGTGAATAGTTAGATGCGATATATTTCCAACGCAGATGGAATACTACCCGACGCCTCCAATGCCGGCAATGGCGATTCGGTGGTGGACATCCGGTATTGATAGCCTCTCACTAAGCTGCTGTATCAAATGATTTCGGCCAACGAATTGTGGATCTCTCAAGAATGGCACCATGAAAGGGACCAATTTATCTGCTTGCTTTTTCTCTACAAATGGCGGTGAGACAACATCTTAGCCATATGCCACGCTATTCAACAGACGGGCGAGCAGTACCTTCTAGTAAATATCCAGATAACTTTCGAACGCATGCATCCACTTTCTCACCTGTCTCACCAGTATCTACGTAAGTCTGCGTTGCATCTGCGATAACGCCGACTTCGTTGTACTCCTCAAGACCAACCTCTGCAAGTCCATAAGTGACGTTGAAGCGGAACAAAAGGTTGTTCCTAACCATCTCTGGATGGCTCTGATGAAAGTCATCGGCGGTCCTTTCCGTCTGGGTGAGGATAGCTTTCATGCTGTCGACAAGTCTTTTGATATTGCCTTTGAAAGCTTTACCTGGAGCACTACCAGTACCAATGCTGATTAGAAGAGACTCTCGGTTCGGCCAGATATTTGAGGCTTCGCGATGGACCAGCTGAACGGGATTGTTGTAGAGGATCCCACCATCAACGAACGTTTGGTCGTGTCTTCCGAATGTGATCGGATCGAAGAAAGTTGTGGCAGCTGAAGTGGCCCGACAAGCCTGCCAAATCCTGCACTCATCGTATAGCAGTGCAGTCTTCCTCGAATTTATATAAGAGCGTAGCAAGGCCGGCTCGGTGTTGTTCGCTCGCGCGGCGCAAACAAAACTAGATGAAGAGTCAATCAGATGCTCGACATGTCGCAATCGCTTTTTTGAGCATGCCAACCATACACTCTGCATCTTGAATCCGGATCTTTCAGCAGCAGGTCTTCCGATTCGTTCTTGCCGACGATAACCTCCTTGATTGCACTTTCGAGAACCTCAGCATCAAATTTGCCCGCTCCTTCCAGCAGATCAAGGGCTTGGCCAGGTTTGTTAAACCTTGCACGTTTTGGTTGAAAGATCCGCTTGGAAAGCTTCAAGTAGGCATCTTCACATTCTTTCAAGGTCATGCGTAAACGCCCTAGCATAATAGCTATGATACTACAACACGGCCTCTGTATCAGCGCAAGAACAGACTTATAGTGGGCCGACAAAACAGCGCCAGGTGAGACCAATTACTCACCCACCAGTGCTAGTACCTCCCATCATGTCGAATATCTGGTAAGGGTGCAGATGGTCGTCAGGCGAGCGTGTCTCGTTCACGACAGCCATGATATGCTGGAGAATCATGATTGACGACAAGCCCCGAACTCCACCTCCATCTGCAAAGGACGTGTCAGTACGACAAATGTCTATGGGTAACACCACTCACCAAAGGACAGAAGTCTCAGCGGTCGATTCATGTCGTTCATAGTATAGATGAATGTCAGAACTCCACAATAAGGATAATTATCACTAGAGTATCAAGTGGCAGTCAAAGACTGGTAGAATGAGAGTGCGCCTGGAGCTTGAATTCCAGCCTCGATTCTTATGTTGTTCACTTCTGCTGGCATTGAAGGCGCCTTCCGGTGCCTTTGAGGGCCCAGATTGCTTGTACCTCATGCATCCACCGGCGGGGAACCAGCCAATCGGTTGGCACCGTTGTAAGTCAATTTAGGCAACACTCTTCAAGAACCTCTGTGAGCAGGATGGGCTCAGAATATTCTGTACGCAAGCATGCCGGCCGTTATATTGAACAGCAAATGACTCAGTATGGACCCCTCGCCACTTACAAATGACGACTCCAGCTCTCAAAGTTCCAAACTATGGATTTGCCGTCATGGTTGGATTCTGCCTGAGTTAGCTCTAGTTACTGTATTCCTATATCTACCTGGTCCCTTATCAAGATACCAATTTGTACAAGTTTGGCTCAGGCTTCGTCAATTTCCAGATCGCATGCTTGATTGCATCAGTTACGTGCGCCAGGGCTCCCAATAATCTCTGCCACCAAGCCAGATTTCTCACCCCGACTATCCGTCGCCCCGTACCTCCTGCTGCAGTATCCAAAAGTCCTGATGCAGGGGCATCAGGAGCCGCAACGACCTTTCTGCAGCACTGTTAACTGTGTCTGATATTTCGGGCCCGAAAGAACTGGCATACTGCAAACCGTATTACTAGGTTTGGCATGAAGCTGCATTGCAGGATTCGAATAGGCCGTAGAGTTATAGTGCGCCAGGTGGATGTGTTCACTTTGGATCGGCAAACTAGGACGCTGGTGGAGACTACCTTAGGTATATGAGGCATTCAAAAACGATAGCAGCCGCGCGACGAGTCGGTGGTCCAGGCTGCAGGTCCGCAGACTTCACCGAAGACCTCGACATGTCTTTGTGGTTACACGGAAGTCAACCTTCAGCCGTCGATCTATGATATGGAGTGCTTCATGAATGCTCTGTATGAGTAGTTGGAAAAATAATGCAACTACATAAGGAATATTCCACCTGGTCACGTACGACAGTATGCCCTTACGATACCCTACCGATACGAAAGGCAAGCAAGTAAAATTACCAAGTTTCCCGCTTCCGGCCCTCACCCGCGATTGAGCTTGTTTAGATGTACGCTTCGCCTCGGTGGAGCATCTGCCGGCGCCCGTGGGTTCACGAATAAGATATGTGGGCAGTCTGTCGTCCGATAAGCGGGATGATCAAGGGGGCGTGATTGTGAGAAGGTCGGCCAAATTACACCGGGCCTGGGTACCAGGCTTGGTATCATACATCATCATGAGAAAAACATCAGAGGGTGTCTGGCCTTCTAGCCAGTACCTAACAGGTATAAGCTTTGCAAGGTGATCTCGATTCAGCTTACCATCTGTGGTTCTTGTTGGATGGAAGGTAGTATTTCTCACCCACCGTATGTGGAAGCACTCGGTCCGCGGGTAGTAGATCATTGGCCTCAATTGAACTGGCGTCGCAGAGAGCCAGAGGTCTATCCTCGCAGACTGGCCGAAGAGGACGCCAGGTGTTATGTGTCGTCAGTGCTTCTGACATCAAGTTCGCATAGAGTACTGCACTTCACAATACGTATACGATAGCCAGGTTTCAAGTACTCTGATATCTGTTCCTGAGATAATTGCTTGAAGACAATCTCGGGCCCAAATTTGAATGTGACATCTGGATCAATCGAGTTAGGGATATGTCTCATTCAACAAACCATTATAGGTCCCCCTGGCCGGCTGGTCAACCAGGAGGGGATCCAATACATCCACTTTCTCGCGCGTGGGTTCACCGTTCAGTCTAGGGCGGCAGTCGTAAGTATCCACGTATATAGCTCCAAGCTTTTCTTTCAGCCAAGCTGCTGTCTCTTCCTTATAACAATTGCCTTTCTCGAGGGTGTCAAAGTCTGAGAGGAGTGCTCGTTTGCCGATAAACCTGGAATCCGTGATGGCCCAGGTTTATCTCAGGGCTTCCTTGAATATCATTAATGGTGCAGTCGTGGTATTCGAACTCCACGTTACCAAGGTTACCAAGACGTGTCCCCTTCTCGAAGAATTGTTTTCCGTTCGACAGAAGCGCAGACCATGGTTTCTCTGTTTGGTATTTTGGGAGATTTGCGAGATACTCTATGGGAGCAACAACGGATGGCATAACGAATTGGCGTAAGGAAAGGGAGAAGGAGGAGATAGACACAGTCAGGTTAGAAATCAGCAAAGAGGCAATGGTTTGTTTGTTTTGAGGTATCGCGGACTGGGGCCTCAAAATTCAAATCGCCCCTATCAGATGCGCAAGCAAACAGACTGTCTGCAGAGAGGAAGCTGCGCAATGAGTATAGAACAAGCTTTATACATAATTTGATAGTCAAACTTTACGCTGTATGATGCATCTTGCTATTGCAGTTGAGCGCTGCCACTCGAGAACTGTGACGCTAGATGTGGAGCCAATTGCCAGCTGTTCCTCCCGACACAGTGGGTCCTTCACACCGAGTTTCAGTAGCAGCACGATCGCGGAGACTATCAACAACGGGTGTAACACGGGTGTAACTGCATTGCAGTTCATATACTGCACATGACCGATCAACCCTGCGCTGAAGACTGTATATGCTGTCCAATTAATCAGATTCCCATAATCCCTGTGACTGCCAAAAAGACTCGATACACAACGACCATGGAAAAAGTTCCATAATCAGAAACGCCCGTGACAACCTCACCATCGGCAAAATATCTAATTACTGAGCCTGAAGAACCTAATCACCTAATCACCTAACCACCACATGGTACGCTTGTTGTGTTGAAAAACTCGACGTTTTGCTTCTTTGAGTCTCTTCTTTGGGCCGTTGTTTATCCGAGGCTTTCATGCAGTCGCATTGATTATGGGAATCCTCTACCCAAGAAGATAAAAAGCAAACAATGGAGTTGCCCACTTGCTGTTCTCATTGGGCCCCTTTCTGTGTGCGGTTTCGAAGCTGGTGCGTTAATGTGTGCATGTGAAGCACCCTCATCCCAGTTCTCTCTTCTCCACATACCCTAAGTAGCAGATCCTAGGGTCGCATATAGCTTATCTTACCCTTTAGGTGTCATCGTCTAATTACACCACTTTCTCCTTGGACGAGCCAATTTCTTATCTCATGAGCTCAATGGAGCCGTTGCTCACAGTGGTGTCGCTAAGTGGCAGAGCTTAGGGTCACATATAGCTTGTCTTACCCTTTGGGTGTCATCATGATTACTCCACTTTCTTCTTGCATGAGCAATTGCTTATCTCATGAGCTCGATGGAGCCGTTGCTCACAGGGGTGTCAATCACTGATTTCGCCGCGTCTTTATCAAGCATATAAGAAGGTCAGGATCCTCGAGAATGGAGAACTACAGCCACCCAATTCTAAACTTTTCTACGAATTTAAAACCTCATCTGACATTCAACCGAACTAGTCGAGTACCTACATAACCAGCATTCCCTCCGCAACCAACTTTGAGAATGTCTTCTCCCAGCATCAACCCACAGAGCTTCTTCGACAACGTCGAGACTCAGAATCTTCCCACGTCCGCCGTCAAGGAGCAGCCATGGACCAAGTTCCACGCTCCTCAGGAGCACCTCGCCTTGAATGGGTCTGTCGAGTGTGACGTACCTTCTAGTAAGGGAACCGGTAAGTAGCTCGGCCTCAAAATCATATGCACGTAGCAGAAGCTTTGATACTAAGTCAATTCTAGGTTCCTACATCGGACGGTTCACACAGACTGGCTCTCTTGGAGGTCTCTTGACATGTGTTGGAGCTGAATTGGATCTGGTGTCTCTTTTGCGGACAAGGAGGGAGTTTTCCCTGAGTGTGAGACAGTCTTTTCCACGATTAGTTATACGTAAAGCTTGAGTCGTGGGCGATTGGTGAATGACTGCAATCAAACCCCTCTGTCAAAGTGCTACGGACTGGCGAAATAATTTGTACCACTGTTGTCCTATGCCTGTCTTGAGTGCTTAACTTACCATACATACAACATTGTCAAGTATCAATTTCAATCAAGGAACTCTTTCATACAACGTGTTGTCCAGTCTTTGCCAGACAGTGACAGTAGAAAGTAGTGAGAGTATTCACTGAGATATCTTCTGTGCTTGACCGGCTTGTTTGTGAGGTGTGCCAACTGTGAAATGAAACTAGATCTCAATATTATTCTCTTCTACGCCATAAAAGCGCAGATAATTCCTGTTATATTTACATCATGTGCTGTTGTTTTGTCGGAGGGTTAAGCGGCCTACATACACGTCAAAGCCAGCAATGAATGAGAAGATCACGACGCCAAAGATTGGAGCTAAAAGACCACATACACTAACCCTACCCTACTCGACAAACTGAAACTCAGTACTCTCACCACGATCTTCAACCCACAACTCCTCCGGATCTTCGCCCAAGACCCACCCTTCTCTCTCAACCACTTCCATGTCCGGTTTCTCGACCCCGAAATTATACCCATCCCACCCGCGACGCCACTCGGAGAACTTCTTCCCTTTCAAATCGTCATCCAAGTCTCCCCAACACCACCACATGGTCCCCACATGCCCCGCGTCCATACTTAGCCGGTACGTTTCGCCGGGCTTCACGTCTTCGCGCTTGAGCTTGCTTTCGTACTTGAACATGCGATCCAGGGGCAGCGCATGCGTCACCTGCACAGACCCCTCGGCGGGAACGGTCAGCCAGTGGAGCCAGTCCCGCTCCCTCATGTCCGGTGGAGGATCCGGGTGGCGGACGTTGGGCCTCCAGTTGCCGAGCGAGATGGTCTTTTGCGCATCGCTGGTGCATTGCAGCGGGGTGAAGGCGCCCAGGGCCATGATGTCGAAGCTCGGTGTCACGTCCGGGTCGGTGGGTCCGGCGTCGAGGACGGTGTCATGGGTGCAGATGGTGATGGGCCGGCCGGGTTGGGCCGTTGCGGCGATGCGCACGGTCAGGATGAGATGGAATAGGTTAGTGGGATCGTCGGCGGTACTAAGGGAGAGAGTTGGGGAAGAGGTGGTGAGGGTGATTTTGAGGAGCGCTTGGCGGTTCTCAAGAGACGAGGGCTTTGCCTTGAGGAGCACCATGGTTTTCTTGAGTGTTGGGAGAGAAAGGGTTGCTATGGATAACTTAGACAAGAATTCTCTGGAGGTAGACTGTAGCATATAACCTCTATGTGTTGCGAGACAAGTGCTTCTGATGGTTTGGTATGAGAAATAGTCAATAGGTAGTCTTCACAGTTGAGAGTCAAAGCTCTTGAAACACGTCCATCAGGTCAGTATTTGGTCGTATCTAATCACATGTTGTAGGATCTTGCGCAGTATCAGATGATCGAGACTTGAGGGATTCAGCAAACATGTTGTAAAGACAGCCCCTAGAGTAAGCTGATCTAGAGAGGGATACGTAAAGGGAATGGGTAATCGGCCTCACTGCCCTCCTGTGAGCACTAAGGTACTCCATAAAAAGGCTGACAAATGAGCGATCTACAATACACAGCCTTAAGGTATACGAGTAGGAGCTTCCCATAAATCTTAAATAAATAATCCTCCGTGCCGTTGCAGCTGGCCATGTGGGAAATATCTCCGACGTACAAGTACTCGCGTACTGTATCTGCATCGATATCAGAAGTTTAATCCACCAAGGCTCGCTTTCCCTTACAAGATATGTCATTGCCTTTTCCAACATGTGCCCTATTTTGAATACCTACTTCTGTTGTTTTCGCCCCACAACTACATAACAGCCTTCTCATTGTCTCAGCTCAGCGCAATGAAGGATGATCTTGTCTGTATGGCGACAGAAGGTCACGTTGTAGGATAAGCAAGCTTGACTCCCAGAGTTGGTGGCTTGAGATGTCAAGAGCTGAGAGACCACAGCCTCCGTGGGCAGCTTGGACCTCCCTTTATCGTGTATTCTCATTTGCTCGTTGTTCTGTGTTCTATATTCATCTCTGTTTGACATGTTTCGAAGGAATCTTGACTCTGTTTGTGACCTCTTCAGAGTTACTGTCTGAATGCCGTTTTCAATTACCGCCTACATAACATCTTCCAAGATGGCTTCAATGTCACCGCCCATTCAGCCTCAACCCTCGACTCATGTGATAGCATAATCTTGCAACTCACACTCTTATAGCGCGTTGCACCTACCTTCCTCCATCCCAATGTTTTTCCAGATGGATCGTCACCCTGGGATTGAACACTCCATTCGCTCTAAACTTGAAACAAGGTCGTTTCTGAGCTGATGGGGCAGGGCATAGATGTAGTCAGACAGGATTGTTGATTCAAGAAAGACATCTTGAAGTCCACACCAAGCAGTATTCTTACCTGAAGCAGAGATGGGCAATATTCGCCGAATATAGACGTTCCAGCCCCAACCACGCCTCCTTGCCCGAGGCCATGCGCAATGACACAACGTCTAGTCTCTCAACGTCTCCAGCGCCTTCAGCCATCTGCTTGAGACTCATGAAATCTTCTTAGCCCGAACCTCGCCCCAATCCAACGATAATGGAAAGAGGTTGCCAACATGATCCTACATACCCTCATGTGAGATAAGCGCCAGCGGGTCATACGCTGTCTCTGGTGTTCGTTAGAAACTCTCAACCACTATAAAGCATACTCAGATCCCCCTCAATGGATACAGCATCAACAATCGCCTGCAGTTCGCTATTCTTCCTCGACTCTTGAACAAGACATTTACATCTTCACTTCAGACAACATCATGCCGTCCTTCTATCTACTGGGCTGCATCACAGCCATCGCCTTATCTATCGTGCCGAATGCCAGCTGTAGCCCTACTCCACACGCTCTAGCAGCGAGGAGCTCGGCGGGTCATCTCTTGACAAGAGCCTTGGACGGCTATGATGACTGCAGTGACGACCAGAAGAAGAAATTAGGGCAAGGATTTGCCGATGCAGCTACACTTGCTCGCTGGGTCTTCGACCACCCCATTGATACATCCAGTACTGCGTATGTGTCTTCGCTCTAGAGTAAGAGGTCTCTGACTGACAATTATATGCAGCTTCACTCATTACCTTCGGAAAGAGGATGAGACGCCTGCCAAGAACCTATGGGATACTATACAGCAGAACAACGACCCGACCAACGCTTTGTTTCATTTTCGAGTCAGATGCAGTAAGGGAGGCAACGATGCCCTAAGGGAAGGTACGGCCTCACCAAAATTTTGGACGTTGCTACAGGGTCTTCTTTAATCCATGCCTGGCTTATCAAGTAAACGCCCTCCAAAGCTCAGCTGACGGATTGTTTTAGCCTGGCCATTACTGACGCTACACCTCGATCTGGCAATGCCGTTCCTCAGATGCTGATCTGCCCGCTCTTCTTCACTATCAAGGAAACCCAGAATAATCTCAACTCCAAGGAATACAAAAAGAACCCTGGCAGACGTGACAACAGCTGGTGCAAGCCCGGACAGAAGTTCAGCGACTTTGAGACGGCTGGTCACACATTACTGCATGAGATGACGCATCTGGATGCTGTGGGTGCTGCAGCCGGATTGTCGGTACGCCAGTAAGTGGTGAAGCTTTATCGGTTTGAGATTTGAATCTCGTGTTGATAACTCCTCTCAATGAACAGTGGTACCCACGGTACAGATGATGTAGGCGGGCTTGGGAATAATTACCAGCCAGCTGCCCGCGCCCTTAAGAAGTTATGGGATGACGGTAAAGCGGGCAAGGATACTTTGAAGCCCTCCGAGAACGCGGAAAGTATCGCGGCCGCCGCCACTGGTGAGTGCGCCCCCGCCCCATTAGAAACTTCGCATCTGCACGACACTGACATGAACAGAATGGTATTTCCTGGACCGATGCGGCTTTCATGGGATTACATCCTAGTCGGACAACTGAGATGAGGTCAAGCCAGATGCAAGCAAGGATGGATGGGCGTTTGAATAGCATGGAATTGGTCACTACTGTTACTGATATCGCTCACTCTCATTTACCAAGGAAACAGTTAGTTGAGAAATCGCTGGAGGATCATAGGCGAGAAAGTAGTGGGCACAGAATGATGCAATTCACTCTAGATCTATCTGGCGAGAGTTCGAGTTTCCTGGCCTCGCCGAGCGCATTGAATCTGAATGAAAATGCACCTTGAGAAGTCTCACTTCGCAATTTCTGCCTCGATAATGGCTTGCACAGCCAGCGGCGATCTCCAGATCCTGACCACCTCATATCCAGCAGACTTCAGCAACTCGCGCCAATGCGACTCAGTCCTCTCCTCGCCCGCCACCATCACCATCATAGTCAGATCATACGCCGTGATGTGAGGGTGGGCCAGAGCCTCGGGAGCAATGTGGTCATGTATCAGGAGTGTGCTGTAGCCCAGTGTCATTGCCTCTTTCTGCATCTTGAGAATCTTGCGAGCCGGTTCGTTGGACCAGTCGTGGAGGACACCATGCATGTAGTATGCACGTGCTCCTGTGGTTGAGTAGTCAATGGTTGTGATGCGTGCTACCTTAGCTGAGTAGGACAAGTGTTACCTTTGATAGGCTGTGGTGTGAAGAAATCATAGCCGATTTTGTTGACGGGTTCAGGACACTTGGAGAGCTTTACAACTTCTGGCCTGTCCTGCAAATACAGACGAGCAGCTGTCTCTGGGTGAGCTTGGCGAAATCTTTCCATGTCATGACCAACATTCCCTCCCACGTCTACTAAGAGAGGAAGGTCGGTGTCCGAATTTAGCAGGATATCATGAGGGAAGATGTCCAGCCATCCGGCCTGGTGAGCCATCACACCGCCCATGACATGGTTGAATGATTCCCCTTCCCTAGGATGGGCATCGTAGTAGTGAAACATATCTCCCTTCCAACCCTTCATGTACTGAAAAACACCGTCAGCGGGATCCACAGGGTTTTTGTAGCCCGTCTGAGCCAGATACTCGGGCATCTTGAAGAAGCAAGGGATTGTTGCATCGTAACTGAGTCAGCCATTAGTACGTAGGAATGTACACTTGTGAGTTCCATAGCCAAGTGACATACAGATGGTTGATCCACTCTCCAAAGACTGGCTTGAGAAGAGCAAGAGTGAACTTGGTCGGCTTGAAGATCCCGATCGAAGTCTCTTGAAGCATATGGTTTGCTGCTAAGTGGCGGAGCAAGCGGACTAGAACACCAACTATGTTCAGCTTCAAGAGCACTCTCTGTGTATCTTCACGGACACTGACCAAGGAGAGCAGGGTCACAAGATACGATCCCGGCGAGCTGCTCGCTTGTCATCTCCCCATCACCGCATTCATGCCACTTTTCGAAAAGCTGCAGATCTTTTCCCACTTTCAGAGCAGCGCCTAGCGCTGGCTGATAACTTTTCAGCTTCAGTCCAAGAGAGTGGATGTCGGCGCGTACCTGGCCCATGCAGAGTCTCGCGATGAACTCCCAGGGCGTCTCCAGTCGAGACACGAGGGCATACGCCGCCACAACAGCCTGAATTCTTTCTCCGTCATTACCAAAGGATTCAGCGTTTATTCCCTCCAGAGTTTGCAGGATCTTCTGAACATTTTGGCCGTTGTGTCCATCCAGTCCGTTTGTTTGTGACGCCATGGCTGTTTCTCCACTTGAAGTTCCAAAACTGGGATTGAACGCCTGCTTGTCATACCTATGATCCAGACTCAGCATTATCAAATGGACCTTTTCATTTTGGTGACTGTCCTCCAAGTTCGCAGCGTCACGTTTGGGGATGACGAAGTCCGAGTATTTTCACTAACCCCGAGTACGCATGCCCTACCTGAATACACTACGCAATCAGCCGGCTCCGGTACACCGTGTAATTGGTGGTTATGCTCAATATGAGCCCGACAAAAGATAATACCGGTACCAGTAAGCTTTTGCGAGCGCGGTCCAGCTATTGCATTTGACTACCGCTTCGTGAGCCTTGATGGACTCGGACACAAACGCAAGGAACCCAGATCTTTGTTGTTTCTTTTCAGTGTTTGGAGACCAGTGAGAAAACATCTCAACAATCTGTAGCAACCCCGCCTTCTGTGAACAGGGCGGTACCGCAAGATAATGCCGCTGATACAGGACAGCATCTTAGTCACAGCGGCCCTACGAGACAATGCAACCGCCACAGCCGCGCTCGTTCTTGCGGTGACCCTGGTACCTGTACTATACCGCCTGAACTTCCATCCTCTAAGCCACGTGCCCGGCCCGTTCCTGGCCAGGGCCAGCTCCATTTACTTACACACTATATGCTATTTCGGGATAGAGGGTCGCGCAGTCCGATATCACCATCAAAAGTACAAGACAAAAGTGCTCCGGGTTGCACCCAACTCCGTCTCCATCTCCGACAGTGACGCCATCCGCGACATTTATATCACAAGTGGTGGGTTTCCGAAAGATGCCCGGTACACGAACTTCAACCTCGGGCCAGTCGTATCCATCTTCTCGGCCATCGACACCGAGTACCGCGACAGGCGCGCCAAAGCCGTCGCACCCCTGTTTGCACCCGTGCGGCTCCGCGCCGCGAGCGAGCCCAACGGGGTCATTGGAAGTTGCGTGGGCGAGTTCGTGGACCAGCTACGCGCATTCAAGACCGCCGCGGTCAAGGTGGACATCGTGGACCTATGCGCTCGCCTCTCCATCGATGTCGTGACCGGATATTTGCTGGGCGAGCGGTATGGCGGTCTGGGCGAGCACGCCGGCCTCCCCCCACATGCCCGGCAAAAGACCAAGCTGAGCGCCAACCCCTTCATCTTCGCCATCGTGGCGTTTTCGCGCTTCTCACTGCTGCCGAACTGGCTCTTCCGACTCGTGCATGCTGTTTCCAGCCGGGTGAACTCCAGTGACGAGGTCGTTCGGTCCTTCCTTCAGCTCGATCGGTTCGTTGACGGGGTCATGGAGAGCGCGCTCGCGACAAAGGATACGGATTCGCCGTCCGCCCGAGCAGACTCAGCCTACCAGGGGCGGCTCCTCCAGGCAGGCATCTCGCCCGCCGAGGCGGCGGCGCAGTCTAAGGCGATCGTGTTCGCCGGGGCGGACTCAACGGCGGTGATGCTGGCCACGGTTGTGTTCCACCTGGTTCACAATGCGGACGCGCGAGCACGTCTGCTGCGTGAGATTCGCAGCAGCAAAGCCAGAGCCACCGCTCCCAACGACCAAGGCACGAGCGCGCCGCCCACGGACCCGCAAGCGCTGCCGTACTTGCGCGCCGTCGTCAAGGAAGGCCTGCGGCTGGGCATGGCGAATCCCACGCGCCTGACGCGCGTGGTACCGGCGACGGGACTGCGCGTTGGGGCCGTCCGCTTGCCGCCGGGAACGGTTGTGGGATGCGCGGCCTACATGCTGCATCACGACCCGGACGTGTTCCCGGACCCGTTCGCGTTTCGCCCCGAGAGGTGGTTGGAGGATGGCCAGGACGAGGGTCTGCACCGGCCGGATATGGAGAAGAGCATGATTCCCTTTGGGGCTGGCTTGAGGGCGTGCATCGGGAAGAACCTGGCCCAGCAACAGCTGCATGAGACCATCATGGCCATGGTAGATGGCGAAGTGCTGGAAGGGGCTCGGACGTGCCAGCAGCGTATTGAGATGATTGAGTGGTTTAATGGTGAGATAAAGGGTCATCACCTCGAGATCGAGTGGTCATCAGAATAGGCTGGGAATGAGGGACCGGGGTCTCACATTTTTCGGCTTTTTGCCTCTGGCCAGCCACCGGCTTTGCCATCCCGCAGTCATCTAGTACCAAAGTTGGAGTGGGCATGAGGCTAGGCCTCTTGATTTAAGAGGCGTTCGGCCCCATGTAGATGATTGAGATATGCCCGTACTAAGTAGGCAAAGTACAACCATATACAGTCGCGGGTAAAGGTTTGTGAAGATATAAACACGTTCAGCCTGAAAAGAAGTAGTATACAGTCACGCACTCTTCTAGTCCCCCCTGCCCCTGAGAGCGAGTACAAAGGGAGAACCTGCTTCAATTGCCGTTCTTGACGTCATCGGCAATCTTCTCTGCTAACATGTACACCGCAGCTTGAGGTGCCGTGCCTGGGATCAGGAACGGGAACGCAGAGGCATCGACAACCCGCAAGTTCTTGACTCCATACACCTTCCCGTGGCTGTCCACAACCGCAAGCTCATCGTCCGCCTTGCCCATCTTGCATGTGGCGCTCGCGTGGGACACTGGGATCATGCTAGATCTGATCTGCTGCTCGATCTCCTTGTCTGTCTGCACGCTCGGGCCGGGGTAGTACTCATCGCCAATGGTCAAGTTCGCCGCCAGGGCTGGGACAGTCCACGCTTGGCGCAGACGCTTGAACATGGCGATCGAGACCTCGATGTCGGACTGGGTTGTGAGCCAGTTGGGGTTGATCAAGGGGTGGTCGCTCATGCGTGGGGACATAATGGATACGTTCCCCCGAGATGTGGGGGCCATCAGGGTCGCTAGTATGGTGGCGTAATTGAAGCCATCCGTAGGAGGAGGGGTGGTTTGAAGGTTTCCGACAAAAACGGGAAGAGTAAGGTACTCAATTTCTGGCCAATCCTCTGGGAACCCTGCAAGAGCTACATCATAGCGTTAGTTTGGTGCTTGCTAATCTTTCACGAACCCATGATATAAGGAAGTTGTATGAACGACCGCGAGCGTTGCTAGAAAGTAGTTGACGAAGAGAAGAGACAAACGACACAACACTTACTCTCGAGTGTAGATGCCGAGAAGTTGGATCGCAGGTCCTCAGGGACTTTCTCAAAACCGGCATACTCACCCCCTGGGTTGGTCAAACGACCCGTGGCATTGGTGTTGAATAGTTCAACGTCGATGGCAACGTTGTCGCCAAGGCTGAGTGACGGCAAGGTCTCTAGATTGACCCGGTACCCGATGCCAAAGAAGAACTGATCATTCAGGTTCTGCCCGACACCGGGACGGTCTGCAACCACAGGGATGCCATGCTCCTGAAGCAAGGCGGTGGGTCCGACACCGGACACCTGCAAGAGCTGTGGTGACTGGAAGGCTCCACCGGCGAGAATGACCTCGCGGGTGGCATTCAGGGTGTATGAAATGTCGCCGGTTGTGACCTCGACGCCCATGGCTACTTTATCATCGTTGAAGAGGATGCGCTCGCCAAGGGTGCCATTGAACACGGCCAAGTTCCGCCGGTGAAGGTAAGGGCGCAGATATGCCCTGTCTGCAGAAGCCCGGAAGCCAGTTGTGTGATTGATAGTGTTAGTTTGCCAGGCCGAACCGTTCAGGGCCCCGTTAATGAAGCTGTCGGTGTTCTTAATGCCGATACCTTCCAACGCAACAGCCAGCCACGTGGTCCAACTATAGGCGTAGGCAGGATACGATACGTCTAATGGACCTCCCTCTGCAACAAGAGCAGGATTATAGGAGGGAGTGGCGTTGGCAATTCTGGTGTCAGAGGGAGGCGTGAAGTTCATGGCCTTTTTGTAGTACTTGGCCACCGTATCATATGTGTAGGACTGGTCTTCCACTACGTCGGCCCATCTCTTGAATGCACCCCTACAGGAGTCTGCCCAAGCCATAGCGTTCAAATTCGAACTACCGCCCAGCTAGGTGAACGTCAGTGAACTTGCTTTGTTTACATGAAACTCAATCCAGGGTAACCTACAGCCTTTCCGCGCGGATAACGGACAACCTGACCGTTGATGCCCTGACCAAGATGGTCAGTGCGCACCCCCAAGTTAGTGAAAAGTGAAGACTAACAGACTGCGGAGTTGTGAGGAAACCCCAATCCACCCCAGAGGGAGTCGCATTGGCTGACACCAAATCAAAATTACCGTTGTAGGCTGGAACCTCGGTCCAATTGCCAACCACATCCTCAGGCCAAGTACCTGCCTCAACGACAGCAACAGAAACGTTTGGGTCCTCTGTCAGTCGGTTGGCCATAACCAACCCCCCAGGACCAGCGCCGACGATCACATAGTCAAAGATGCGACCAAGTTCTTGGTGTCGGACTGAGTCGGACCGAGCGATGTGGGCATTGGCCCAGACTGTGCTGCTGCAGCATAAGCGGAACAAACCCGTTACCACTAGTAGCAGCTTGCGATAAGATATCGGCAATACCGCCATTAGTACTTTATATTCAGAGAAAGATGATCTGATTGGGTATGAGCAAGAGAGGCACACTGCAATGCGATGCAATGCGATGCAAGACAGAGCAATGCAGGGCAATGCAATAGGAGAAAAGACGGGGAATTATAGAGGGTTATATGCATCATGTCCAAGGAAAAAAGGAAAGAAACAGGACCCACATGTAAGATATAACGCAGACCTATATCTCCGTTGCAACACACAGAATCTCGGGAGGTTCAGACCGTCCCTTTCACTCGGGTCGGGCGGTGGCGGACTGACCATTACGCATGCTTCGGACCCAGGAATAGAAGCACACCGGGGCCCGGATCCTGGTGATGATATTGGCTCGTACTTCATATCAGGCAGAAGTAGTCACGGTGGGTCCGGTCCCTACTAGAGGCGCCTGCAAGTCAGCAGAAATCCAGCTTCAGCGCCAGGCCACCTGAGCAGCGGTGATTTGGGGGCCCAAGATCGCCAACCCGAACGATCTAGATTTATTACTGTTGACTTTCTTCTCTACAGGCTTTTATAGATGCTAGTCTTTAGCGCGTGTAACTTCTCTTCTACTGTACGAGTACGTATCTATGCGCTTTTAGCCCCAGGCCAGTTTCTTTGGCTATGAACAGGACTTGATATCGCCTCGAAAGTGGTCAAAGCTCTGAACTTTTAATCCCATATTTCAGTTCTATCGTATGCTTGATGCTGTCTTCTGTCGTGGCATCTGATTGTGGATTCCTGACAATTGGGCAGAGAATTTGACTTCTGCTATGATTTTGGGTCGATTTTCATGTTGACACACGTCCCTGCGCCGGCCAGACGGACCATGACAGCTTCCAGTTGCGCACCTGTGCAGACCATGTTGATGGATATCTGGTAAGTTGTCGAGGAATGGCCTTGGGCTGTGGGGCTCGTGGACACATCTCTTGAAGCCTGTGAAGGACTGAAATCTGTTCTCACCAGGTTGCCGCTGGCGGATGAGGCCGTCGCTGGCTTGGTTAAGGTGGGATAGCCAGGCGAGGGGGGAAGAAAGATATCCATAGCATCTCCACCTGCGCTCAAGTCAGCAAGCCTGTCTGTGTCTGTGGATATAAACAGATTAGAGCAAGCCTACTATATATTGTATCCGGCGCGCTCGTGCTCATTCCACCGGGGCCCTGAATGGCACCAAAGAAATCCTCCCCCGGCCCCGCGTATAGCGAAGGGTGATTCAAGGAAAACGGGCTCTCGTAGGGTGCGTGATCCGCGGTATCGTCTGTCCAGTTCTCTCTAGAGAGGGGAGATGTCCCGTGGGGAAGGAGCTGGGGGTGAAATGACCACTTCGCTCAGCAAAGCCGGCCCAGGCATCCGAGGTTGTTATGTTCGAGTCTTTTGTGTGACTGCCGATCTTGCCGGTATTTGCTTTCTTGAAATTGGCCATGAATTGGACATGGGGCACCCTGCCATCATCGTCGTCCCCATCCCCGTTTTCCTCCTCTCCATCCTCATCTTCGTCATCCTCGTCGTCATCTTCCTCGACATCATCATCACCTTCATCTGCCCTCTTACTGAGATATCCTTGGACCTTCTGGTTCGTCCTCATTTTCTTCTTAGAGGTCGCCATGGCACCTTCGAAGCTAGACGGGGAAGCCCTAAGTGCCTTTCCAGCAGTATGTTCCTTGGACTTGTTGCCATTCTCATGTCTCAGGCGCAGGGTGGAGTAGCGATTCTTGAGTGCAAGAGTGGTCCTCTTGGGAACATGTGAAGCCGCGATGGTGGTCCAGTTGGTGCCATGGGTAAGGACTGCGTGAAGCAAGTGCTCATCCTAGAAGCTGTCAATGACCACTAAACAAGAACACTGGGCCGGAGCTGATAGGCAAAACCTCTTCTGTCGTCCAATCGCAGTAGTTGATGTCCGGGTCTAGCACCTGGCTCCAGTGACTTGAGCATTGGTCTGGATTCCTTGACACAACAGCCCGCGCGACCTGACTCCAATTTGTGCCATGCTTCCGCACAGCTTCAATGAGTCGTTCATCCTCCTCCTCACACCAGGAGCCCTTGGCCGTGCCATCTGCGAGACTATTCCACCATCTTCTGCGGCAATCCTTGTTTGACCGCCCGGGTACAGATTTGGCCAATTCCCGCCAGAGAAGTGGACGAGAGTGTGCCAAGACTATACACAGTTAGCATCAAGTGTGAAGACTTGAACGAGGTATCTTGGCTGTCCGAAGCCGAGGCCAGAACCCGAAACCCACCATTGTTGACCGCACTTCGGAGAAGAGCGTCCTCCTCTAGGGTCCAAATCCGTCTAGCGCGGGCCATAGTGTCGAAACTGGTGGTGCTTCTTCAAGTGACTTGATGTCTCGAAACTCTAACGCTGCTTGTAGGCTACACACAGTGCAACTGCTATATTCCTACATCTCAGAATTCGCACATTCAATGTCATCAAGAAGGCCATGTTACATTTGGAAGAGCGTACTTCTTAACTAGAATAAGACCACCCTGAGCCGCAAGGAGGGAAGGGGGGAGGGGGGGAAGGTGCTCCATCCGGTCTTGTGCTTAGCGAGCATATACGCACGCATGCAATTCAACTGAAATGGAATCATAGTAATGATCTCTATTCAATCTGATATATTTCTAGCATGCAAAGATTCAAACTCATCTTTGGCGGCCACTTGAGATTGATTTGAAGCCATTTAGAACATCTATTTCAACTTCCTAAGACAGTCAGAAGAGAGAAAGGATGACTGCTAGGGCCTTCTTGTTTCAGTTGCTTCTTCAAGGAATATTGACCGCTTTATTCAGCCCTGCCACTTGCCTCCGGGAGGCTTGTTTACCTTCCTATTCGCTTCTCAGCCTCGCTCGCATGTTTTCTTCCGTAGTTCAGTACTTAGCTTAGTTACAAGTTAGAGGCACCTATAGGTAGAAAATGAATACTATTATTGCTTTTGCTTTTTTGCTCATAAGGTTAGCAACGTGCCACATAGCTGAGAGATGGTAGGGTTATAGCTTATAAGAGGTTATGATTGGGTCTGATAGATTCTAGGCCGGTGTTATCTTAATGCAACCATGTGTTGACTTGGCGTCAGCCCATGTGTCTCTCGGGATGGGACGGGACGCCGGGACGGGACGCCGGGACGGAACACTTGGACGGGACACCGGATCGTGGAAGCCTTGTGGAAGCCTTGCGCCAGCCCAAAGCTTAACTGTGCAGACCTATCCAGGACTAGTTGTACCGGCCGACAAATCATGTTTCTGTTCATTACCACTGGTTTAGGGATTAGGTTGTGCAACAACTGTACTTATTAGCTGCAATGGAGTCCGTGTTAACGCTGTTGGGCCATGCACAAATTGGCCCCAGTAATCTTCCTCTAAGTTCGTGCCTAAGTATTCTCCGGCCAGTGATCATCTGGAATCAATTGATCTGCACCTTCTCCACCCCCTTCCCGGTCACAAGTCGACGCAAATAAGCTTATGTTTGCCAATCATGCGCACCAATTCATCTTCGACACGTCATGAGTGGATGCAGACGGCGGCTTAGTGAGGCTAAGAATCTATTTCTGGGTACAAGATCTACCAAGTGCATATGGTAGTCCGTCTGAGGTGCAGTCAGCGGCAGGAAAACCTCCGGGAACCCCAATGCGAGATTGAATACGTCCGTAGCTTAGTTGCCTCAGGAAGCGCGCTACTGCTGTGGACTCGCAAGCACAGGACCCAGGCGGCAAGCTTGCGCCGACTACGGGAAACTAAAAAGCATCAGGTGGCTATACGCTCTTTGGCCGAAACATCATAGCCCTTTCATGGTGTCCATCGTCGTAAGCTGGGAGGGCTGGATCGCTTAATACGCAGGGTGGCATTGCGCAGATAAGGTACGCAACTGCTGACCTTCAGTCAAACCAGAATCGCGGACGAAACTCTTGCCTCCGAGTCAGGCTCGGTAGAGCATGCACCCGGTCGCCCAACAAGAACAGGAAAACCCTATCCGCATGTGGGGCCACTCTCAGCTGGGGCCACTCTCAGCCAAGATCTCTCCTCTGGCGGATACCGTTGTTGGTGGCTTTCACGGACTCTCTCTTGTCGGTCACCATACACAATTCCGACGGAGCCGTTTGTCATGACTATCATACGCTGGGTAGCGTCTTAGTACTTAGGTAATAACCTTCGGTAGGTATTCAAGTCCTAGTCTAGTACAGAAAGGTAGCTAGCTATGCTCTCTTCTTCTGTTGCCAAGGTTCGTGTCAACTCTACAACTAGATAGTCTGAATCATTTGTCGATGTTGACATTGTTGGTGACGTCCGCAAAGGCCTCGAGGCCGTGCGCAAGGTAGTCCTGCACCGTCTTTACTCGGGCCGTCATGTCAGTGCCCAGAGGGAGGAATCGCTCGGCTTCGCGTCCGGCTCCGGCACCCTCGCCCACCACGACCTCGTAGACGGCCTTCATGGCCTTGTCCTTGTCGCCGTTGATGGGGATCTTGCCGCTCTTCAGGAACTGAATCATCTGCTCGGACACAGATCCCTTGTAATCGTCGGGGAGGGGATTCTTGCCGAACACGGCGGCGTTGCCCATGTTGGTGTTGAAGGTGCCCAGGACGACGGTCAAGGCTCGGATGTTGAACGGGGCCACCTCTTTTGCCAGGACCTTCGTCAGACCTGTGCATCAACCCGAGTCAGGGCTAACACACCAAGGAGTAGTGGAGGATACACGTACCATCGAGTCCGGCCTTGGCTCCGGCGTAAGCGCCCATGGTATCTCTAGCGTCGAGAGCCGCGCCACTGCTCATGTTCGCGATGACGCCGAATCTTCGCTTGCGCATGTGAGGCAGCACTGCTCGGATCAGACGCAGAGGGCCGAAGTACATCGACTCCATCTGGGCGCGGATCTCGTCCTCTGTGGAGGTTTCGATGGGGGTGAAGATCGAAAAGCCCGCATTGTTCACCAGGACATCGATCTCCTCGCCCGACTTCTCAAGGTCCTCGATTAACTGGGCGCTGTTGGGGCTGTCCACGTCCAACTGGAGCCATTTCCCCCCCTTGCCCTCGATCTCCGCAACGAGCTCGGGCGTGCGCGAAGGGTTGCGTGAAGTCGCGATCACCTTTTGTCCACCTGCCTGTGCGATGCGAGTGAGTGAGAGGCCAAAGCCGGAGGACGAGCCTGTAATCAGCCAGGTAAGCTGCTTCTTGGGCGTGGTGAATGTGGCAGACATGGTTGCTGCTTTCGGGTTGATGCAAATTTGGCGAATTCGAAGGTGACAAATTCGGTGAAGTCAGTGAAGCAACAAGCCTGATGAGAATCCCTATCAGAGCAAGGTACAGTTTGTAAATGTTGCAGGCCGTGTGACTTTCTGTTGGCTTTCTGAGATAGAGACGGTGTTAAGAGACGGTGTTAAAGTGTTTAAATCCGAGTTCGAGCTTGTCCGAGATCATAAGGTAGCAAGCGCTACTCAGGTCCCGGTTGGTTTTACGCGGCTCGGGCTGCTCCCTGGACCCGGGGCTGATGGCGGGATAGCGGGATGGCGTCGCCTCCCGCCTCCTACCGCCTACAGGTTATGGACACAGCGGGTGGATAGCCGCATATTAAAATACCACTATTTAAGAGCAAGTCCAGGGTGACACTGACAGATTTTGTATGAGAGCGGAGTTTTTACAGGGCTAATTTAGAGGATTCTCCCATATGCGGCTATCCCACCCGCTGTGTCCATAACCTGTAGCAATTAGTTACAGCCTGAGAGTCAATGCATATCAATTGGTAGCTATCTAGTCGTATCTACTTTGTAAGTTCTCGATCTATTGTGTTAGCCTGTGCCTCCCCCAGACCCAGCCCCCGTTGCAACCCCACCGCCCTGCCGAACCTGACGTACAATTCGGCAGCGTACGAGTACGTGCCGGAGATGGGCGGATTATCTGCGCGCTCGGGCACCGGCTCGTCCTTGGCACTTCTTGATTCGTCTAGTTTATAGCAAATTTGTGTTCTTTTTGAGGATCCTGAGTAGCTACGGCTGACAGATGGAAGGGTGTGAAGGATTGACCGCCCAGAGATCCATCCATCAGTCACAATCTGTCCGAACATTGGCAAGCCGCTCCTCGGCTGACCCATCTGCAGGATCCTCCTCGAATTTGTCAGACTCTTCGCCAGACTCCTCGTCGAGTTCGCCCGAAATCCCTCCCCAGCTTCCTCGGTGTCTTTCCCCGCAAGTTCCTCCTCAGCTTCTCCTACCACCTGTCTTGCAGCTCCTCCTAGCTCGGCTGGCACGTCTTGCTTCTTTAACAAGCGCCCTTGTCTCTAGCTCCCTGGGAGCTTGTATCATTTCTAGAGTAGGTAGCAATCTTTTTCGCCGTCTCGATCCGGGGTTTCTCTCCTCGGCAAGCGCGGTCCTCCACCACTTGTCCAGTCTATCGATCGACTTGCCTGAAATGGCTCTTGCTATACGTAGACGAGGTGGCTTGCCGCGCTCAACGACCGAAGCATCTTTCCTCCACGCGCCTCAGTTGTACAACGTCCAGGCACAATATGCATTCTTCTTCGACTGGTGGTGTTGTGGATGACGTTCACAAGGTCGTTGACGTGCCAGCTCTCTTGCTCGTTCTGGATTTCTTTAGAGAGCGTTTGGAGGGAAGAAGTTGCTCTTGTTGGAAGAACCGGGATTTTATTGCTGAGTGACCAGAACGTGAGTAGAGGATTCACAGTCATGCTAATTGCCAAGCACATTTATAAGACCGTTCAGTCTGTGATACATATGCTCTACCTCATTCCTATATTGGTGACGATATCATGATTCTACCAGCAATTAGCCCCATAGTGGACATGAAGAAGGTTTTAAATGGCTTGTTTCAGTCTGATTCACATCAATCTAAATACCCAGAACATGAAAGATTCGGTGCTCCAGAGAATCATTGACAGGTGTTCAACATTTCTGACATATGACTTCTTGATACACACCGATGGTACGAGAGTGGAATTAGCAGGCAACAGTGGAAACTGGTGGATTTGCCATGCATTCAATGTTGGGTTCATAGATGCCAGACCGGGGATCCAATCCATCACGGCTTTCCCTAATTCTGCTTTCAACTTGGTGAAATTCACAGAGAGATGGGTTTGTATCGTTACTTGAGTAGCATCACACCCTTTTAAGCATCTCACTATTGCGGCATGGGTTAAGTAAAGAGCCAGCACCCGCACGCTATGTCTCAGTTCACGACTCTAGTAGCGCGGTGTTTCATATAACTCCGGGCTCACATACACCTGGATACTAAGATCCTTCTTGGTAGGATCTTCTTTCCTCCCAATGCCAATGAATGTGAAGATCCCCGTCTTCTCATCCAGTCTGCGATGCCTGCTGTTTCCTTTGTTAGAAGCGTGACGAATCCAATCAAAGGGAAAGTACGTACAAGACGCTCTTTACTCGCTCCTCCATAGACTTCCCACCATCATACCACTCATACTTCCTCAACCACGCATCTAATCCCCGAGCAATTACCTCGTCAGTCGGTGCAAAGTTGGCAGGGTAGAAGCAGATTTTTGGGGCAGGGCATGGGTTCTCTGCCGAGAGAGAGAAGTATATGGCCGTCGCCTTCCGCCTGACCCTTGTGTACAGCGACTGATCCGTCTGGCTCTGTTTCTCGGTTTCGGAATCGTAGCTAATACCGCTCACAAGGTTGTACAAGTCTCGAAATTTCTCTCTGTCGTCTTCAAGACCAGGGATCCGTCCGCCCAGGGTATAGTAATCCCATATCTCGTCGAAGGACTGTCCGGGATAGCGCATGTATATTTTCAGGCGTGCCTTGCCTGGGGCAACGAAATCTGTGGCCAAGTACCGCGGTTGGTCTTCCCAATCTTTGGGTTTGTCAGACAGGTAGTCCTCAATCAAACCAAGGGACCGCAGGATGTTCGGATGTAAGTTGACGTCCGGGAGCTGCCGAACAGCCAAGCGGACGGCCTGCCAACGGGTGATCCCCTTGGCCGCGGCCGTGAAGCAGGGAGGGAAGTAGACTTTGGCCAGGACAGGGAGCCTCCCAGGAGCTGAGACGCGAGGATGGATGTCGAAGCCCAAAATTACGGGCGTCTGGTACCCTGCCTCGGCGATCAGCGCTTGCTGTTCGCTCGCAGGAAGATGGGAGTGGATAAGCCACTGAGTAAGGGCACGGTACCAGGTGTCATCGAACCCGGGGGTTCTCTCCGCCAGCGAGTCCACCACCTTCTGCGTGGTCGCCATGCTCAGAGGGTTGGTCTTGTGTGCTGGGCGGAGCTCACTAACGTCGACGACGAAGCGAACGGTCTGGCTTCCGGTCGAACCCTTCAGCTCAAAGCTATACTCAAAAGGATTGCCATCCCGGCCCACCCCGCTTTTGGTTGAGGTGCCATCAGGCCGATTTCCGAGCTGTGGACAGATAGTGTCCCGATAGAAGCTGAGGAAGTGACGCTGGACTTCTTCTGGGTAGTTGGCCTCATGCAGCATGTTGGAGAGGTCACAGCCACTGGTGCTCCACCAGTACGGCGAAACTGCTGCCGTGCTGGTTGTGTCCATTGCCCTGGAGTTTGTAGTCTCCGTTTCCAAAGACTGAAACATCGGGGACTCGATCGCGACCGCCATGCTCGTCGATGAGGTGTCCAAGTCGTGCAAAAAGATGTCTTGTCTTTTACGAAGCAGCCGAGGAGCACTCTCCTACTTTACCTTACTTTCGACCACAGTACGGACTCTCGTCCGGGAGGAGCTGGGGGTGTTTGACAGGCCTCATGTATCTCTACTATGATTCGTCTGCCAGTATCCTTTCGCATAATACCTCTGTTTTTGGTGGAACTGAGGAGCTGAATTTGAGATTGAGAGACCTGAGTAAACCTGAGTAACCCTGAGTAACCCCGAGTAACCCCGAGTGGCCCTGAGTAACCCTAAGTAACCCTGAGTACCTTGGAATCTGTAGTGAATTGCAGCAGTTGCCGAAGTCCGCATTACTTTTTCTGAGAAGTCAGGGTCCTGAAGTCCTGATATCAACGTTCAATTCTATAGATTATGCCGTAATCACCATATGAAGTCTAACCTCATAGTTACCCAATTTGGGGTTGGGTATGACTATCTCTGGAAGGGGGTTACCGGAAATAGCCGCCTTCCATACAGTTCAAGTTAGGCGTTAACAGGTAATGAAGGGCAAGGCCCCCTTGGGTATCGACATGAATTTATTTTGGCTCAATTCAACTTGACCAAGATGGACGATGCTTGCCTTGCAACCCCAAAACCCCAACCAGCGCTTCAGATACCAGATTCTTCATCCACGGTAGAAGTCAGGGTTATCGATACGTATGTCATACCTTACGTGACACCGAGGACGAGATCCTGAACCGGCTGACGCGATCCTCCCACGCTCTATATTGCAGTGATACACTTCTCTACCTAGACCCAAAACTCTTCTGGCAGCCCAAGCTCCAACAGTTCGCTGGTCTTCACGCACCCATCTACTGCTTCCTGATATCCAATGGTGACCACCATGTCATGTTCGACCTCGGTGTCCGCCGAGACTGGCAAAACTACGCACCAAAGATCGTGTCACTCATCAAAGCAACGACAGTGATTACATCGGGATCAGATGTGACATCAGTCCTGGACTCAGACAGCAGCGGCCTCAACATCTGCAGTGCAGACATCAAAGCCGTGATCTGGTCACACAACCACTTCGACCATATTGGAGACATATCCACATTCCCGTCCAGCACAGAGCTCATTGTGGGACCTGGTGTCTGCGCTGCTTCCTGGCCGGGTTGGCCGCAAAATCCTGATGGAAGAGTGCTTGATAGTGATGTCCAGGGGCGGGTGGTTCACGAGATCACCTTCGACAATGACAACAATACAGGTCTAAAGATTGGCCGCTTTGATGCCCTGGATTTTTTTGGTGATGGGTCTTTTTATCTCCTTGACGCACCCGGTCACGCTGTTGGCCACATGTGCGCACTCGCGCGCACCACAGCTAATCCGCCCTCGTTTATCTTCATGGGCGCTGATGCTTGTCACCACCCAGGTGTGCTCCGGCCCACCGACTACCTGCCGCTGCCGCGTTCCATCACGCCGTCACTGTTCATGGGCGGTCTCGCAGACACCGCAACCAATGCAGGCACAGATGCAGGTGTAAGTGTGTGTCCTGGCGAGCTGCTCCAACAGCTCACCATGGGACGAAGTCCTAGCGCACCATTCTTCACGGTAGCACAAGGCCCGCTATTCCCGGACCACGATGCAGCTATGGATACGGTGCGGAAGATCCAGGAGCTCGATGCGGCGGATAACGTCTTTATCCTTATCGCCCATGACCTGTCTCTGCGGGACAAGATCCCGCTGTTCCCGAAGACCATTAATGCGTGGAGAGCAAGCAATCTGCGGACGGAAACACGGTGGCTATTTTGTAGTGATTTCAAACTTGCTTTGCATGGTAAAATCTTGGCGAGGTTGAAGGACGGGCAGCAGACCAAACATAGAATCTAAGTCATAGGACTCCTCTATCGTACACTAGTGAAGAGAAGTGAGCTATATATAGTTACTCTTCAAATTGATTTTCATTGGAGTGAAGTCGTTATGTTTTGTGTATTTGCCTGATAACTGTACGGGTCAGGGTGGTATGGCTGGGACCCCATTGTTTTATAGGATCCAGCAAAAATTTTGCGAGGAAGATAACGAAGTTGTGAAAGTATGGTTGGTCCCCAGCGAATGAAGGCGAATGTTGGCACTTTGACCACCTTACTACTTACACGCACCAAAACACTCCTCAAGAATCAACTAGTAGGCAATCAGTTGAATAGCCGGGCATGTTTGGAGATGCAAAGAGATAGTTCCGTACACACTAGGTGTAGCTACCACTTGGTTCTAGCAGTTATTCAGTCACGTAACGTCAACCCAACGTACTTACACAGAAACTCATACCCCTCTGTCACAGCCCTCCTAGCCGCCTCATTGCCCTGATACTGGCGATACGCATCAAACAAATGCGGCACATCCTCCACAATCCTTAGCTCCGCATCGATCTCCCGGGCACGCAGTGCCTCCCACGTCCGCTGGGCCTGCTGCCACGGGATCAGGTCGTCCTGGCGGGGATGGATAATGAAGGTCGGCGTGGCGTATTTGCCCCTGCGGATATGCGCCAGCGGACTGACGGCCGCGACATCGGCCGGTGCGGGTGCTGGGGGCTCCCTCCGGCTCCGCTTGTCGAGCCCGTTGAGTAGGACGTGCAGCACGCGGCCGTGCCAGTTCATGTACAGCGCCAGCCGACTGCGCGGATCGGTGCGCGCCAGCCAGCCACCGAGGGCGCGCTTGGTGGGCGGGACTTTGTAGCTGGTGATGGGGTGATCACATACACCAGCCCAGGTGTCATCATCGAGTTTGTAGGATGAAGGTTGACCTGTGATTGTCGTTGCCGTGACCTCGGAGCCGGCGGGGATGTTGGATTTGGTCCAGAAGGGATCCTCGTAATCGATGGGGCAGTAGAAGGCGAGGATAGCCTCGGGAGGTCGGACTTCTCTTGGAACATTGGTCCACGCGAGAGACATGGCCAGTTGGCCGCCGGTAGACCATCCCACGCTCACCACCCTCTCTCCGTCCACTCGGACGTCCGTTCGTATAAGAGGAAGCTTAGGAAGCACGTTTCTAATCCACACCAGCGCGTCCGCAATATCAGCCATGGGTCCCTCAGGGAGCGTCGTTTCGGGACAGAGCCTGTAGTCAACACTGATTGGGAGAAAGCCGCTTTTTAAGAGCATATATGTCTGCTCCGGCCGAATGTCGTTCCGCGAAAGCATGATATGCCCTCCTCCATGGATCATGAGAGCTATTGTACTGTTAGCTAGCCAGCACCTGGGAGATCGCGTGGTTAAGCTTAGTCTTGCACTAATGCTCTTACCTACAGGAAGACTTCTCCCAGGATCAACTGGCCCAGGGGGATAGTAGATATCAGCGCGGAGATCCAGGCGGTCCACCTTTTTGAAAACCATGGTCTGCCGCATATCATGATTGTCGCCATTTCTTATGTTGCCAGGGTCATAAATGACCGTACTAGTATCGACAGATGGTACCACTTTGAATGGAGACGCCGTGATCACCCGCAGAATATCCGATTCTTGGGACGCACTATCACTCCAATCCACCCACTCAAATCCAGCAGCATGCAGGCACCGCTCCCATCGCCACTCATCTGCCAGTGCATGCTCTCGACCGTCGCTGAACAGCCACCAGCCCTCTAAGAGACCAAACACGAGATCAAACCAGAATAGATTCCGCGTCAGCTCCACCAGACATAGTACACCGTCGGTGTGCAGCATCTTGCGAATGTTGGTGGTTGACTGCACAAGGTCCTTGGTTGCATGGATGCAGTTGGTCGAGATGATGATATCGAACGCGCCCGCGAACTGTGGGCCCGGGTCCTTCTCGACATCAAGCACGGTGTAGTGCATGAAGGGCCACTTGGCAAACTTCCGACGGGCAGCTGCGACAAGCGAGGATGAGAGGTCGGTAAACGTGTATGAGAACTTGTGCTCGGTGCCCAGTCCAGCCAGCTTCTCGACGAGCTGCTTTGTTGTCCCTCCGGTGCCGGCACCTAGCTCAAGGATGCTAATCTCGCGACTGCCGCCGAAGCACTCCAGGACAGATGACAAGTACTGAGCAAGAAGCAGGGTCCCGGTTTTGAACATGGGTGCGTTCATGTATACGTCTTCGAGCAGTGCGCGTGCGGCCGAGTCCCGGAATATCAAAGCCAAGGGATCTGCTGCTCCAGAAAGACAGTCGGCGAGTCTGTGTGCCGTTGTATGCAGAAGCTTCGTCTCCGAAGCGTGCTGTGGGAACTTGTCCAACATTACAGCGTGCAGAGTAGGGGCAGGAACCATGGGCACCGGCACCGCGGTGCGACAAAACGTGCCGTCATCCTCCTTCTTCACAAGTCCAGAGCCTTCCAAAATCTTGTATAACTGGTGAATTAGCTTCTTATGTCTCGGGTCATACTGAAATGTGGGGACTTCATCGCCAGACTCCATAGCCTGCAAGGCACAGCCTAGCGAGGCGAAGGCTACGACAACATATTGCACAACGAGCTCAGACTGCAATGGGAAACCCTCGGTGCAGAAGTTCGCAAAGCTAGTAGTCTCTGCATGCTGGTCGTAAGAGACTTTTGCTTGAACGAAGCAGTCGTGACTTACAACCGCGAGATTTTTCCCGATCTGCTCTTCATATTCAGCATCATTGTCATGGATCTCACGTGTAGAGTCTGAGTAGCCATTGATGGGTTTGTCGCTAGGGTCATGCTTTCCCCTCAATCTATCGACAGGCCGTCGACAATTCTTAATCGTTTCATCAGGCTGGATATGGCGGCAAAGAGAGAGTACATCGGTACATTCTTGGAATTGCGCTTGCGTAATACCGACATGGAATCGTTTTTGAACTTCTGCCAAGACTTCAGTGACTAGCAGTGAGTCAATGCCGAGATCATCTAATTTTGATGTGAGCTCGATCTCCTCGTCAGGGATCTCCAAGATATTGCTGAACATCTCGCATACCAGCTGAGTTAGGTTGCTCAATTTGGTTGGCTCTTCTGGTGGCTGTTGAATTTGAAGTCTTTTTGGAAGCGATGCCGTAATAGGCTGATTGGGGAAAGAAGTATGCGTGGGGAACTGTTCCTTATACTCATCACCAGGCGGCGTAGGCAAACATGTTTGGTGTCCCCAGTCCTTCGATTGGTCGCTGTCGCTGTCTCTCGTGTTCCTCGCGGTGGTGCTGGCGGTGGTGCTGGCGGTGTTGAGTCTGGTGAGGCTTCTCGCCAGGGACTTGAACGGGACGCTCTTGAAGGTTGCGCCCATGACAGCCAAGACTAAATCCCTGGAGTTTGCATCATAAATCAAGATATTGTTCATCATGTTGACTCTGGATGTTGTCTCGTATTGGGAGTGAACGGTCCATGTGCGAGAATCAAGCTTGTTTGTCATGAAGGATGCGGAAAATATGATCTCCTCTATAGCGGTGCACATGAAGACTTCATCATCCTTGCGATGGGATAAGCAGTTGACATGGATGCCCGCAACCTGGAGGAAGTTGTCAAGAGAAATGGGGTCACAGACCATAGGATCCATGCCAAAGGGCCGGTCTGTTGGGACAGTGACAAAGCCGACCGCCTCATTATCCAGTGCCGACAAGCTCTTGACTCCACGGTAGTAATTTGCATATTCCACAACGCCCGAGAAAAGTTTGTACACTATTGCGCCACTGATCCCAGTCACCGAGGGTGAGTTCAGGATCCGATCAGCGCGAGAGCTTCTGGCGAACCTCTTCAGCAACATCAATCGGCTTTCTGCGAAGATGTCACCCGCGGGAACCAAGCTTATACGGCCCTTGACGTGCTCGGTCCCACCATCTTCCATGCCCCTATATAAGGGCCGCTGACTAAAGACCGCAAAATCCCAAGTTTCTTGGGCAGTCTTACGAAGACGCAGGAACACAGTAGACTCACCACCCAGTCCAAGAGGCGCGGACATGGTCAGGCCCTCGATGTGTGGCAATGTTCCTGTTCCAGACGTGCTGCCGGGGATTGCCATGGCACATCTAGCGGCCATTTCAATGTACATAGATGCCGGACAGAGGCTCTGGCCTACAACAGTGTGTCCCCGTCCAGCAAGGTTGAAGACAATATTGGAGGTATCCACTAAGAACAGATATTCTCCTGCGGTGTCACCATTTTTCACCATATTCACAAGATTAGGCTCTTTAGTATTCAGATTTTGGATGACTGCGGTTGGCGGCAGCTCTGACTTCGGCTTATATTGAATCCAATGCCGTGTTTCTTCAAACTGGTAAGGGGGAAGGTTGAGGTTCTTGTAGTGCCGGCATGAAGAACGGTGGAAAAGCCAGTACTGGGCGGCGCATCCGGCTCTCCACAACTGACATGCGGCGTTGGCCAGGTTTGCCGACGCATCAGTACTTCCCAAATCCATAGGTATGAAGGTGTCCAACCTGTCGGATCTGCGTATTATGCGACGCGTCATGGCGATGATAGGAGATGTCGATCCTGCTTCAAGCCACACAGCCGAGGGCAGACGGGCAGCAATTCGTTCAACTGCATCGACAAAATACACTGGTTGCCGGGTATGCTGTACGAGCTCTTCTGCGGTATATTGTGACCAAGTCCCATTACCGGAGCAGGTCTCGATATGGATTTGAGGCGGTCGTATGTTGACTGATTCGGCCACTTCTTTTAGACCATGCAGTATGCCATCCGCGACATAAGAGTGGTACGCATGGGTGTTTTGAAGCCAGATCGTCTTGAAAGACCGGCATTCCTCTTCGACCTTCTTCATAGATGACGCATCGCCGGCGAGGACAAAGCTCCGAGGACCGTTGTAACAAGCAACATCCACGCGGAAACCACTCGTCGAATTCACCAGATTCACCACATCCTCAATTTCCACACGATCGCACTCCACTGACAGCATGACGCCACGCTCTGGACCCCAGCTATCTCGTATGAGACGGGCTCGACCAGAGACGAGGCGGAACGCATCCTTAAGAGAAATGGAATCGGCAACACACAGCGCCGTGAGTTGGCCAAAGCTGTGACCGATCAAAGTGTCCACCTCAAGTCCACAGTCAATCCAGCATTTGGCGCAAGAGACTTGCAAGGAGAGGAGCATGCAGTGCAGACTAATGATGTCATTGATAGCATCATCCTGGAAAATGCTGGGGAAGATGCTAGGAAGTCCAAGGGCCTGACAAATGACATCACATTCATTCTGGATCAGTGTCAGCATCCCTCAAGTCACAAGATCTTTTGTGGAAGCGGTGGTCTTACCAAATAATTCCGGAGAAGATCACAGCCATCATATAGTTCCCTTGAGACGGTAACACTGCGGCCAGTCTGGCCACCAAAGGACAAAACCACCGGGCGTTTTTCTGTCGGCATCGTAGTCCCATCAGTTCTCACAGTAGGACTATTAAGGACAGAGATGAAACTCTCTGCATCAACTGCTGTGAATGCAGTCCGGTGCTCAAATGATGAGTTTTGTCTTCGAGCGATGTTGTATGCAATACTTCCGAATGACGTCTCGATCTTAGGCAAGTACGATTTCAGCGCATCCATGTACAACTGGAGACTGTTTGCAGACCTGGCAGAAAAAAGAATTGGGTAGACCGCAGAAGATGGCAGGTCCCGAACCTGTGAGGGCGTCTTTCTTGAGCTTAAGGGGGCGTCCAGATGCCCTCGAAGTGCAATTGTGACGTTGCTGCCAGCAGCCCCATAGTTGTTCACCAGGGCAACATGCCGCTGAGCAGTCCACGATTGGGTAGCCTTGGGCACTGTTATTCTGTCTGATGAAGAAAGCTTGATACGTGAGTTGAGGGAAACAAAGTTGGCCTGCTTAGGAATGGTTTTATACTGCATCATCAGAAGTGTTTTGATGACCCCCGCAGCGCCAGAAGCAGCCTCTGTGTGACCAATGTTATCCTTAACAGATCCCAAGAACAACTCCTTGTTCCTCCAAGGACCTGTAAGTGCCAATCGGACACTCTCATGCTCTATGGGGTCCCCAACGGGAGTTCCTAACAAAAGACGTTAGCCGCAGTGAACTACGTACACTCCCAAGGGCATATGCAGTGATTGCTCACCAGTGCCATGTGCTTCGACGTAAGTGACTTCCTTGGGTTCTATCCGTCCGATAGAGAGAGCCCGTCTATACAACGAGCTCTGGGACTGAGAGTCCGGCACTGTGATGGAACTGCAGTTGGAACCTTGATTGACTGCTGAGGCAGCAATGACTCCGAGGACGGTATCACCATTAGCTATTGCCCTTGAGAGCGGCTTCAGGACGAGAAGGCCAGCGCCTTCGCCCCGGCAATACCCGCCAGCCGCCGCATCGAACGCTCTCGAGGATCCGTTGGGGTTCAGGAAAGATGCGGCGGAGAGATTCTGGTACAGATTAGGGCTTGTGATGACATTGACGCCCCCGGCCAGCGCCACGGAGCATTCTCCACCAAGAAGTGCCTGTGACTTGTCATTAGCTTATGTGGTGAGAAAGCGCCGGTCAGCCAGCTCACCTTGCACGCTGTGTGTATTGCAACAGCTGATGAGGAACAGGCTGTGTCAAAGGTAATGGAAGGGCCGGTCCAACCGAAGAAGTGGCTGATACGGCCGCTGATGAAAGCTCGCAGCGTGCCTGTGGCGGAGAATGCATTGGCATTCTCAGACGCGATATTGGCTTCGTAGTCCACAGACCCGACGCCGAGGTAGCAGCCCACATTGGTCTCCTTCTGCGCGGGCGGTAAGCTGCAGTACCCGGAGGACTCCATCGCCTCGTAAGCGACCTGCAGGGCAAGTCGCTGCTGTGGATCCATGGACTTCGCCTCCCGGCCCGAGATGCCAAAGAACCTGTGATCGAACACGTCGGGCCGTCTGAGGAAGTTGCCCCAGAAGCTGGCTAGCTTGGGTTCCCTACTGATATCCGCTGGGTTGAATCGCTCGATGGGAAGCTTGCTGATAGACGTTCCGCCCGAGCTAACCAGCTGCCAAAACTCCTCAATTGAGTCCGCCCGCGGGAAACGGCAAGCCATACCCACCACGGCAACTTCATCGGTCCTGCCCGCGAGATCTGGTGCGTTGTCATGATGTGCGATGCCATTCGTGAAGCTGAGCTTGCCGGGTAAGAGCGAGCGTGGGACACAAAACTCTTTTCCTAAGGGCACGAATTTGACTTTGCCATGAGGAATATCGGCTACAGTCAGCTTGACCGTTTGGAACCAATGAGCTCGCTTGCACAGAATCAGCTCTATGGCGACTTCATGCAGAGCTCCGGTGGCGATGATATCAGCATCTGCAGTCGATCTCAGGGGCAGACGCAGCTTGTCAGCATTGGGAAGTTCGAGTTCATTGTTTCCAGCGCAGAGTCGCTTGAGTGTCTGGGCAGCTTTGGTGTGCCTCGAGTGATGATAGCATCCATCAAGGCCGATGATGGTGGTTGCTATTTTAACTTCGCTCAGTCGAGAACAGAACGAAGTTTGGTTGCGATTTGGCAGCGTGACCGTGAGCGTCTTATCATCTGTGATGCAGGAGACATAAGCCTATTCCGGTCCAGTCAGAACGCGCTTCTCGGTTACATCGCTTGAGATTGGATATATGGTAGCAAACAATGGAGCTTACGTCGGGAAAGAGATCCAGGAAAGTTTCCAAGTATGCCCTGTCGGAGGCTGTCTGCCAACGAACAGAGACAGCCGTTGCCCGATCCGGAGGAGCATGCAATGCATCTTCCGCGTCAATGACAATGCCTATGCACGCGGCTAGGCGAAGAGTGTTCGATACATTGCGCTCGAATTCCGTCCAATTACTCGAAGAAGCAAGGGCGGCAGCTGAGAGGAATCCAGTGCAAAATCCTTGCGCTGCCTGACATTCCAGCAAGCTATCGTTCCTGCCCGGACCGTCGGCAATGCGCACAAAGTCGACTACTTGAGACACGACTGTGAGTGGAGCCAAATGGGTGTTGCTGAGTTTCTGCGGATCTGGGATGCTCCTTCCCGCTGCGAAATCTTCGAGTTCCTTGAGCTTTACCTCGCCGCCAAAATCGGACACGACACCATCCCTCTCGAGTGCAGACCATAATGATGGAAGGCGTAGGAGAGTTTTATTCAGGAACTCGAGGTTCGTGTTCTGCAGAAGTGCAGACTTGAGACCCGAGAGACTCTCTTGTGTCCAGTGCGTCACCTGCGGACCAAACAAGGTAAGGCGTAACTCTTGCGCGCGGCTGTTTAAGGACGTGTCGAAGCGAGCCATGGTAAAGTACTAGGGTGCTCAGGTGTACCCTATCTGTACGTTGAGTACGTACTTGAGAAACAGTATGAGGTTGTTTCCGTTTACCGTCTCATGCCACCTTTGACTGCAGTAGTACGTCAGGCAACCTGTCGAGCGGGCCTTGAGCCTTTATAGCGCATCGTAACACAGGGAGAAATGAGTCTCTAGCCTTGCAATTCGTTAGGGAACTCAGGTGCGAGGCCGACCCAAAGTAGCCCTATCGAACCCCGTCGGTGAAGGCGAACCTAGGGAACTATTCTGAGATTGGACGAGCTCGCAGGTTTCAAAAGCCCGGCACACCTCGAAATCAACCTCGCACACGCTCAGATAAGGCTATAACAACTCGAAAAAATGGATGAATTGTATTCTCAGACCCTATCTCCTATGATTGTGGTAAAAGATACATAAGACTTGCATAGCTAGGCGCCGCTTGAGGTGCCACTTTCATTTGAGACCCCACAGACGAATTACCCGGTGTCAGGAGTATCCTGCAATCACAGGTGGCTGAAATCCATCTTTCCATCAACGCTGCGGACCCGAGTAAATGCAGCTGCATTGTGTGGATTGTGCTCGCTTACCCATCTTTCATTCTCTCGCCATGCACCAGACGGAAGAAGTTGGTATTGCTGATGGTAAAGATTTTCATGGCGGTGTGCTGAGTTAAGGTCAACACTTGGCGATCATGATCTGAAAACGTTTTGTTGGACTTCAACATTTAGACCGCAGTATTACGCAAAAGATGAACTCACCAGTCAGCATGGATAGCTTCTCAAAAATCAATGTCCCTGTTGTCTTTTTTCTGTGTGTGGGTTTGGGGCTCGTCACCTTACAACTATGCCGGACGTGGTGGCGACTCAGGCACATACCAGGACCGTTCCCAGCAAGCATTACCAATTTCCAGCGCATGGGGTGGATTGGAACAAAGTGTGCACACCTTATCCTCCAGCAGATGCATGAGAAATATGGTGAAGTTGTGCGAATTGGTCCAAATATGGTGTCGTTTAGCAACCCTGAAGCCATCCCAACTGTCTATCCGATGAGGCCAGGTTTCCCAAAGGTATGTACTTGCATTCTTGCCCCACTGGGACTGACTGAAAGGCTCAACTGATGTGAGCCCTACTGACATGTAGGGCAAATTCTATGTGACTCTCCGGCCTTACACGAGAGGCGGCGGCGCCTTGCATGCTGTCTTTAACACCACAGATGAGAAGCTACACAAGCAGATCAAAAGTCCCATTGCACCTATCTTCTCCGTGACGAGCGCAACATCATTTGAGGATCTTGTCGATGATGTTCTGAATTGCTTGCTTGAGAAGTTTGACCAACACTTTGCTGCAAACAGTGAGATCTTTGACCTGGGCCAGTGGCTGCAGTTTTTTGCCTTTGATGTGATGGGTACCATGACCTTCTCGAAGCGGTACGGATTTCTGGACAATGGGAGAGATGTTGGGGGAATGCTGGGCACAATTGTCGACTTCATGCGAACCGCCGCGCCGGTGAGATACTGCCAAACTGCCTTCATTTGATGCTGTGGCATCATAATCAACTGACGGCTCTTTCAGATGACACAAATCCCCTGGCTCGATAACATCTTGTGGAAGAACAACATCGCGGACACTTTCCGGCAAATCTTCCATCGAACAGCATCCCTTTCGATTCTCAGCTTCGTGGCCGATGCCATCAAAGAGAAGCGGGAGAAGCTGGCCAATGGCGAGGTCAAGGCCGGGGACAAAGCAGACAGAAGGAAGGACTTCCTGACTCGTTATATAGAACTTCAAGAGAACAATCCCGAAATACCTCCCTGGTAAGTCATCGCCAACATCGACGACAAGAGAGATGGATCATTTAACCGCCATGCTCACAGGGCCCCAACCGCATGGACCTTTTCCAACGTAATTGCAGGGTCAGATTCCGTGGGCAGCGTCATGCGCACCATCATGTTTAACCTCCTTGCCTACCCGCACACGCTGGAGAAATTGTTTGACGAGCTTCGCTCCGCCAATCTATCACGCCCCTTTCCCAAATACAGCGAGGTGCGCGACTTGCCATATCTGGATGCATGCGTTCAGGAAGGTGCCCGCATGCATCCGCCGTTTGCGCTGCCGTTCGAGCGCGTGGTACCGGAAGGTGGGGTCACGGTCCTCGGGCATTATCTCCCTGCTGGGACCGTAGTGGGTGGCAACCCGTACATTGTCAATCGGCATAGGCCCACCTTCGGCCAGGATGCAGAGTTTTGGAGGCCCGAGAGATGGCTTAAAAAGGATGATGCGCATAAGAAGAAGCTGGAGCAAGGGGTTTTGACTGTAAGTCTGATCTCCTGCTCTCTGGTCTATCTCTCACTAACGCACCTGTTCCAAGTTTGGTGCCGGCCCGCGCGTCTGTCTAGGCAGGCATGTAGGAATCTTGGAGATCAAGAAACTCATTCCATTTCTTGTTCTAAACTACGATGTGAGTAATTCTCTAATAACATGTGTGTGAGTTCCTGAATGACAAATGTATAGATGCATATTATTGACCGCGAGAAATTCATGGTTGAGAATTCATGGTTCTTTTTTCAAACGGGACTATATTCTCAAATCAAGAAACGGCCCGAAGCCGCGATAAATCATCAATCATGATCATGGAGAACTGAGACTCATGGTTGGGTGAAAAGAATGGAAAGCTATACTATCTGATGGTCCATGCCACTAATCAAGGTGGGCGAGCAGTGAAGATGAGAACCTTCATTCAAAAACTCAGACAACTCTCAGCAGCTTCAGTGTGATCCTGAGCAATTCAGTTCTCTCTAACCTCAAGCAAGATGTAGACTGGCAAACTGACCCAATGACCGGGTCGGGTAGGCTTTTTAGCCGGTCGGGTCGGGTCAGTTTATCCTGAAAACAGGCTGGAACAGAGGCTGTTTGGTGATGTGATGATGCGAATTCTGTGAGCTGCCTTGTGTTGTTGTTGTTCTGGTTGAGTATGGAGGTGATGATCTCAATGTGTACTCGCTTGCGTGATTCGTTTTGGCATAGATATAGGTTATCGTGATCGTTAGAGGGAAAAGTTGACCGTGGTTGACAACAGGTGATTAAGCATAGTACAAATTGCAAACCATAACATAGCCAGTCCTCATCATAGAACCTTTGTAAGCAAAGGCCTGCCATTCACTGAACTCAAACCTACTAGAAACCTGTACAGAATACAGATTTAGGCTCAATCAAGAAGTGCTGCTGCCTAAGGTATTCTACAAACCTGTGTGAAGAAACCTTTATATTCTTAGTTCTAATATGAGAGAGATCTTCTGTCAGGATGTAACTGGCAGTCTTCATCTAGAATCTATCTATGAATCTATTTCTATTTGCTTATTTGTTGAGTTTGCTTATTTGTCAGTTATGTTAGCTTCTGCCATGTTCAAGCCTAAAAGTGATCTTCAATCTTATCGGCAGCAACCTGGGTCTCCGTTCCTGCATACCTTAAGTCCATTTCATCTGGTGTTTTAATTGCTCTAACACTGAATAGATAGTATCAAATATGTTTCGCAGACACACTGTTTCTCCCCTCTCATACCTTGTACTGCTCAGTTTCAATCCTTCTTCATTCTCGCTCTCATCTCACTCCTTCCACGGGATATGTTCCATTGCTATGCAAAGAGCGACATTCGCGAAACCGAAACAGCTGAAGGGGAGCAGGGCAGACCGCACAGATGGCATGGGTAACAGCCTCATGTGTACTGTGATGCTAACTTCAGAGCTCAAAGAACACGGCATTAAACTTCTCCATATTCATGATGGCTCCGAAGATAATAGCAGAAGGCAGCTCGTTGAACTCCATGCACTGCTCCGGCGTGAGCTTCTCAAGCACCCACACGCCGTGCCCCTTCGGCTGCCATTCCATGATGGTCGCCTTACAGCCTCCGAGCTCAGCAACCGGCACGTTCGGGCCAGTGGGTGATGCTGCCGTGGCCCTCGGCGGAGCGGCGCGTAACGCCATAGCTGTTGGCGTTGTCCAGATAGACTTTGGGAACTTGACCTGAGGGTAACTGGGCGGATTCCGGGTGCTGAAATCCTTCCACATTCCGCCTCCACCGGTTTCGTAGTTCAGCGCGATATCGTTGAAGTAGCCGCGGTAATCCGAGTCGTCGACAACAAGACCTTCGACAACCGAGCCGACCTCCTGACCAGCGACTTGAACCTCACTAAGCACTTGGAGGGCGTGCGGTGCAAGGTAGGCTCCCAAATGCTCTTGGGGCAATGGACGGTCTTCTTTCAGACATGGTGCGTGCAACTAAACAGCTTCACCATCTTCATGGCAAGGGCCAAAGCACGACGTCGACCGGCACCATATTATCGGACGGCAACCCCTGGTGATTCATCGGTAAGTACCTTGCCACTGATCCCTTTCATCCTCGTTTTGGTATGCGGAACGTAGAGAACCGAGGGCAGAACAGCAGTGGCCATTGTTTGGTGATGAACTAAGTATTACAAATGTATTTTAACAACCACGCTCAGGGTTGACGAATATCGCTGAGGATTGCATGAATATGGTGTCTCATCATTACGAGGTGTCCCGAAGGTGGATGGTTTGGCATCAAGGACAAGGGGACGGTGCAGGTTACTGCGAAAGGGATCTGAGCGTGGAAGATTGAAATACAAATTTTCCGTTGTCAATTGTGGATGTCAGCATTTCAGTTGCTTGGTTTTGTCGTGCAAGTTTACTCGCATGTCCGCTTTTGTCTCTGCTCCCATGTTCTTTCGTTCGTTCGTTCACTAGCGGCAACTTCCGGCGGCACTTCTGGGACTTAGGCGGTGCGGCCCGAGTGCTTGCCTCCGAGAGCTTCCTGTTACCTTACCTAAATTGTATTGTTCCAAACCGAATGCTACACCATCTGCTAGCACACCCAACCAAGAAACGGTGACATGGTATAACAACTCACCCGTCAACACTCACCGCAATCATGATGTCCTCCAAGAACGAAGAGGATCCCTTCCTCCAAGTCCAAGCGTACGCCTTCCTTCCTTCACTACCCCTACGCTCCCTCCTCCGTCCCTAACTGCTATCGCAACTCCACGACTACCCAACCTCCCCACCTTATAGCAACAGCACCCACTAACATCCTCTCTCCCCCCCGCAGCGACGTCCTCTCCCTCCTCTCCACAACCCGCCCCCTCTTCGCCTCGTACCTGCGCATCCGCTCCCTCTCGCCCTCCCCCACCTCACCCGAACTCACGCAATCACGCACCGAGCTCGAAAGCACGCTGCAGGACCTCAGCGCCGACCTCGCGGACCTCGTCGAGAGCATCCGGGCCGTCGAAGGCGATCCGTACCGGTATGGACTCGAGATCGACGAGGTGGAGAGGCGCAGACGGCTGGTGACGGAGGTGGGGGACGAGGTGGAAGGGATGCGGGAGGAGTTAGCAAGGACAGTTATGGGCGCTGGGTCGGGTGCTGGTGGAGGGTCGAAGCGGGACGGGCAAGGGGCGGCGAATGGGAATGGGAAGACGTTGCCGTCGCCGTCGGCGTATGGGCGGCTGGGTCCCGACGACGAGGACGACGACGACAATGGCGACGGTAGGAGTGATGGGGAAGGGGATGGGTATGCGGCCTTCGAGCAGCAAAGGCAGGTGGAGATGATGCACGAGCAGGATGAGGCGCTGGACGGGGTGTTTCAGACGGTGGGCAATCTGCGGAGGCAGGCGGACGATATGGGGAGGGAGTTGGAGGAGCAGGGGGAGATGCTGGAGGACGTGGATACGCTGGCGGATCGGGTGCGGGGGAAGTTGCAGGGGGGGATCAAGAGGGTGGGGTGGGTTATACGGAAGAACGAAGGTGCGTACGGGTGTTTGCCTGGTGCTATCAGGCTTGAGAAAGGTGGTGTTTGAGAGGGGGGTTGCTGACTGACAGGGCCAGATACGATGTCGAGCTGCTGCATCGCCGTGCTGATCCTCGTCCTGATCCTGCTCCTCATCCTCGTCCTCGTCCTCTGACGTCGGTCATGGACCGGTACTCAAATTACGTATTCCCCGAGCCAGTCCTACCAACCAAGGACCTATCCACGTGCGCCCCCGACCCTCACCCACCAAGCGCTCATCGCAACGAGTCCGACCACAGACACCATGCGCACGGCTCTCTCCCTCGCCCTCCAATCGCCAGCCGCCTTCCGCAGCGCCCAGATTCCGACACCACATGCTCCCTTCCGTCCCCAAGCAGCAGCAGCAACAACGACCAGTGCCGGCCAAATCTGTCTCGAAGCACCCACCACGCCCCCTCTTCCGACTTGTGATTCTGAACCCTCCTCCCATCGTGCTAAGGTTCCCACTCGCCGCGTCGGAAGAAACTAGACTTTAGGATCATCGGCTCACGGAAGAGAACCCGTACTTTCGTTGTTGGACGCCGCCGCTTCGTTTACCGATAATCACTCTGGAAGGGAGGGCAGGGAGCGAAGAGGAAGTATGTGGCTGAGGAGAGATGGCAGTGTTGCTGTTTGGCATTTGCCGTTTAGGCGGAAGAGAAGGAAGAGGGCGGGTGAGCTGCGTAAGGTAGCTAGTAGGGCTTCGAGTGCATGTTGAGGTGGAGCGAAGAGAAGACGAGGGGAGGGGGTGGGCCTGTGAAGGGTGATGACGGTGGTGTTATTCGGGCTGTGTTGGTTGTGGTGGATTTCCACTTCCCATTTCTCGCTCAACTGGATGCCCACCTCATCACGGCACCGCGAAACTGCAGAGGGGGTTTGAGAAGTTCGTCCACTGTCTCGCACCAAATGAAGAGCCAAGATCGCAACAGTCACACGGTTAGACCAATCGGCATCTGATTACCGATGGCGAAGAATGTTAAGTCGTTATATACAAAGTACGCTACAGTAGGTACTCTACATTACAGACATGGCGTCGTAGAAAGTTGTTCCCGTGCCGTCGTCACTTCCGTTGGCGGTGTGGACTGTCGATTGCTCTTGCTCTTGGTACCCATCAATTTGTACGCCTGCAATGCAATGCGATGCCATACCATGCGATGCCGTGTCCATGCTCATGCTCATGCTCATGCTCATGCTTCTCCTCCTCCATATGCTCATGCTCATGCTCATGCTCATGCTTCTCCTCCTCCATATGCTCATGCTTCTTTCTTCTCATCCCTTCTCCAACGCGGCTCTCCCTTTTCCTCAACTCCTTCTCCTCACCGATTATCGTCTCCCTATTATTCTGACCCAACCAACCTTTCTCCACCTCCATCCCACCCCACCCCCTCACAACATCCAAACCCGCCCATTCCCCTCCTCCTCGACCGGAAAGACCTCACGCGCATACTCCTCGAGACCTCGATATCCCTCCCACAAGGCCAACGCCGCGGCAGGCACCTGCCCCTGCAGATCCGGGCCGAAATAGGGGGCCTGGAAGTTGCCGAAGAGCACGCCGATGCCGTCGAGCTGGGCGCGGTAGCCGGCAGGGATGGCGACCTTGACGTCGATGGTGGGATGGTGCACGTAGCGGACGGGGCGCGAGAGGCCGAGGGAGAACTTTTGGCAGGCTTGCGTCGGGGTGAGGAGTTCGAAGGCGAGGGGGATGCTTTTCATAAGACGCATTAGTTATCGGGATGGGAGTAAAGTGCCGTGAGAAAGAGTGTACGAGGGGGAAAAGTACCGGTGTCCCGACCATTTCCGCGGGCCATCTTTGAAGATCTGCAAAACAGCGGGGCCGACGTCATGTTCGGCGTCGAGCCAGGGCAAGGGAATGTCTGGGTGGAAGGGGGCCTTCCACTCGAAACTGCCGTCGGGTTTCAATTCCATGCAGAAGAGCGGATAGGGCAGACTGGTAAAGTTGTTGTTGTAGATGCCGGCATACACAAACGTGGCGGGCAGGCCGATCTGTCGGACGTAGTTCTCGACGGTGAACTTGGCGCTCCACAGCGGCAAGGCGGGCCAGCCCTTGCCGTAGATGCTGTGGTCCGGCATGCTGCTGTAGACGTAGTGCTGGATGCCGGCTTTCTTGGCGGCGTCGGCGAGGGCGCGGCCGATGGCCACCTCGTCGCCGTAGAAGGTGGTGTTGATGAAGGCGAGCTGGGCGCCGGTGAAGAGGTTTGCTATGAGCGTCTTGTCTTCGAGCGAGCCGACGACCAGGCTGACGTTTTGGAGCGCTTCCAGCTCCTGTGCCACGAGGCCATCTTTCGATCGTAGCTGCGCCCGGACCTGAAATCCGACGGCGGAGGCGACGCGGGCGAGGGAAGCCGCCTGTCGACCGGTGGAGTTGACGATGACAATTGTCTTCGGGGGCATCCGGGTATGGATTCAGGTGAGTGGGAGAGCGCTGAGAAGTAGGCAACCCACTTGACGGTTCACACGGTCAAGCACACGAAGGTGTGCTGAATCTAGACGTTATTTTGGTGGGAGGAGTTCAGAGGAGTTCTGTTGACGGTGATGTCAAGCTATGGGAAGGGTAAAGTCTAAATTGGAAAAAGGTAGTGAAGGAACAAGAACAAGAACAAGGGGAACGAGAATCGTCAAGGAAGAAAAATGTTATGATCACACCGAAGAGAACTTCGTAAGGATGTGGGAATAAAGTTCATGCAGGGCGATAGCTCGAAAGGTCAGGAACTCTCTCTTTCCCTCTCCTTCCAAGGTATTGATGGAAGTAGGGATGGGAGGTTATGTACGGGAGGGCGAGATTAGTGGAAAGTCTCCGTTACTCTAAAAGGTAACGCGACGAGTTCAAAGAAGAAGGTGAGAAAGTAAGCGTATGTCAAAGTGAACCTTGAAGATATTTATTTTGGTCAGTTCAATTGGAAGAAGCTGGAAGTGGTGGAGAAATGGTATCATCGGAGCGGAAGGAAGTCAAAGCACGGAAGCTAAGGTACTTCATACAGAACGCTGTAATACTCGAGGCAGTCGAGGACGGTCAGGTCAGTTGAGGATGTACAAGTATGAATAATAATGACCGCACAGGTGAGCCAACGATCAATCAACACGCTTCCAGCTGTTAAGTAGGTACAGTAGGTGGTAGGTCGAGACAGTTCAGTGATGTCGGTGGGCAGCTATTGTCACGTAGTCGTGCAGATGGGATGGATACCTCGAGGTACGTAAAGTGTAGCATCTCCTTCGAGGTCCGGTCCAACTGCGCCGAACGGTGCTACCGAGTTCGTGATGTGTACTCATAGAATCGAGTAAGAGAAGACCGTACATGGCATGACTCGGGTGATTAATGCCCTCATGTACGGACATGAGGTTGATCGATTGGTATGCGGCGTCGCTGTCCCTCGGCTTGTTACGTAACCCGGATGAGAAAATTGGGAAATTCCCCGCCGTCATCATCATCACTTAACCAACTTTCAAGAGGTGGACATGGAATCATTGTAAGCAGAAGGAGAAAATGCCAAGCCAATGGAGTTGATTATCCCAATAGAGGTATAAATATCATGTAGGCACGGGACGCACGACAGCCCATCCAAGGGTGGCATGCCTCGATATGGCGTGACAAGGCGCGGTGTGATGCTGGTGCCGATTATTGAGACGTCGATGTCCCCAGGCCTGTGTGACCCAATTGTGGGGAAAGGAAAAGCGAAGAATGAGAAGAAGCCGCCAAGGTCGATCAGCCGCCTCGACGGTCCGTGTGCTTGCGTTATCTCAAAGCCGCGACAGTACAAATTCTCGTAGTAGTAATTGGTGGGAATCGATACAGCGGTTATGCGTCGCTGCCTCTTCTTCGAGCCCGTGCAATAACCTCCCATCTCTATCATACCATCCGCATTGTTTTCGTAAACTCATGTCTATATATCCGTACGAGAGAATTAAACAATACAATGACCGAGTCCGGAACCTCCTCCGATTTGGTTCGACCCTGGTGGGGTTGTCTGCATCCGGCTTCGCTGAATTCCCGAAACCGCTGCGCGACTTTAATTGATCAGTAGTATGACCGGCAACTAACCATCTCAAGCACCTGCAGCTCGCCAGACGTCGGGATCCCGCCTAGCATACAATCTCGCCGTCTCGATCTCCTGCGCGTGCAGATGGGCGCCGGAATCTCGCAGCAGCTGGACGTGGTCGCGCAGGCCGGCATTGGCGGCCAGAAACAACGGCGTCCTCCCGGTCCGATTGCGCAAGTGCACGGAGGCACCTTCGAGAAGGAAATAGCGCAGGATGGCCAAGTTGGGCGCCGTCGCTGCGAGATGCTGTCACCGTCGTTGTTTGTCAGTACTCGTACACATGCCAACGGCGAGGGTGCCGGAGCAGCGCGGAGCTACATGAATTGGGATGATACACGCACCAATGGTGTGTTGCCTGAGTAATCGGCTTCGTTTAGGAGCCATTTCGACTCGCCGCGCAGGATGTCGCGCACCTCTTCGAGATCGCCTTTCGTAATGGCGTAGCCCAAGGCGGTGAGATTGACCAATTGTGGGGATAGTTGACCGTTGGGATGCTGAAAGACCGTCCGGGCTTGTTCGGTGAGCTCTCCCTGTATCGAGATGGACATTTGCCGAGCTATGTTTTCGGAGGCCGAGTCTGGCAATGCAAGCAAGTACGACAGCTTCGTCAGAGCAGCTTCGGATGTCAAGTCGTGCCCAGGCACAACCCCAGCACGGCCCAGAAGCATCGCAGGTTCATAAAGCGGATTTACGCTACCGGTCATGCCTGCTCTTCTGGTCAGCATCCATACACCAGCAACGTCGTTCGCGTACTAACATTGTGTGACATTAACAATCACGATCCCCCGAGTCACGGCCTCTGAAATGACCTTCGTCATAGCACTGTCCGGACCCCCCGGAGCGTTCCCAGCACCGAACGTCTCAAGCACCAAGCCCCTGAGGCCTTCAAGCTTCAACACCGCGTCCAGCATCTCGGGCTTGATGCCCGGGAAAATGCGTAAACACGCCACATGGGCCGTATCCAAGTTCGTCTGAATACTGAACGGCTTGATGCTCGACGGCCGGTAGACCAAATCCCAATCCACATGCGTCTTCAGAGACGTAATGGTAGCCAAGGGGGGATAATTCGGCGACGCAAAGGCGGCAAACTCGCTGGCGGCCACTTTCGTCGCCCGATTGCCGCGGAAGAGCTTGTAGTTGAAGAAGAGGCAGACCTCGGGGATCATGAAGTGGCCGGCAATGACCAGGGAGCCGAGCAGGTTGTCGGTGGCGTCGTTCTGCAGCTCGAGCATCGGCGCCTGCGAGCCGGTCAGGATGACGGGTTTGCCGAGGTTCTGGAGCATGAAGCTCAGCGCCGAGCAGGTGTAGGCCAGGCTGTCGGTGCCGTGGAGGACGACGAAGGCGTCGAAGAGCTGGTAGTTCCGGTCGATGGTCCGGGCGATCTCCGCCCAGCCTTTGGCGTCGATGGAGCTGCTGTCCAGGAGCTCGTCGAACTCCAGGACCGCATATCGGAGTCTTCGTTCGTACGTGCTGACCGGCGTGCGAAGGCTCCGGAGTAACTCTTTCGTGTCGTCCTGGACCATCACGTCGATTGGGTCCGGGTGGGACCCGTCGTTGAACGACGGTCGAGGTGCAAGCCCGGCCTCGAGGAAGCCCCTGGCTGGTACGTATCCGTTTGGTGACCGCTTCATACAGATCGTCCCGCCCGTCATGATGATTAGGACCCGAGACTCCGGCACACATCGGTCTTCCCTGAGGACAACCATTGTAGATTGTGTGCCACCAACCGAAGAATGAAAAGATGCTAACACCGTCAAGAAATCCGCTTTTCCAAAAATGCCCAAAAACAGCAGATATGTAGACGCAGCTATCTAAGGTATCTTTCTTATCAAGCTGTTCCTCCTTCTGATTGCGACTCCTGATAAGGGGAAATCAAAAATATATCTCTTGAAGAAACAGCAAGAGCAAATAGAGACGACAGGTGAGAAAATTATTCTATTACGAGATAGTGCGGCAAAAAAAATCTATACAAAATCTGGAGACAAAGAAATAGTACTCATAGAAGAGAGCCCGGCCCAGCTGTAAGGGTAGCGTAAGGTACTGTGGGTAAGCCATATCGCCGAGATTCGCCTAGTTTGCATCACTAAGTGCGAGTACTTTCCCTCCCCTATCAGCATCGACCGAGAATTCTCTATCTTCAGATAAATAACCGCAATCGAGCATGTTGTGCTTCATGGCAGGTTCGCAATGTATCAGCAGTTTGCGCTTCTGAAGTGTCTGAAGAAGAAAGAGTGAAGGAAGGCAGAGGATGAAAGAAATTCGAGATATGGAACTCGGCAGCGATAAAGCTTCAAAATTGCTTTTTCCGGGATGACTTCATGTCGCTATCTTACCGTTCGTACACTACTGAAATTGCACGTCGATCGTTCTGGTAGGCTCGATGCACCAGCTGGACTATGGCAACGATGTGCTCATGGCATATTACAAGGTAATAGTATGCAATTGTGGAACCGGTGACGACATTAGTGACCGTCAGAATGCCACATTTCCGCTGGCAGTGACCGGCGAAAGCGTGCGACTTCACATTTTTCAACTTGTCAATGTGCATTTCTCGTTTCTAAGCTAGGTAGTTACAGTGAGAGCAGACAGCAATGTCTATCCTAAAGCTTTGTACGGACTCCCCGGAAACTCATATACTGAACCAGAACACCACCGGAGTTTTGTACAAACCACGAATGGCCGCTTAGACAAGCCCGTGACGATGGTGCTGGTGGCGATGGAGGTGGCGCTTATGCTTGCCAGCAGCCATGGTCGACGTCGCCGTCACCGTTACTTGCTCGTCCACGACCACGATCTCGTACACCTGCCTGCCCTTGGTCAGATACGTGGTGCTGACCGTATTCAACACGTCAGCTGCCGGAGCTGACGGAGGTGATGTGGTCTCTGGAGCTGGCGCCACTGCAGCGGGGGAGGATATCGAGGAGGAAGGCGAGGATGACGAGGACGAGGAGCTGACGACTTCGGCAAAGTTGCCTCCATAGTTGACACCGTAGCCACCACCTTGGGACGAAACGAGGACTGGCGTAGACATTGCAGGCGACGAAGCGGACGGGGAAGATGGAACAGAAGAGACGAATGCGGCTGCCGTGGATGAAGATTGCGAAGTTGTGCTACCCATTGCAGCGCTGTTGTCACCGTCCTTCGCGGCGTTCCCAGAACCCGACTGGATCAGGACATTGCCAGGCAGACCCTCACGGGGTCCGTGACAGTTATCCGCTTTCAGTTCCGTCGGCATATTGAACTGGCACGTCGATTGCTCGTCCTCTGATTGAAGCTTGAACACGGGGCAATCCTCTACTTTGCCGGAAAGGTTCGTGCATTTCTTGACGGCCTCTGGTAACACGCCATCCTCCCAGGCTGCAAGAAAATCTCCGTGGTAGCCATAACCTTCAGTACGCCATTAGAGCCATGATCACAAGGAGCAGACCCTGGAAAACTCACCAGTCGGATCCCCATTGGCGAGAACGAACTGTCCCTGTTTATCCTTGAAAGAATAGGTGTCCCAGATCGTTTCATAGAAAAGCGTTGGGACTCTTGTTTCGAAACCCTTGGGACAACTGCCTCCGTCGACCAGGCTAGGATAGACAACGTGAGACTTATGGTTGGGCGAATCGAGATCTTTGCCGTTCCAGCATGAAGGAAACATAAGCTCCAAACGAAGACCACTTGTGCAGCTGGCGTCGAGGAAGGCCTTATCAGGCATAAAGTGCCGGTAGCGAGAAGGTTCGGGGGGGTCTACTTGATAATGGAGGCAGTTAAATCCTAGAGCTCGCTGCGCAAGTACCGGCTGCGACCTGTCTTCATCGGTCCACTCCGATGTGGGAGGGTCTGGAAACTTTAACTTAGAGCTCCTCAACCTTGTGTCGCCAGCAACCATCTTGAAACCATTTGGGAAGGCTTCGACGTTGTCGCCGAAGAGGTCATAATATCTATGTGCATCCTCTTCAGTTACGTCGCCTCGAGACATACGATCAAGCATCAATGAGTAGGGGAGGTTTAGGTGACCGCTGAGAAGCGCGCAGAATATCAAATGAAAGAGCGAATTTGGCAGACGCTAAGATAGAGAATGGGTAAGACTTACGCAAGCATGCCGCCGACATTCGGAACGAGCACTGTCTTCCCAGTGCTATCCACAAAGTACAAAGCTGGAGTCCAGTACGCCGACCTATCCTGAGTGACCGCGCAGCTGGTGCAATTCGAAGCCAGAAGTTCGTCGGCGCCAGAATTGAAGCCAAAGCCTGCATACGATACGAAAAGTGGTCAGCACGTAGATAAGGGGTAAAGATTTGAAAAATCATGGAATATGCGAACAAGGTTGGCATTGCAAAGAGGTTTGGGGATTGGAGTAAGACTCACCACTACCGCCAAAGATGGTATGCGTGTGGTCACTGGGTACGCCAGGTTGCACGATTGGATCAAGCCGGCCAACACCAGCGACACCCTTACACGGCAGACGCCAGAATGCCTCGGCCATACTGACGAAATAAGTCGCAAACAGCGCCGTTCCGATCAAGGAAGACGTGGTGGACTTCATCTTTGCGATTCACTTGTCTCACTTGGAGCGCAAATCGAAGTGAAAGGGTGACTGATCAGGTGGTATGAAGTGATTTAAATGGTAATCTGTGAGTTTCTGAACGGATAGGTCACTTGAGAGATGTCGCAGACTCTGTCTTTGCTTGAGGGTTGTTAAGATATGTATGGTTGAAAGGGTGTTGTTGTGAAATGAGGTGAGGTTATAGGGTTGGGTGCTGCTCGACGAGAGTTGGCGCGACGTGCTTCTTGCGACGTGGTTTCTGCGACTGCTTGGGGAAATTGACGCCGTGAAGCTGAGAACTTTAGAAGACTGTCAGTTCTACATATCTCTGCAATTGATATGTTCCATTCCTTTTAAATGCGACACGACGCGCAAGGATGGGTTTCAGAAAGCAAATCGCAACTTACTATATCGACTGGAAGCCACACAAACTTGTTCAATGTCGGAGCGCAGGATCTCTGGGTAGGTGCTTCAAGATCGGATTGAGGTGTTTGCTAACAGATATGCGGCAGTCGGAGAGGGCGGAGATCTTTCAGCTCAACTGAATAAACGCTGCGCTGCAGTGAATGCCAAAAGTAACCACACAGGTTGAACCGGTTGCTATAGGTATCCAAAACACTGCGTCGAAGTCTTTCGCGGGGGCCGATTGCCAAACGTCTTCTTCCAAAAACTCGCGATATGTTTCTACAGGCTGCTTCGATTGTGCGACCGACTCAGCTCTTTCTCCGATTCGATTCACGCGACGTTCTCTGCAAGTTGGGGGTTTGGGCTGAATGGGTCAACCGAATGAATGGAGGACACAGTCGGGGCACTGGATCTGGAAAGGAATGACTTCAAGCCTGGATTGCTAAGGAGCGACGGGAGTCTTGGTAGTATACACGCACAGCGAGAGAATGATATGGAGATAATGACCAAAGGAGTGTAAAGGGTCGAGGTAAAAGAGATGAAGGAAAACCGGGCGGAGAGCGAGTGCGGGAATGACTGAAGGGGCTAAATTACGAGTACCGTTTTCCTGATCCTTTTCATGGTGAGACACGGCAATTCGAGTTTTAGCTCGAAAGATTAAAGATTGATCGTCGTCTCGGATAATTATCCAAGCGCCCTAGTTGATTGCATCCGTAGCGCCAAACGTGCCTTACGTAGCACATTTCGCTGTCCACCGCCCTGAAAGTTGGGTACTGCCGCCCCTGGTCTAGAGCGGGAGCGCAGGAACAAAGTTCAGGACACGAGATTCTGAAACACAAGCTCGACCAATCATGGCCGTAACAACCGGCATTGGCCTGTCATAGTGACATTAGTCTTGTTTGTGCCGTCCCGAGATTGTGGCCAGCGATAGTACATTAGGGCGACGACTTTGTTTTGACTTTGACTTCGTGGCCAGGCATGCGAGTACAGACATCAAATATTTCGGTAGAAACGGTCGAGCGCGAAGAGCGGAGTCTGTACAGAGTGGAGTGGATTATAGGGCTCCTTTTCTCATACTGTCCGATCCTCCTGAGAATTCAACGACCAAGGAGAATTTTATATTTGGAGCATGCTGTGCCTCCAGACACGCACACCTAGTTCAGTTTAGTTCATCTGAAGTAACATTACCACACCCTGTGCGAAGGGGCCAATTATTGCCGCCGCGCCGCCGCAAAGACAAGGGCCAGCGGTTTTGCCAGGGTTCCTCCTTGAATCCAATTGCCCACATCACAGGTACTGTACCTTAGGTCCTGGGAGGAGAAAATCTTCTCTACCTTACTTTGTAATCAAGGCATCATGTGGCGCATTGTCCGCTCTCCCTGCGCTTGGGAGAGTTGCCTGCACTGTTGCAAAGGGGAGCTGCTCACAACCATCTCAGTAGCAGCGTGTAAGAAAAATGGGCCCCAAGTTGTAGGACAGTTTCCAAAAATTTCCCCAAGTCGAGTTCATTTTAGAGCATCTGAGAGGCAGTGAGCACGACCTATGGAGCATAGTAGATACCTTACTCTTACCTACCGTTGCCAACATGATGTCGATAATTATGGTGCTTATGAAACACCCGTGCAGCTCGCTACTCTCATATACTTTACCAGTCGTGAGAATCTCCGCCGCATATTGATCGGCCGTGGTAGTACCTTACATTAGTCCCTACTCGTACAGATGTCTTTCATGCGCGATTACATTCCTGCATCTGCTCCAATCCTGAGGACCAAGCTCGATCCTTCGTTAGCTCGGAGCAGATGGAGTTCATGCTTGCTCTACCTGACCGCATCCCTAACAAGCTCAGCGAGCAATTTACTTACAGCTTAGAACATCGACCCAGTAATGGGTGTGAGTACAACCGAATCAGTGGGTATTAGAACATGGTTCGCTCGCTCAATCGATCGACTAACTCCGGACTCTCTTCCTTGGCCTTCTCTCTTCTTCATCCTCGTCTTCATCGTTTCCATGTCCTGCTCCTCCCATCTCGCCTGCACTAGCAAGACCGGCCAGAGTCGGGATCAAGCTATCTCCCACGCCGTCGTCGGAAGAGGAGGCTTCAAAGTCGGCCTCGGAGATGGCATCTTGTTCTTGTGCTTGAGCTAGAATGACGAACGTCACTAGATCAGTAACGCGGACGTCGGTAAATGTGCAGGTGCGGAGGGACACGGAGACGACAAAGTCAAAGGTGGGAAGACGTACTGAAGTACTTGATCGCCCCCGGCCACAGATCCTCCGCGATCGAGATGGCCAGTTCATCGCCTAGCGGGAAAACCTCATACTCGTACTCATCCTCTTCCTCGTCCAAGTTCTCCTCCTCCTCAACCCCAGCTCCACCTTTCATCCCATCTGCATCCTTCCCTTCTTTAGCGTTCGCCCTCCTCTCCCTCTCCTCCCTCTTCGCAACAGCCGACTCCTCCGCCCCCACATCCCTGCCGCGAAACGCAAACCACGCGAAGAACGACTGGGCGCCAGGCGTCGACGACTCGAGTTTCTCCAGTAGCTCCTTGTATTCCTCCAACACCTTCCTCCCCTCCTTCCCCTTCCCCTTGGCCGCTCCATCCTCTTTCGGAAGCGACTTCTCTACCTCCCACAACCTAACCGCCGCATTGCCCAACCCCTCCGTCAAATCCCTCCCGGCCTTCCACCGAATCCCCACCGGCTCGCTCACCAACCCCGCCCAGCCATCCGCCGACCGCCGATACCAGAACCGCTTCTCCAGCACATCGTCCTCGAACCACTCATTCGGCGCAAACTCAAACCTGATCAATATGCTCCTCGGATCTCCCTCCGCTGCGCACGCCCCACTTCCAACCCCATTATCATTCCCATTCGCACTCGGTTTCGCGGCCCCGGCAGGACCGGCCGCAGGTCCGCCCGCTACCTCGAAACGCTCTACGGTGATGGACGTAAGCGCGCTGTTCAGGACTTCGCTGTCGGAGGGCTGGATGTAGGAGTCGATGTCCGGCGGGGCCTGCTCGAGGACGAGGGCCCAGAAGTGGGGGATGCGCGCGGTCAGGAGGTGGCGTTTGGCGTAGAGGGGGGTGAGGAGGAGGGTTTGTTTACGCACTGGACGTTGGGGTCATTGTTAGCTGCGTGCGGCGTGAGCGCGTCAGAGAATAGAAAAGGAAGGAAACGAAGCGATTGGCAGGCGCAAGAGCGTGAGTAGACGAGAGACGATGCATTATATGTATGTATGCATGGACTCACGAATCTCGACATCCACATCATCAAACTCCTTCTCGAGCGCGGCGAGTTCTTCGTACATGACTGGTTGACTTTCGCCTGTATTTAAGGCGTCTTGGACTTCGGCAGCCATCTGGAATTGTGTTGTGATGGATCAGAGGAAATTCCGTTCCGAAGAGTGAATTTGGAGTTACTTGAGATGATTACCTAGGTTAGAATTATGTGTTTGTGGAAGGAAGAAAGAAAGATGGCAGATTTTGACGAGCTGGTGGGGTTCGTGCACAGTAAGGATGGCAAATAACTAAAAACGGTGTCTAAGCCTACATCATTTAAGTTTTAAACATCATCAGAGGATTTCGTGATAGCTCATTTTTTTGGAAGTTAGGTCTATACATAAGTATAAGGCGTTTTGGATATGTTATGCACGTTACTCGTACTCTTATATGAGGATGACATAGGGTTCAGTACCATAAGGTATCTCCTCAACTATTTGCTAACACTACCTTATATACCACACAGTACGGAACATGGTGCAATGAGGCTCTGCTAAATTACAATATATATATAAAAAATCATAGTAAACCTTTAAAGATTGTCATACTTATTCCCATGGCTTATCTTGGACAATTTGATCTCTTGTTCTCTCTGATAGTTTTTGGGAACATCATCTCATTCTACAGTACTGAAATCTGAACCAGTGTTACAAGCGAAGAGCATATGCTAAAGTTCAACTGCACTCAGAAAGGGCATTAGATCCCCCCAGCCATGCGCAGGTACTCGTACTGCGTGTAAATCTTGCTAGGAATCCTACTTCTTCAGACCGAATAATCTCAGAAATGGCCGACACTGCCCCTCACGAAACAGTAACCATAAGATCGGCAGAAAGGTGATTACCATTAGCCCGAGCGTGATACAAGGATAGAGCCAAAACGACCTCGATAATGTCAACTGACCGTCAACCATTCGTGTGTTGCCTTCTGTGATCTGTATGAGGTTAGAATTGAAGATCCCCTATGAGTCACAGATCTCTAATCAGCGATGTCCTTCTCCCTCACGGATTGCAAGCTCTCTTAGGCACGGAGGGCAATGGGATGAGAGTCAACAAGCATGACTTACGGCCACCAGACTCGCCGGCAAATAAATCAGCGCAACAAGGGTTGAAACCTTGACCGTCCTAGAGTCCTTCTGCGCTTTACTGACCAGAGCAGAAATGACCTCGCTGTCTACTTTCGCCGCGATGGCGACCTCCCGCATGATCTTGCAGTTCTTGTTCATGGCTTCATTTGTTCTCAGAAGTGTCTCATCGTTGCGGTATTGGAGGATTTGGGAGAGCTGTGATGGATATCTGGGCTTTAGTTCCCAAAAGCAGTAGGATGTCAAACCAACCAGAGTACAGACACCATTTGCCTGCTCGAGAAGAGCTTCCACCCCCCGCCTATGCGCTTTCATACGTGCGACAAATGTTTCGATGTCGATCGAACTTTGTGTGACGGTATTGGATAAGCCACCGCAGGATCCTACATCTCTCCAATGCTTATCGCACCCGTGAGCAACGTCTAGAGAGCCCTCGAGGATTTCTTTGCACTTGACAAGCTTGCGTCTGAGGCGCTGGACTTGTTGGCTGTCAGCGAAGGCTATCAAGTAGTCGCATTCATTGTAAGTGTCTACATCGACGAAAACGGCCTTCTCATCCTATGATTCGGATGAGCCTAAAGTAGTGCCTGCATCGCGGGAACGATGATGAATATACCAGCGTTTTCAACTCGCTTTCAAGGTAGCAAATGTATTCGCGCCAGTCTTGCTCGACTGTTACGAAGATGGCATTATGGACTTCGTTCGTAGTCATAGGCTTTTGTGTGCCCGATAAGCAGGATGTCGTGAGAGCCTTTGAGAGATCTTCGGGGCTTTGCACGAAGATCCATTTGGAGCAACTTTTGACGCAATCAAAATGTTGATACGCTGCAATCTGGCGGATTGAGAACGGACAGTCGATATTGTTCCGTCCGTGCCTCGCAGGGTAACGAAGCAGATAGCAAAGCTCTTGATTGTGTTAACGGAACAGGAAAGGCAAGGTCAGTACCAAGGACCAAGGAGCATACCATGGTGGGAGAGACTTGTAGGGGCGTTCGACTCCGAAAAGTGTAACCTCCGTTCGTAGGTAGCGAAATGCTCATTACTGTCTGAGGTTTTGAAGCCGAACAAAGAAATATATTTATTGAGGGCCGGTAGTGCTTCACAGGCATCCAGTATTCCCGTAAATGTAGCATGCGTTACTAAGAGCCGGCCCCATGAGTGCTCTTGTCGCAGAAAACTGTTAGGTTCGTAAATCAGATCAGTGGCCTACCACAGGCTTTATGAGTGGAAAGTCTTACATGAAGGTGTCGCTGTCTGCGCTTTTGACCCGCTGAAACGGTGATGATTGATCAGTTCACATCACTTTGAGAGCTCTGGTAAACCAAGCCACAATGCAGTCATACTCACTGTTAGCACGTCGTCAAAGGCTGTAATACATGTTGCGTTGCCCTCTGCTATACTGCTGGATGGTCAGCTTGCTTGTTTGGTAGAACATACAACATCTTCACAAGTTTCATCCTCTATCATGTACGCTCTCGAAAGCCATCTATCAACCTACTACTACACAGCCGGGGCAATAAGAAGGGGGCAGTCTTCAAGTCGAACTCTTCAGCATTAGAAGACAAGGTACCGAGCTGTGGCAATTTTTCCATTGTGCTCCCCTAAAACAAGCTACGGAAGGATCAACTAACATTTGCGGCGTATTTCCAATCCAAATCTCCAGTCTTGTTTGATGATCTTCCGTTACAAACGTTCTTTGGTCCATTTTCTCCTGGCTTCCCTTTCTTAGTAGACAGATGAGCCAGTTTCTACGGAAAGATACTGAAGAAATCGTTTGTGAAGAGTGAAGAAAGGAAATCTGTAAGAGAATTATACACAGCCTCCAGAACTGGCGATCACCGAGACCCTTGTGCTTTCCTAGCGTGCAGCCTTACTGCAACTCTAGTTGACAACCACTGCATATCGAGGCATCCTAGGGTTCAATCTGCTCTTTTTCGGCCTTTTGGAGGTAAATTAGCTGCTGTCCACTTACGGGCGAGGCTCATACTTCGGTAAGCATTCGAGGAATGGTAAGCTTGAGGTTTCCATCCACCTTCTGTCGGTGCACTGTCATTTAGCAGGCCAGATCTAGGCTATCTGTAACTGTGATCCAATCGCTCACCTTGACTTTGAAATTACCATCCCCGAATACGTCTTTCAAGAGTTGTATAAGCTTTTCCAGTTTGACATAACGCCCGTCAATAGTTTGAGTGACTAGGACTGGCATTTTGTGCAAGGTGCTGGTATTGGACAGTATGGAGTGTCTTTAGCACACCAAACTGGTTGCGGCGGAAGTCTGAACGGGCAGAGTTGAAAGTTAGGCATACTTGCATTGAAAGCAGCAAGGCTGAGTGACAAGGCAGGTAAGGCGAATGCTGACCACGCACAATGACATCAACAGAAATCCTACTATTGGATACTTCACAGTGCTGTCGTAAATGTATATACTGGACTTCATTCGTGCTCTCCAACACCACAACACTCATATTCCTGGCTGTGACAGGTCACCTAACGCCAATCAGGAAGAATACCTTACAATTATGTCTGAATGGATCCGAGCGGACTAGACCAAATACAGCTACAGAAAAGTACTACTCACAATCTGAGCAGCGAAGTTCTGTTGCTTTACTGCTCCTAATCAGGCTTAAGAGGCTCAAACAATGACCTTTGCCCTTGTGGTTCCCGCATAATGAAGTTCACCAAAGAGTAGCTTCAATGCTTTTGATCTAGGATTTTCGCGTAGACGTTCTGTTCAAACCCCCTTCGGACTTCCACAGCCTCAAGACTCCCACCAAATTCACTCCTTAAACAGGCAGACACGGCTTCTTCGTACCGACGTCCCATGTAGGTCTTCAGGATTGGAACATGTGTCTTCAACAAAGCCACCCTCACCTCTGCCGGGCTGCCCAAGATGTCTTTTGTTATGACTTCTAAGGGAGCCCACAATCCTAGTTCCAAGAGGACCAACCCAACACTATAATATTCATACTCTTGACAGAATCGTTTCGAATTCTTCAGGTACTCAGGGTGTTGGTAATCCTTCTGTTGGCTGGGTCCTTGAGTAAATGCGGTTTCCAAATTTAGTCTGCTGTAGTTAAAGCCGATGAAATAGGGCGACATCATGGCTTCTGCTATGGTATCAAACCGCTGTGGAAAGAAGATGATGTTATAAGCTGATATACTTTTATGTAACCAGCCTCCACGGTGCATGGTCAGCACTACCTCGATCAACTTTTGCGCTATTTCAAAGATCTGATCCAAAGACGGTCGTTCTCTTCTTGACTTGACCGTCAGAAAGATATCTCTCAGACTTGTTATGTTCTCTATGTCTGATTTGGATGCTGGAGGTTTCGGGCTGGAAGATGGGAAATGGTAGACCATGCCAAAAGCGTGCTCAGCCAGGTGGTGGTGATAGCCAGCACATGTAAGCACAGGTAATGTGAGTTGAGCTGAAGTTGTAGCACGAGATGATGCGATGTCCTCGACGCGCTGTATGAGCTCCTCTTTCCGCTTGGCCCAATACATATCATAAACCAACCATTCGACGAGTACCTGCCGCTTCGACCCATCCCCTTCGCATAGTAGTCCAGTGTGGTGCCAATGAAAAGGCCTCAGAGGTCTCTCAAGACTCTTCTCATCGAGGAGCATGTTTCGAAGCGATTGTGCTCTCCTTTCAATATCTGCAGCAATCTGTTTCATAGCCGCCAAAAGTCCGATACGCCGGTATGATGCTACGCTTTGTGTGTGCACTGGCACTGGCGTTATGTCCTGAGTACCGATATCTTGACCGTAACATAGCTCGCTAAAGGCTGTCTCTATGGATTTCAACTGCGCTTTATCATCTGTATCCAGGATGCGATCTTCCAATGCATTTGCCATCCTTAGTTGTACTGAAGGTGCTTCCATATCCCATAATCTATCGAGGATTTTTGTGACATGGTAGTAAACTCGGTAGTGTGCTGAGCTTTTACTCTTGCAGACTTCAGAGATGTTCTCTAATTCTTGCTGCAGATTTAATAAGTATCCTCGGACCTGCTGCATGTGTGCGAAGCTATGATGCTCAGTTGTCTCGTTGGAACTGAGCCTCAACTCAGAATCACGATCCAGATCAGTGGCATCAATCCAAAGTTGAAACCGCTCATAGAGAATGTGCAGCTCAAGGTCAGCATCGATCAGCAGCGGTGTGAAAAGACCTTTAACTAAGTAGCAGACTTCGCGTTGGGTGATTTTGAAAAGGCTGTTGGTAAGTCTGTCAGCCTTCATGCGTGTTGTCGGCTCCTGCTGCAGAAGATTTTTGATCACAGCCATAAGGTTTTTCTGTTCAACGCTGGCCTTATCGTTGGTGCTAAGTCTCAATAGCCATCGAGTCACATCGTCATGTGGTTTGTTACCGCCATGAAATGCTTTACAAGTGAAAAACCCCGCAAAAGTGATCTCTCTAACCTTCGAGAATTCTTCTACTCCGCAGGGCCCTTCTTGTAGATAGGTAAGCATTTCAGCTAGGATGCAGCCAAAGGACCATAAGTCAGTGGAGCGGCCAACATCCAGACTTTTGAAGCCCCTCTCAGTGGAGAGGCATTCTGGAGCAAAGTACTCGCCTCCACCATTCTTGAACAGAGATTGAGATCCCTTTTCGTAATCCTTCAACCGAGAAAGGCCAAAGTCCGAGATAATAAGTTTTCCATCATGATAGAGAATGTTATCTGGCTTTAAATCGTAGTGGCAGCCAATTTTCTGGATATTGAAGGACTCCGAGAAGTAATTATGAATCGCCTCAATGGCTGAGGCGAGTTCACACAGAGCCTGGAAGACACGGTTGTCGGTTTCAAACCCAGGAAGTCGCCGTTGTTGACGGAAAAAATCGTTCAGGTCTCCATCGGCGAGAGGGAAGAGAAAGTGGTGTACTTGTTCGATAGTGTATGTGGTCAGAAGTCGTATGATGTTGGGATGTTGAAGGCAACGAAGTAAGGATAGGATGTGCTGTTCCCTATCAAAGTCTGCCTTGGTGTCTCGCCTTTGCTTGAGACGCTTTCGTATGATAGTAACCTTTTTTGATGAGACAGTGCGTCTTGTGGGAGGTAGTGAGTGCAGTGAATTGACTCACCTTGCTTGTTGTCTTAGGGAGCAACAGTTGATGTGAGGCAGGAAGAGTGATTTTGTGAATTTCGCCAAAACCTCCATCTGCAATGAATTGAGATTCAATGAAGGGCAGTATTGTATGACAACCCAAGTTGCGATGTGACTGGTCGGCACGAAAGATAGGAGCGAGAAATCGCCACTGATAGTTGTAGAACCTGGCGCTCAGCTTCTCATCCCCTAAAATGGGTGCCAGACTCTCTCTGGAGAGGGGCAGTCTGGAGTCAAATCCATTGTGAATAGATTGATCCATTTCCACAAACTTCACCACCAATTCCGGTCTGGATAAGTAAAGTAGTGTTGCAAAAAGCCGCAAACCATGATCAATAATCACATCAATGATCTCATTCTGCTCATAGACTTGAATTTTCCCTTCGTTTGACAGAGTCTGAACGATAGACGTTACCCTGCCTTTGTTCAGTACAATTTGAAGGCTGTCATACGGAACGAATGATCTCTTCTCATCATTCTGAATCTCAAGATCTTCAATCTTTCCTCTGATGTCTTCCATTTCTCTGATGTTAGCCATATATGACTAGTGTAGTGTTGTGGAGTGGAAGGCTTCAGCTTCATAGATTATGCGTTAGTAGCAGAGACCGAGTCACGAGATTGATACCTCAGCAAGGTCAAGCCTTCTGTTCTGGCGCTAAGGCGCGCTAATCCCGAAGGGTAACTTGTGCGCTATCGTTGATGTTCTTGGTCATAAGGTAGGCAAGTCATCCCCGCAACCAGGCTCATTGCCCATGAACCAAACTCTCTTCTGTGCACGCTCAGCGCCGTTTCTTCTGCCGAAATCAAGCTCGGCTTCTCTGTGCTCCCCTGTTCTGCTCCCTTGTCACTAGCTCTTGCTTCTGATCAAAGCGCGCATGCTTTCTCAGAACAAAAACGGTACTTTGCATTTCTAAGTTCGGGATATAGGTAATATATACACCTCTTCGCTTCTGCCTAAGGTGTATTGGGCGACTCTGGACCATCAGTGCTATTTACCGTGGGCTAACTTGGTTAGAGGCTGTGCCGCGCTCTGGCCGCCTCAAAGAATGCTTACCTCCAGACTAAGTGCTCTCCCAAAGCTTACCACCCATATCTGGCTTCTATCCGCATCGCCGATACATGGCTGTACAGAACGGTCACAAGAACTTACGAATCGTCAGTAACAGCGAGGTTTGACTCGAACGTCTGACGTCTTATGACGATTCGGAATCCTTCAAGCAGACGAGCTCCTAACGATGCATTCCTCCCTATCTTGCGCCTCTACTAGGAGTTCGGATTGGATTCAGCTTTCAGATGCTCCTTTGGACCTTATCACTGTCCTCGCTGTTACCCAAAGGCTTGAAGTGGACATTCTGCCAATTGTATGGCAGCCGGCTTTGGACAGTCTCGGGCTTGGTAGTACAGCGGAAATACGCCAGTCTCTAGTCAATGTCCAGCTCAGCCTTGCTTTCAAATGCGTCAAACAGCTGGAAGTCGCTCGTTGGGGCACAGCAAGGGTTTACCATAACCTAATATGTGAAATATCGACGTTGGCTCATCCGCCAATGCGAGAGCATCCAAACATTATTACTTTAGAAGGTATTTGCTGGGACATCTGGTCCGATGGCCAGGTTTGGCCTGTGCTTGTTTTTGAGAAGACACATTTGGGGAATCTGGCCGGCTTCCTCAGATCGGATGAAGGAAGTGCACTTTCTTTCGAGGCCCGACTTAGGCTTTGCGCTGATATTGCGTCTGGGCTGGAAGACATACACTCGTGCCGTAAGCATACATGTCTACTGACTGGCAGACAGTGCATATTCTGACTCTATAGATGTCATTCACGGCGACATTAAACCTGAGAACGTGTTAGTCTTCTGGGACGATAACCGCTACGTGGCAAAAATAGCGGACTTTGGATATTCGATGTTATTGAATGATCGTGGTCTGATAGATGTTCCCAGGTCAGAGCCATGGTGCGCTCCAGAGCATCATCACAGGGGTTTTGATCTGCCCTCCGCAAAGCAGATGGATATTTTCTCGTTTGGCATGCTTTGTATGTGGGTCTTGTTCCATGACGAACCAACATGCCCGTCACTATCCGAGCTGGAAAACCTTAAAACGGATGACGAACGGCTCATATCTGAAGCTCAAAGCTTGTCGAAGCGAAGTACGAGTGCTAGCGATCACCTACAGCAAAGCCTGTGTCAAATATACCAGTTAAGCCTAGCCTGTGAGCCCATGCGCCGCTCACAAACCTTCAGCCAGATCTCCCAGTTGCTAGGAAGGTACATTTGTGGAGTTCCGTGGTACTCCCGATACCTACGCTGAAGATAACAGGAAAAAGAGCGATATTCCTCTTCCCATGTTTGCGCCCGGAATAGAACACGTTGCGAGGTTCTCTGTACGTTGTAAACTCTTAACGCCTATGTCTCTTCAACTGGTGCAACAGTGGCTGATCGTTTCAAGATTGGTTCCTCCTTATATCAATTCTACATGTCTGATTATAGGGTCAGGAGGTTCTTAGTTCATGTTCTCACAGAGCGAGCAACAGAGGGTTATGGATGCGAGGATCACAATGCTTGCGACGCAAACTTTGAGCTCGCAGTGTGCTGTCAGCTAGGCTTTGGCATTCCCAGAGATCTTGAGCAGGCTAGCAGACATCTCAGACAGAGCGTAAGGCCTCGCGAACATCTCAATGATGAGATGAATCACTTGCGACAGTTACCAGAAGAGATGAGACAGAACAAGTTTACCGACGCAGCTGCTGAGGGCTATATAGGTCCCCTTGACTTCTCGTCCTATGGTCGTGAGCACTTGCATTTGGAAGACTTGAGAAATAATGTCCAAGAAGAGATCGCGGGTGCGTCAGTAGAATTGGGGCAATCGCACCCGGTAGTTTTACATCTGAAGACTTTTGTGGCCAAAGTACTACGTGAATCAGGAGATTCGTCTGGAGCAATGCAAGTGCTCACAGAAGTGGTGGACTTGTATAAATTAACACTGGGAAGTGAAGCCCCTGAGACTCTAGGCACCCTGGACGCCCTGGCGATATTGCAGATGTATCTGGGACATTATGATGAAGCTGAGGCGCTTGCAAACCAAGCATGCCGAACTTCTGAGAAGCTAAATGGACCTGATTATCCTCATACGCTGGAATATTCGGCCACTCTACACCTGATACTAGAAAGCCAAGGTAAATTGGAAGCAGCAGAGGAAGTCTGCAGGCGGACTCTCCAAGGGATGGAGAAGGCGTTCGGAGCAGAACACCCCCGGACCATTACATGTGCGAATAATCTAGGTTTGACCCTACATTCCCAAGGTCCGTAATCTATCCTCAGCAAGGGCGAGGGGCTAACACTCTCTGTTCTCAGGTAAATACCAAGCGGCTGAGGCGGTAATGCGTGACGTACTTCATAAAACCGAGAAGGTGCTAGGTTCTGACCATGCCGACTCGCTGCACAGTTTGAGTAACTTAGCATCAATACTGGGTTCTCAAGGCCGATTTCAGGACGCCACAGATATCCAATCACAATTGATCCGCAAGAAGCAGCAAGTATTCGGTACCCACCACTTGACGACCATGATCGACATACACAACATGTCTGGAGATCTGTACAGACAAGGCAAAATTCAGGAGTCTCGAGAAACATGCGAGCTTTGTCTGGAAAGACGAGAAGTGGCCTTGGGCCCAGAACACCCCCACACCATCTCAAGCGTGGGGCTGATGGCCCTGATCCTTGACGAAGAGGGTGCTTATCAGGAGGCTGAGAAATACAGCCGCTTAGCCTTGGAAAGATGTAACAAGGTACTGGGGTCAGAACATCCGCTGACATTGACCATGAAGAGCAATTTGGCTTGGGTCCTGCGTTCGCAGAACTTGTATCAAGAAGCTGAGATGATGAGCCGCCAAGCGCTAGAGGCTCGAGAAAGGGTGCTTGGGCCACAACATCCCGCTACACTGACGACTTCCTTGAATCTGGCACTGAACCTTTATTCTCAGAAGCGAGATACCGAAGCTGAAGCCCTTTGCCATCAAGTTCTGCCACGCATGCAGAGTATACTCGGCTCAAAACATGTCGAAACCATGTCGACGCGAGGTATGATCGCAGACTTTCTGTTTGGTCGAGGGAATTATACAGAGGCGGACAATGCATTCAATCAATTAATTGCAGATAAGATTGAAGTACTCGGGCCAGAGCATTGGAGTACATTGATGAGTATGCACGCACAAGCTATCGTTTGGGAACACCAGGGCAAATGTGGAGCTGCTGAGGAGATGCATCGGCGGGTTTTGGAGGGAAGGATACGGGTTTTGGGAGCTGAGCATCCTCTTACTGTTATGAGCAGAGAGAGCGTGGTTGCTTTGCAACTGAAACAGAAGGGAGAGATCTGAGGCACAAGTATATGGGTTCTTGGCGGGCCTGGTAGGGCTGCGAAAGTATGTTTTAATTTTCGTCAACGTCAAACAAAGAAAGGGAGATCCAATAATAGTCTCTGGGCGCCTGGCTGCTCTTCATACGTTTCTTCTTGTCTAAGTATTCATGGGGTGCTGTATCTAGGCTGTGCGCTCTTTCGTTGTGATCCGAGTGGAGCCTCTGTGCGTGACACACTGCGTAGAGAGTTGGGCCTATTCAATGCGGAGCCCATACCGTACATTCAGGTACCTTGGGTAGGTAGATAGACGTGGTCACGAAGCTGCAATGAGACGATGCCACACTCGTTGTTGTCATTCTCTCCTAAACAGCTAAATATATCACAATAACTCAGCTCGGACCTGGCTTCATCTTTGTCCAACTGCCATCAATTTCCCAAACGCCGGCCTTGGTATAGTCGCCCGTCCCACTCCCAGTCATATATCCAAATCGAAAGTACTGCCTTTCGACCTTGTTCCTCCTCTCCCAAGTGAAAGAATCTACTCCCTCTCCTTCATACCATCTATATCTCTCGACGTCATTGACAAGCACGCTGATGCCGTCATACGGCTGTGTCGGTTTCGCCCATCCAAACGTGATATTACTAGCTCCAATAATCGGGGTGGTGATTTTCGGTAACAGGCTGTTGACCTGTCCACTCCCGAGCAGCGCTGCAGGTGTCTGGAGAATGCTATCAAAATCCCATCGAGCGACGCCGTTGATGAATAGGCCGACGAGAATGCCTTGATAGAGGAGGCTTGGCCTCGTCTGTATTGCTGTCCCCGGCAATAGGAGTAAAGCAAGAATGTAATGATGTATGCGAAGACTGAGGTTTGGTATTGCAACACACACCAACAGGAAGGTAACCATAGATGCGTAGACGCCCAGGTAGCGAAGGAATCTGCCCTCGAGGCGCAAATACCATATCTGCCCTAATGCGATGATGAAAATCAGGATAACAATGACGGAAAGAGCAAGTCGAGCTCCTGGCTGTTGCTGCAAGTCGTGTGGCGTAAGACGTTGGATGGGTATAAAGTCAAAAGTATAGTTGTTCAATGCTCCAACCCAAGCGCCCCCAAGCCACAGGACAGTCTTCTCGATTTGGGCGGTAAGACCGGACAGTTGATAGCGAGCGCAGTATCGGTAAATCACGAAGCCTACAAAGGTTGCCGGCAGGAACCGACCGATGCAGAGGGATGCGAGGGACGCGTAATCCGAGATATTGGGTGGATCGGAGACGAGCCCAACATGTACAAACAGCATAGTGAAGATAGAAGCGAAGAAGATGGCGGGAGATGTAGTAAAGATGGAAAGGATGGTCGTGAAGATGATGGTAATGGCCAGCAGCGGCCACCTGAGATCTTCCACACAGGACGAAGATATCCCAGAGACGAAAGTGAAGGATTTGGGGAAGGTCGAGTCGAATGCAGCGCTTTCGATGCCATTGCGGTTGGTCCCTGGATAGTCGCTGTGCTCCCCGACTAAAGCGACAACACCGCAGCCGCCTTCAGTACGACTAACAACACCAGCGTGGATCGCTGCTTGGCAAAGCGAAGAGTCTGCGCGATATATCGGCTCACTGGTAGGGAGACCCAATCCATCATCTCTTGGACCCCCAATGACGAGAGGTCGGTAGAGTAATTCTTGATCGCCGACTGCATGGGGATTAAGGACTTTGACACTCCCGCAGTTTGCAGGGCACCGGAAAGGCAAAGTGGCCTTGGCGAAAGGGCGACAGTTATTTCCGTTGAGTCCGCAATTGTTTCCTCCAGACCTACAAATGACCGGTTATGGAACATTCTCACTGAGCATTGGAGTCGACTCACCAGTAACTTGCACCACACCAGATCGGTGAAGGTTGTCCGTAGCCCTCAATCTCACCAGCTGATGCTGAGTGATGTAGCACGAGCGAGAAAGTCAACAGCCAGCAAAAGTAGAAGAAGACCAATAGGGCGGCTTTGTGCTTCTTCTTTGGCAAGAATCTGTCCAAGAGTCGAATCGGTGCTTCTTGGATGGAAGGCAAGAATGGTCTAATCCTCTGTATCTGGGGCGGATCCGGCCCCTTCGACCAAGCACCAATGGCTCGCGCCACTCTCCTCAGTGGTAGAGGGACCCATTTCCAGTGAAAGGACTTCGAAGACTCTCGCATCCACACCGGGAGAGGTAGTCTATGCCCTTGTTCTAGCTCAGGGGTTGCAGAGCGCACATGTAGAATGGAACTCGTTGTTGCTAGCTCAGGCTGGCTCTCGTCCTGCAGCGGAGATGATGCAGGGCCGTGCTCACCAGCCTCTTCAGCCCTGGTGTTGAAAGACATATTTCTGTAGATGGAGTCTATCGCTTATCGTCAGCGTGCACACGACGGAGCTCATGCGCGGCGGTTCGTACCTAGTCAAGATCTACTCTTTCGTGTGAGGAAGAGCTTTGGGATGTCCCTTGCCTAAGCATCATCAGTCTCGACGAGCAGCTCTCCGACGCAATAACAGTCAAAACATTCCTAGTCTCCAAAACCCCAAGCAATAGATACAGTGAATGGAAATGAGTTGGAAATATGGAGTCTGTCGTCGCGGCCCTGTATTTAGCTCCACTCCACATCTTGATGACGCTAGGTAGATTAGTGTTACTCGGAGGGGGGAGCTTTCCGGATATCGATAACAATTGAGCCGAGGGACGGCAAAGCAGTTACTGCAACAATAGCCTAGGTACACCGGCACATCTACAAGTAAGGTATTGCCAATCATGAAGGCGGGCAGGATCGATTACTTAATTGGTTTGAAGATTGATTGAAAATAAGCAGTCATCTCAAGAGATAGAAACATCAATATTGGATGCAGGTTACAACAGTTGCAGATGTAAAAGTACAAAGTCCTGCACATACTCGGCCCACTGTCCCCGAGCCACGATGTCTGCAGATAAGCGATTGGCCGACCAAAGATGGCTCTGGAATTTGATGCCTAAATCGTCATCGAAAAGCGGGATGAATAACTACAGGGTACCTATCAATCAGGAGCGCAACACCCAATTTCTCCTCACTACCTTATATAACTTTTCATTACTTACTCCATTGAGGATTTTAAAACCTAGCTGTTGTACGGAATAGAACCTCTTGTTACACAATATTCAACACTCAATTGTGCCACATCTGTTGTGTGACTATGGACTCCTCGGCCATGAGCGATAAGCGACCTGCACCGATAGATATCTCCCGCCACTTTTCGAGAGTCACTAAGAGCAGAGCGGCGAGCAGTATCAAGGACTTCTACAAGGTATGACTAGCTATAAACGATTGGAAGATATGGTGCTGATGAAACCGTAGTACTTTTCTATACCTGGCATTGGGAATCTCGCTGGAGGTGGATAAACATCCCAATCTTGCGCCGGTTGGAGAGCACTACCTAACAAGATCAAAGGATTACCGAACGCTTCATACTTTCCATACGACACGCTCGAGGCTTCAGTCGCCCTTCCACAACGCTTCGTACCCACTCCGAACAAACCAGTAGACCCTCCTGGGGACCTCCCAACCGCCGAGCCTTCAAGCTCCTCACCGAATTCGCCACACTCTGCACGTGTCGTCGTGCCCAAAGCATCAGGCACCACAGATATTCTTCGCAAGATCGACCTGACGTCGGCTCTTCAGTATGGAACCGCACAAGGATACCCGCCGCTTTATTCCTTCCTCCGCCAGTTCACACGCGAGAACCTTCACCCTAACGTCCCATACGCCGGTGGTCCCGAGATAATCCTGACGTGTGGTGCCACTGATGGCTTTGCAAAAGCAATTGAAGCATTGAGTAATGTGTGGAGTGAGGAGAATGATTCGTTAAGGGATAGGGAGGGCTTGCTGTGCGAAGAATTTGCGTACATGAACGCCGTTCAAGCTGCCAGACCGAGAGGATTGAACATTGTGCCCGTTGCCATTGACGAAGAAGGCATGAAAGCAAGCGGGGAGGGAGGATTGGAGGATGTTCTGAAGAACTGGGATCCGAGTAAGGGGAAGAGACCCCATTTGATATATACAGTGACGTAAGTCCACTTGATATGGCAGATTAATGGTCACACATCTAAAGCGTACGCATATCAGCATCGGTCAGAACCCTACGAGCGGCACATTGGGCGTGCAACGTCGAAAAGACCTATATGCATTGTGTATGGAGTACGACATCCTCATAATCGAAGACGATCCATATTGGTACCTCCAATATCCCTCAGCCAACGCCTCCTCTCTCGCCGCTAGAGGCACTCCAACCTCCACCGATGCCCAACCAGGTCAAAGTTATAATACCCCCAACTCTTCGGGCTTTGATTTCCTTGACTCCCTCGTTCCATCTTACCTCAGCGTCGACACCGAAGGGCGTGTCATCCGCCTCGACACCTTCTCCAAAACCATCGCTCCAGGCTGCCGTCTCGGCTGGATCACGGCGCAACCCGCTCTGGTCGAACGGATTCTCCGCATCACGGAGGTCTCAACCCAACAGCCTTCAGGCTTTGTCCAATCCATGGTCGCCGAACTGATCATGGGCCCACAAACCTCCCATGACGGCGGCCGAGGCGGCTCCAAGAATGGCGAGGGCTGGAAAGTAGAAGGTTGGGTCCGCTGGCTCGAAGGACTCCGCGGGTCGTACGAACGCCGGATGCAAACCATGTGCGGCATCCTTGAAGACGGCAAACATCTGGTCAAATCCGGTCGCCGGCAGAGCATGTCCACGGACTGGGGCGTCGTCGACAAAGTGCTCATGTTCGATTTCGTCTGGCCTCTCGGTGGCATGTTCGTTTGGGTCAAAATCAATCTCTCCACACATCCGCTCTACAAGAAAATCGAACACGCGAAACTCTCGCACGCCCTCTGGGTTCATATGACGACAGAACCGTACCGCGTCCTCGTCGCGCCGGGACTGATATTCAGCCCTACCCCGGAGGTTGCGAAAGAGAAAGGGTGGATGTATCAGCGATTGTGTTTCGCAGCCGTGGATGAGCCGGATGTGGAGGCTACCAGCCATCGGTTCGTGGCGGCTTGTAACTCATTCTGGAGGAAGAAGGATCTGAAGGATATTGAAGACAGTGTCCGAGAAGCGGTTGAAGAGGGGTGTATACAGATGTAAGGAAGTTGGCTGGAACGGGTCAGGATCTGTGATGGCTTCGACGGACGCCTGTGCAATAGATATCTGGTTCTGAGTCTAACCCATACGGATCCAGGTTGTTTACCATCCACTCATTGGATCTCCTAGCCTTCTGGATCTTGCTGAGCCGGGGTTTTACACTCGATGCGTGCCGAGAATCAGACTCACTCGATATCCGAAACATCATAATTAACTAGATGAAATATACTATCCCATATAGAATCAGCTCGTGCAATTCCTGCAGATAGCACTGAATCCTAACCCTAGATCAAGGGGTCAAGATATCGTGGAACAGCGCCCACACTGCTCGAGTATGGTTAGTTCGTAAAATAGAACTTTCAGTACTCATACAGAACTCATTGTAGGGCTTTCTATAGTACGAAGTACTATCTTTCCCATTTCATTAAACTGGATCTTGAACATTGTATAAATAATTTCATCTCCCAGTGGTATTATGCCTCGGCGGCGGATCAGTACACACGGAACTTGCCCCGGGATTAACCGACCGATCGTCTGGAGGCTGCTGACCATCCTGCACGACAAGAATTCCTCCTGATCACCAACTTTGTCTCCCAGAGACTCATGTAAGGGCCACAGTATGGCACCGAACCAGCCCTTACCCTTATCTGAGCGCTTCTCGGACCCGGACACTTACGTTGATTCCCTATTGGACTTCATCACCGCCTCAGAGCTCTTCCAGCGGCTATGCGGGGGTGTCCACATCCTGGACTTTATGACGAGGGAGCCTGATCTCTACAGCACTATTCTCCCATTGTCATGGAGACAGTGGTTCTCCACCCGGGAAGTGCAGGATATCCTGGACCTACTGTTGAGAGAAGATCTGGAGCAATTCTCTCCACGCTCTGCAGATAACACCGAGCTCAATGGCTCGCCGGGGGCAAGCCTTGGTGATGGTGCTACAATGCCGCCGTCATGGCGTGATGGGCCTTTGCCTCCGAAGGGTCTGCTAGAGTACATTCGAAATATTCGAGGTCATTGCCTCAGTAGAAATCATCATTCGGTAGACACAATGAATGGAGCTCATCCAAAGACGAAGCAAATGACACTGGCTAGGCACGTGGCTGTAGGGATGAAGCCCAAGAAGATCCATGAGGTGGAGAACTTTGCTCGATACGTTGATGCTCTTGCTGCAGACCTCGCTCATGGTAACCATACTGAGATAACGCACTTAGTTGACTTTGGTTCAGGTCAGAATTATCTCGGTCGAGCTCTGGCGAGCAAGCCCTATGACAGGAACGTCATTGCTATCGAGAGCAAGCGGCTGAACATCGACGGTGCTAGAGAAATGGACGTCACGGCGAAACTCGCGAAGAAGCAGCAGATCATTAGAAATAAAAAGGAACATCGATCACAGCTGACTGAGAAGAATGACAAGCTAGATACTGATCATCAGCAACGACCTAGAGTTGAAGCAGATAGCTCATCCTCAAAGTGTATGCCATTAGGGAAGAAAGATGCACTCGAAGCAGAAAGTCCCAAAGATATACCCATTGCCGAGGAAAGCAAGATCCAGTATGTTGAGCAAGAAATACGAAGTGGAGATCTCACCTCCGTAATCGAGAAAGCTATAGCTGGACAAGCGACAAGCCCTAAGACCCCAAAACCTCAGGATGACTGTGAAAAGAGGCCGGGTCTGAATCAGGTGCCTAGAGCAGGAAATACATCGCTCATGGTTATCTCGCTCCACTCTTGTGGCAATCTACTTCACCATGGGATCAGATCGCTCATACTGAACCCGTCCGTAGCCGCCGTTGCTCTCGTTGGATGTTGCTACAACCTGGTCACTGAGCGTCTAGGTCCGCCATCTTTTAAAATGCCAACGTTGCGTCCACCCAACTCCCGTCTGGACCAGACTTCCTCGGCTTGCGATCCCCATGGCTTTCCTATGTCGGAACGGTTAGCAACTCATGACCACAGACATGGCAAGGGTATTTGTCTGAATATTACCGCTCGCATGATGGCGGTTCAAGCGCCTTACAACTGGACCCGGTCGGAGTGCGAGGCATTCTTCAAACGACACTTCTTCCGTGCTCTGTTGCAGCGCGTATTTGTTGACTTGGGAGTGGTGAGCAAGCCTACGTTGGCAGACGAAACGGGTAGAAGAAGCCCTCGTGGCTGGAGCGGCAGAGACGAGCCGATAATTCTTGGTTCTCTGCCGAAAGCCTGCTATTCTTCCTTCACGGCGTACGTGCGAGGAGCAGTGGCCAAGCTCGCCGATGGTTCTGAACGTGGGTCATCCATCAGACAGAAATTCACTGCTCTTACAGACGCCGAACTTGAAGACTATGAGAGAAGATATCACGGGAAGAAGAAGGAGCTAAGTATCATCTGGAGCCTCATGGCTTTCAGTGCTACGGTCGTTGAGTCCGTAATTGTGGTCGACAGGTGGTTGTTCTTGAGAGAGCAGGAGCTGGTTCAAGACTGTTGGGTGGAAGCGGTCTTTGACTATAAACAGAGTCCCAGGAATTTGGTGGTGGTCGGAATAAAGCGGCCTCCGGCCGGTTCACTCAGATCAGTTGATCGGCTAGGGTTACCCTACGCACACATTCGAAGCTCTAAAGATCTCGATGATCGCCTACCTACTTCCGTTACCTCAAATCTTCAGCTTTACGTCTCGGAGCCGACCTATCCATTGCTGCAACTACTCTCCGATCGACGCAAAGAGTTTCTTTATCACGATGGACAATGTCATGGAGTTGCCAGAAATGTTCCGGATAGGGGGGCACAGCTATGGGTATAGCTCATCCCTTGACGGAGTTGGATATAATACGTAAGCGTGCCAGGTAAACTCCTGAACGCGGGCACAGAACTGCTAAGTCATTCGTGGTTCAGCAAATTCAACTCTCCGATATTCTTTCTTTCTGTTGGCCCTGAGCAACGGAAGTTTTATGCTCATGAGATAGTTCTTGCCAAGTCGTCTGTGTTGGGGCGCCGCTGCTCGGCTGCGTTCAGACGTTCCGGAATTAGATATGTCGACCTTCCGAAAGATGATCCGGAAGTAGTCGGGCATCTGCTCGACTACCTCTATGAGGATAGATACAAAACCTCAGCTCGGATCGTCGTCGAAGGGGACGAGGAGGCAGAAATAAACGAGGAGGCCAAATTGTTGGCAAAGATCTTCGTGGCGGCACACAGGTACGACCTGAACGACCTCGCCGACCTAACGGTCAGTTACTTCGGAGACGTGGACATCTTACCGTGCCTGAGTGAAGAATCCTTCCTCAGCATCTCAAAATACGTGTACGATAACACCCCCGAGGGAGAGTTCCCGTACAGGGAGCTCTTCGTCGAAACAGCTTGCAACTGGTTGCAAGATAGAACGAAGAACCTCGACGACTGCGTCGAACCCCACATCCGTGCCGGAGGCGAATTCGCCTATGCCATCTATTTGGCGCAAATATCGATAAAGAAGACGATTGTGCACCGAGCCCCGGAGAATCCGAGGAAGAGTAGAAACACGGAAAACCCGAGGAAGAGGAAGCGGTCGAGTGACGCGGATGACAGGGCATCGAAAAGGGTCCGAAGATAAGATCGGGTACGTTTGGTTGGAAGCCCATGTACCGTGAAGCTCTCTACATATGCTAACCTTCGCTACTCAGACTAGATAATAGTCAATCTATCGTGGCAACGATGCCGACCCTCGTAACATCATTCATGCTTCCCAGCATAGGATTGCCTGGGCGGAAGGGATCTTGAGCACAAGGGGTCCTTCATGTTTCTTATTTCGTTGCGATAAGACAGTTACCATCTCCTAGTCGTTGTATCGTATGTTAGCCTAACGGAAACTCCTACTACCGATACACAACCACTATTTCCCAACCGCCGAGATTATTGATGACGCCCTATTGAAACCATCAATTTACTCTGCACTAAGTCCTCTAACTAACCTCCCTGCTCTCACAACTATATTCTCCATCCCAACCCCAACCCTCCTCATCTCTTCTAACAACATGCCACCACGGTTAACTCCATCCACAATATTCTCACCGTCCTTGCACTTGACATACATGGGTGTCTCCATCCAAGACACTGTACATTCCCTCGCGTCGCCTTACGTCTCCATGCACCCTACCATTATCTCAATGTAGAATGATCACAAATACTTTTCTCCAGGTACCAAGCTAGAACGAGAGACGAAAGTTCTTTACAAGTACGCGATGTGAGCGGAGAGTGGTACAGTTCAAAAGAAGAAGCCATCGATGACTGCCCTTGAGAGTATAAGTCCCAAACAAACCTACGTTCAGACTCGGGACAGCTTGTTGCCCCGGCAGCGTGTCCGTAACAACGCGGAGCACGATCGCAGAGGAGTGACAGAAGTTTGCATCCGTCAGCTGGAGTCGTGCCGTATTCAACCCTGAAACTCTGCTGCTTGCGGGAAAGCCGCAACTTGCATGATTGCAAGCCGTCACCTTGCTACAGTACTGTACAGGGACCTCCATGCCTGACTTAATTCTGGACGATCGGCTAATTAGTACTTATACCTAGTCGTGCCCACTTCGGTACTCTTAAACAACTTTCCCATCCCGGCACCAACTCCAATGCGGATATCCGAAAGGCCATTCCTGGACAAGCCCTGGTCCCTTCAGCCTACGACAGCATGCACCCCGCACCCGTACCCATCCCTTCACTTACTCCACCCTCATCTTTACCCTCGATTACCACCTTCTCCCTCTCCCCCTCCGCCCCGGCCCCAGCCCAACCGCTCAGCCAACACCTCCCAGCACGGCTCCCCGCCCGTCCGCCCAACAGCCTGCAACCCCACACTCACGAACCCATGCAGCCTCTCGAACTGCTCGCGCATTTTCCGTAATCTCTCCACGTACGTCGTTTCGGCAGTCGAGATATAGCTCGTATCGACACCTTGCCCTCCCTCATCTTCATCGTCCGCGTCGTCGTCGTCGTTGTCGTCGTCGTTCTCCGAAGACGACGATGGAGGACCACCGTTCGCGGGACGACGCGAACGACGTCGCCGCCAGCGTTGGCTGCTGACCGTCGACAGGATAGAGCGGTTCGTGAGGTCGGCTGCCCTCTCGCCATTGTAGGAAGCCTGGGTGTCGGCGAAGAGGATGGCGAGGTCGAGGAGGGAGACGATGGCTTGGTGGATGGGGGCCAGACGCTTCGAGAGCAGGCATTGGGCTTCGAGATGGGCGATGTAGGATTCGTGCACGGTGATCATGGCGTCGACGTCCGGGGCGGCGGCCATTGCTTTGCGCATGTCGGCTGTGGAGGGGGCGAGGACGGTTTCGGTCAGATAGGCGTAGAGGGTGTTGGTGAAGACGAGGAGGCGGAGGCGGAGGGCGTAGATTTGCGAGGTCTCGGTCGCTTCGGAGGGGGAGGAGGTGTTGTCGGGAGAGGGGCTGTCGAGGGTGAGAAGGCGCTGGCGTTCGAGGAGGTGTTTGGCGCGCCGGATCTGGAGGAGCAATGTACAGATGCGCTGGTAGATGAGAGTGGATGGTTTTCGAACGATGTTCGCAATTGCCCATGGGATGTTGTACTCGACGCATACGATTCCAAGTATTTTCACAGAGCGTTGGCGATTCTGTAGATCCCTGTACCCTCCCGGCGTGGACCGTATTGACAGTTTCCCAACATCGACGGACTCAAGGCTTCCATACACACTTCGGAAAAGCTCGGTCAGGATGTATCGGTCGTTCCAGACTTGTGTATTGCGGTCGATTCTGTCGAATAGGGCTATGCCTATGGTGGTGGATAGTGCGCCGTCTTTGAGGAAGTATATGTAATCCAGAGCGTCGAGTGATCTCCACAAGCCGCATTGAGAGTATAGACAATCTCTCAGGATGGTAAGAGAGCATTGCTGCTTGGTGTGCATCCAATTATCGAAGGCAATGTTGAAGAGTTCCGAGAAAGGAATGAGTGAAGTAGAGGAGCTGGAAATACAGATGCTATCGTAGTCCAATCGAGATTCGTGAGCATCGTGTCTACTGGGTGGCTCTTCGAAGTAGCCTAGCGTCTTCAGAAAGACGACACTCTTGCCGACATTGAAGACTTGCTTGACGGCCGTATGGAGGAAATTCGGCGCAAGTAGATGGCCGTGAGGAGTTTTCAGTAACTGATACTGTTCAGACCATAGGGACGATGGCTGGGTAACTTCTCCCTGTTTGGAAACGAAGAATGTTCCATCATCGTTACCCAGCTCACCGTCATCCATCCACTGCTCAACCGGCTTCAGGTATGTTTGAAAGCATTGGAAGAATAGCTTTGCCATATATTCGAAGCCTTCATCATCTCCCGAAGCTTGATTCAGAGAAGCTTGGTCAAATAGTAGCTCCAGAAAGCGGAAGGGTTTGTCCTTGCTTGTCCTATTCAGGTCGGCCACGATCCCCGACAGTTGAAGTAGAGGTCGGGCTGCAGACTGCACCTCATTCTGTAGTGCTAATAGGCTGACAACTACCTCTCGCTGCGATGAAATGAAACCGCATTGCATCTCCGATAAGATTGAGTTGAAATCTCTTAGTCGATCTTCGAGAGCAGCTCGGAAGGTCTGTACCAGGGCAACGTCTTGCTTCTTGGCAGTCCATTCGCGAAGACGGTTGAGCTTCCTGCCTATAACAGCGAATGATTGCAGAAGATGATGGAACTGATACTCGGAGGAATGGTGCAAGGAGTATTTTCTATTGACTGAAATATCTACAGAATCTTCAGAGTAAAACAAAGACGTTGGAAGACCCGAGAGCATGAAAAGAATCTCTCGAATCGCCTGCAGCTCGGTGACAAGCCATAACCGCGCAATCTTGCTTGAGCCGTGCAAGTTATCGGCCTCTTCTTCGGAGATAGTAACCTGGGTTGTCCAGAACTGAGCACCAAGAACCTCTTCAAGCGACTTGTTGTCTTCAGCAACAACGTAAGCCGCCATAAGTGAAGCGTCGTCTTCGACATCACTACGAACGCTGGAGTCCTTGGACTCTTGAACTGAACGGTCTAGTGGGACAGCAACTGAGCCCTCATCCTCTGAACTTTTAGCTGCAAAGTCGACAGTGGCCCAAACGCCATCCTCCTCATCCAACGGATCATCTGCCAGTATATCTGACCATGTCAATAGGGGCGGAGGCTCAGGAGGCTTGAGGAGCTCAAGGTCCTCGACTTTCGATTTTTGAGCTGGTTGGTCCGACAACTGCAAGAACAGCGATAGGACTTCCGGCGTCCATTGGTACGGGACTCGCTCCGCTTCAGCAACACGATCCCGAAGCGCATCAGCTAGGCTGTCATGATTCAAGACTCGGAACTTTTCTTGGAGACCAACGAGGCTTCCAGCGACTTCGAATTGATTCGTTCGAGCATAAGGGTGCTTCACTGCCTTGGAAGTAAAGTCTTGCAATTCTCGGTATCGCTCGTTGTCTTGCTAATTTGATGATCAGCTCAACTAAGCTCAACTGTTCAAGTGGATTTTACCGTGTTCGGGAACCCTGTGATGACAGCGATCAGCTCATCCGTGAGCTTCCCAACCGCCTCAAATTGGGCCATGGTCTCACGTTAACTTAAGAGTGCCTATCTGGGTACTTTGATGTTACTTACGCGACGTGAAGTCAGGCGCATTAAAGATGTTCCGTTGCGTGGACTAGTGGTGATGAAGCTCAGGAATCGTTTATCGGTTCTGGAAAAACAGTTTCAGCTGCAGAATGTTTTTGCGAAATCTGTTGACAACGGAAAGGTGCAACTCAACAGTTAGTTATCCATCCGACAGGAGACCGATGATTGCCACGTAATGGCGCTCGCGAAGCCGGTCCGAGCCTTGGCACTCGTGTCAGGCTTGGTGTTTTTCTTTCTCGTCATTCAGCTCTTCAGATCTCCACCTTCAATACGAAGACCTCAGGGCGTTACGGATGAACTGGCCAAGGACCCCAACCTAGAACGTATGTTTTCATCGAGTCTCAGGAACTGTGGTTCTAGCTTCCAGCTGACACTTCACAGCGACCGGAGAGCCTGAAGGACCGCTATGGCGCGCAGACGACTACGCACCCGACAACCCCAACTCCCCTCGCATTAATGCTACATTATTGTCACTAGTACGGAACAGCGAACTTGGGGGGATGATACAATCGATGCGCGACCTCGAGAGAACATGGAATAGTAAATTCAACTACCCTTGGACTTTCTTCAACGACGAACCCTTTACGGAAGAATTCAAGAAGATGACTCAGGCGGAAACGAAAGCAAAGTGTTACTATGGTGCGTATACATAGCTGGTATTGAGGATCGAGCAAGCCCTGACGTCGTTCCCAGAAACAATCCCGAAAGACCACTGGGCCGTGCCCTCCTGGATAAACAACGACCTCTTCCAAGAATCGGCCGAGATCCTTAAAGAGCAAGATGTACAATACAGCAACCTCATGTCCTACCACCAAATGTGTCGCTGGAACAGTGGCATGTTCTACAAACACCCCGCACTCGCCAACACGCGATATTACTGGCGCGTGGAGCCGAAAGTCCACTTCTTCTGCGACGTCGACTACGACGTCTTCCGGTACATGGAAGACAACAATAAGACGTACGGCTTCACAATCAACCTGTATGACTCGCCCGAAAGTATCCCGACGCTGTGGCCCGAGACGATGAAATTCCTCGCGGCGCACCCGGAATACATACACCAGAACAACGCAATGGACTGGCTGAAGGACAGCACACGGAGACCCGAGCATAACAGGAAGGCGCACGGGTACTCGACCTGTCACTTCTGGTCAAACTTTGAGATCGCGGACATGGAGTTCTGGAGAAGTCAGGCGTACGAAGATTACTTCAACCACCTGGACCGAGCGGGAGGGTTCTTCTACGAGCGATGGGGCGACGCACCCGTACATTCCGTTGCTCTGGGCTTGTTCGAGGACGCTAGCAAGATTCACTGGTACGTCTTCTTACCTCCTTTACTCGGACACTGGTGCCCTACAATAGCACCAACATCAGCTGACACAGGTCCACACAGGTTCCGCGACATCGGATATCAACATATTCCCTACTTCAATTGTCCCAATTCACCGAAATGCAAGGGCTGCGTGACGGGCAGTTTCACGGACGGGGAAGCGTTCCTGTTGAAAGAGGATTGTCGACCGAATTGGTTTAAGTATGTTGGCTTGGGTTAAGCTGGCATTGAGATGCTAGATGTTTTCTTCTATATACTTGGTCGGATGGAGATGAGTCGGTGGTGTACTATATTTGCATGGGAGGGGTCAGGCGTATCTATTAGGCAGCGTCTTTGTACCGCTGTAGACGACAGACAATTTGTGTCAGCTCTACAGATTCTACTTTCTGAACGCCAGCGACTTCTGGGTCTGAAAGTGCGTTTTTGGGCCGTCCAAGGGGTGGTTAGAAGGGCTTTCCTGGAGCAGCGGAACATTCGAATTGACGTGTGAGAAATATCTTATAGCAAACACTAAGAGAAGCTGTACAAGCGTAAACGTCCACAGAACCCTCTGTTCTATGGCACCCCTACACCAAACTACCACCAGCCTATCCCCCCACGACTGTTCTAACCCACCAACAATCCCCTCTTCTCTGCTTTGCCAAAGGACTCAACCCTTACGAAGCCTGAGCGTCCACAGTCGCCGAGTAAAGTTTCTCCGGGTAAAGATCCTCCTTCAGATTGACGCCCAGCTCTTCCCTCAACGGTTGCAAATCCTTCAAGTATTCGTCGTACTGGCCTTTGTTCTCTACCTTCGCTTTGATACCTGCCACCATCCGAAATACATACGCATTAGCTTCTGCCGACCTGTAATCACCACAATCTATGCTCAAAGAGACAGGTTGAAGCAAGGGTATGACGTACCTTCAAAGATCCGCACCGCGGTCGGGTAATCGTTCACCCTCCGTGCCGCCTTCAGCGCGGCGGTGATGACGGACGGTGAAGGGACGAGATCGTACGCGAAGGCGTTGTTGAGGTTCCGCTGTGCTGGGCATTAGTCGAGAGCGCGTCATCTGGCCGAACAGGCAAAGCTCGGAGAATTGGAGTTTTGGGGCACGGGCAACACAGTACCTGCAACTCGAACACGTCCTGCACGGCATCGAATTCCTTCTCATACCTATCCCGCCCAGCACGCACACATCAGCAATTTGTATCAAACACGGAAGCCGAGCTGCCTCCGGCAACCGAGCTCCCTCCCTCAGCTCCGTCCACCAATGGCTCCCTCAATTGGCCCGCGCACCTAGCAGAAAACTCCTCGAAACTCTCCTCCCCGTGCGGATTATGTGCGTCGTGATCCTTCGCCCGCACGACGCTCGTGCTGAAGCCGCTGCATCCCACGAGAGCGAGGGACGACGGGCCTGCGAGAGCCGGGGCTCGTCGCGCCGTGTAGGAAGTGCGGAAAAAGGTCGAGGGCTGCTTGCGGGTTGCAAGCCGGAGGAGGCTGGTTGACGACATTAGTAGAATTTATGGAGGCGGCTCGCGAGGGCTTGGTCGTGGACAGGACGGATTCTGGGTATTGCAGGTCGATTTAAGCTCGAGGTTAAGTGACTTGGGTGCCTTAGCTAATCGGCTGCCAAGACTGGCGATCTCGCTTGGGGAGGCTTCGATTTCTAAGTTAGCGTACTTGTGCCACATTATTACAATCACTATCCTTGCAGCAACGTCCAGGTTACTAATCATATTCGTTTGGAAGCGAAAGCTAGATATTCGGAGGATGAGATACTTGGGAAAGAGGTGTTGTCTACAGCTGGAAGGCCATGGGGAAAAGGCGACATTTGTGACCACATGGATGGCTAGACTAGGAAGTTACCCCTTAAAGTGGGCATTACTGGAGTGAAGCAAATGAGGACGATGAGCATGATATCATCAAAGTGGAGATAATTGTCGTATTCAAGAAACTAGTACTGTAGTTCTAGAAATGCAACTTTGCTCACGGCCAGGTAGCTTCTGTGTATGATCCCGTCCTTTTCGCTCGGAAGTACAAGGCAGAGATCCACAACCAGTCCAAGCAAGGGCATCCGTCACTTGAGCAATACTAAAGCCTTCGCGATTACCCTGCGGCCTTCTTTATTCCCTAGCCCTGATGAAGCTTGACGAGCTAGCGATTCCGGGTCCTGCGCAGCAATCCCAGGAAAGAGGGTAATGCGAACTCTCAGCGGTTCCCCTTTCCGCTGTTGCTCACATCCACCACCATCATCCCTCATATCTCCTTTATCGTAAAGTGTATTAGGCGGTGGCCAGAAGAATTCATATCGGTCTGGATTTAGCCGGAGCTCAGCACGTAACATCAGAGACTGCGCAAAGATTTGTACTTGTGTCCGTTCCTGATCTTTCCAGAGGTCATTCATCGATGTATCCAATCCCATTGCGCTTGTGTTTATATAATTGTCCCTCTTCATCAGCGGGCATAGTGTGTGGGTTAAAACGTTCGATAGATCTTTGGCTCGTACAAGAACAATGGTGTCAGAGAATCTCGGGTCCTTGACATAGGAACATAAGGCGGATTGGAGAAATATATCTTTGGTCAATTGACCGACTACAACTCCGGTCAGTTAATGTGACAACGGTGGTTTGATCATAGGCAGACTTACACTGTTCGACTATAAGTCGCTCGTAGAGGAGTGCAACCTTGCCACGATCGTGAAAAAAGTCCGGAAAACTCGAAAGTAAAGCGTGCTGGAAGACAGTCATCCCCATCATGGCTCGTAGAAGGTTTGCATGGTCCACTTCGCAAAGGCCGAGAGACACAAGCTGTAGCAGGGAAAGGTCATCCTCGGGATCAAAGCCGTACACTTGCTGGCATAGTTCGTAGAGACTAGGATGGCAGTTCTTCATTTCCGCGAAGTTCGGACCTGCTACCTGCTCCGAGGACTCGCCCACAATGATACGTGTGTTGTCCTCGATCAGAGCTATTATGTCATTAACTGTGTCCCGCACATGGTTATCTAATGGCCCTCGGCCTTGGATGCATCCTGCAGACCGCTGCTTTGTAACGTGTAGCGATTCCTTCAAAACCTCACTTTCGTCAGTCATAGCCCGTAGTTTCCGCTTTAGTGTAGTATTCTCGTCCTCCTTTACCGTTAGTCTTGCTGTCAGATCCTCTATCGAGTCGCACTGACGTAGTGTGTTAGTGTGTCTCCCGACAATGGAATATTAACGAATCTTACATGGACAGAGGTAGTCTGACTTAGCTGTCTCCCGACATCATCATTCTTCTTGCCTCTCTGTTTCGGGCCAGCTTCCTGATTATCCCTCTTCTGCAGACCCAAGCTTACAAGATCTAGGCACTGTGATCCAATCTCGAACATGGCTGCGTACCCCGACTTGTAGTCCTTGAAACACAGTGATCTGTTTCTGTTCCACATATGACCCATCTTGCTTGCTATCTGCCTTGTCGTGATCTCTTCACCGGAAGCCTTCTGGATGGCCTTTGAGGCATTGGCAAATTCAGTTTCGCGTGTCTGAGCATCAGCGAACTCTGATCTATGTTCGTCCCAGTAGGAGATAAGAGCTTGAAGGCTCTTGACGTTGGCCCATGGGCTCACTTGGGAATTCTGAGCTGTCATTGCAATGACGGCTTGGTACAGTACTCTTAGAGAGCATTGACGATGATGTGCAGTTCACGATCCTAGAGAATGGTAAAGGTAAAGAGTCACCGCCGAGAAGTAGATTAGGCAGACAAGCCGCCACGCTGTGGACGAACATGTTAGCAGAGAAACCAATCACAGGATGACAGCCCACAAGGATTGATGCGCCTAGCTGCAGAGTGTGGGAAGCAGATAGGCAATCAAGCACATTATTCGCCCATTGTGGACTTGCTCCTCGCCGCTTGTGCTTGGCCCCCAAACATGAGTCACACCATTTCAGCCTCTTGTACACTGACAATATAGATGGTGGTATCTCTCCCATTGCACAGAAGCAGAAATCACATGCTGGTTGAGCGAACATCTCGTTACTCAGGGAAGATGTCAGCAAGTGAGGAGCTCAGTGAACGGTTTAGAAGCTTACAATATGAGGATGGTGCATATCAAGGCATCTCCCGATATCTCGTAGCGATTGACTTCGGAACAAAGTTCTCGGCCGCTGCCGTAGTGCAGGTTCGCTTACCTCCGGAAAGCCGTGAAACCAACTCCACACCTAAGATACAGCTCTCCAACATCAGCGTTATTGAGAGCTATCCTGGACGGTACAATTCAAAGGAAAGGGCTCAAGAAGCCCCAAGTGTCTCAATATACTGTGGGAAGAAGCATGTTGCTTGGGGCTGGCAAATTGGGGACTACGAAGATGATCTTGAGACGGAAGATACGAGCTATGTTCGCATCGACCTCGCGAAACTGCTCCTGGATGAGACGGAGAGGAGCAAGGATGTTAGGGCAAAGCTCGCTATTCAGCTAAATGCATTAGGACTTACTCCTGTGAACGTGATAGCCGACTATCTTCGGGATCTTTATCGCCATATCGAAGAACGCATTGCCTGTTATGATACAGCTGAAAACCGGGTTATCGAGGTGGTCCTCTGTGTCCCCGCTCTCTGGACCCCTCTGGCACATAGCAATATGAGGTTAGCAGCTTGCAGAGCAGGAATGACAGTGAAGGAGGAGCACGGTGTCATATCTGAACCTGAGGCCGTGGCTGCCTTTCTTTTGGAGAAGCATCAGTCATCCCTAGCGGTTGATGTGGGTCTCTACTCGTCGACTCTTGAGCTGCTGGCTAATAGGTTTCACAGAGCAACAGGCTCATTGTCGTGTGTGATAGTGGAGGAGGAACAGCAGTATGTACATTTCCTGCCAGCCATATATACGCAGAACTCACTTACGCAATGTCAGGATGTTACTACAATGAATGTAGTGTCTCCAGAGCCTTTGATATTGACACAAGCAGCTGCCCCTGATGGTGAGAATGTTTAGGGTTGACATCACGCTTGTTGTTTGTTAACATACTGATGCAGGAGACTTATGTGGGTCGGTCTTCCTCGATCACGCCTTTGAAGCTTGCCTAAGGAAAAGACTCGAGCATGCGAAGAGTTATTTGAGTGAAAAGAAGAGGGAAAAATGGATTCGAAGAGCCGTCAAAGAATTCGCCGATCGTATAAAGCTTTCATTCGAGGTTGGCCGTAACCGAGGACTGTGTGTGAAGGTTGAGGGTCTGCGGCGAAGTCCCGAACACAACTTTCGCGATAGCTTGGTCGACTTCTCTGAGTAAGTTCTACTACTGTCTCACTGCATATTCGTATCAACCTGGTGGTCTAATATTACCATTATATAGACAGGAGATCAAAGATATCTTTGATCGTATCGTGCAGAGGAACATTGATCTCGTGGCAAGGCAGATCACCAGCTATATTACCACGGCGAGACGCGAGGGGAAGCCCGCGAAGCGAGTACAGGTTAGTACCTGGACGGAAAATTCGAGAGTATGCTAAGTGGTCAGTACATATTCTTCGTCGGTGGTTTAGCAGGATCGCCATATGTTGAAAAAGCCTTTCGAAGATTTTTCTGGGAGAAAGAGCGCATGGGATACCCTATCTGTGTAGTAACACCGAGCCAAGAGTAAGCACTTTGTACTCTACACGCGCAGCTCTAGCTAACATAAGAAGTGGGGCGACTGCACTTGTTCAAGGTGCACTGTTGTTGGCTTCCAAGCGGGCTATCATCAAGGAAGCTCGAATTCGCCAGAGTTACGGGATTACACGAATTGAGCCATACCAAAAGAGTCGTCACCACACATCTACCTGGAAATGGGATAAATTTCAAGGACAGCGCGTCGTCCACAACCGTATCAAATGGATTGTTCAGAAGGTGGGATCTGTACACCTCAATCTTGTCAATGACTTGATCTCACAAAATGACATAGGAAGAGATTATTGCGAGTGGTCCAGATGTACCTTACATCGGGAGATCTGGGGAGATGCATTTTGATGTCAAGTTGGACGACTCATTCGACTTCGAGCAGATTCTCTGGCGGTCGGACAAACGCATTGCAGATTCTGTGCATCTCAAAAACCATAAAAAAGGTCAGATGTCATGTTCTTCCCCCGATATATGCTAGCTGACAAGTGCCTACGGCGCGAACAGATGTCACAATGGCCTATAAACTGACTTTCAACCTTGCGGATGCAGTTGATGCTCGTGAAGAGAAAGAGTACCCTTCTAGGAAGGATAGTGAGTGCCCAGTGGCAAAACACAATTCATTAGTCAAAGAACTGGTGAAAGCACAGTGGGAGACCGGACCGTCGGAAGGGGACGAGGGCCAGGAGCCAGATCTAACCGAGAATGCTAATGCTGGGAGCACCAGTTACACAACCAGAAAGAGCGATGCTTCCGCTGGGAACATGTTCTACAGGATCCGGTACGAGGTTGTCATCCGGATTGTTGGCACGGAAATGACCTTCAATATCGTGGCTCCGCCTGGAGGACCTGTTCGTAAGTCTGCTACCTTCAGTGTCGCCTCAGATCTCCGAGATATCGAAGAAGAACTTTGATTACTTCCCTGCGATTAGGAGTACACTCGAAGTTCTGGGTAGCAGTACAAGTAGCATATCAAGCTTAAGCTTCATATTGGTTCAGCACATGCTCTCGTCAGAATCAACTCAATAGAACACCGCCAGCAGACAGTCTGAGGTTATGGTTTGATAATCATGTTCTTCAAGCGGTTATATATTCTACGAGAATCACGAAAGCTCTACGTTCATATATAAGACCCATAGTAGGTACAGCATTACCGACCCGCTGCTTCCTACCGGTAGCTTAGCTAATCGGCTGCCAAGACTGGCGACCTCGAGCAGTAGAGTACTCGGTACGGAGGCACTCTACCTTAAGAGGGGCGTTGCTACCCATTACCTATAGTGTTCACCTACAAAGGTTGTGCAATGGTCACAATTGGTTTCTCTCAGTCTGATCTGATTTCTTCACCTTCTTTATATATTTTAATATGGCCGGTAAAGCTTCTCCAGGATGTTCAATTTGCTACTTCTTAGGGTCGACTTAGGGTCCGAGGCTGTCTGCTCCTCCCTCTCAAACCCAAAGAAACGAACACTAGTACAGAAGCACGTTGCCACAATCGTGGTTTCACTGAACTTTCTCACTATCCTTCAACAGTATCCAAATATCCATGCTCTGGAAAGAATAGACATGCAAGACACGCGCTTTATCTCCTACCAGGGACCTCGTTGATTTCATCATAGCGCTCGGAGTTGCGCTGTAGTTCATATTTCAAGTGTATCCCATCGTCATCTACTTTCTCAGGCTTTCCGCCTCCGATGAATGTCGTTACGCTCTGAAGATGACCCAGCTCGTAAACCATTCTGGGAGGTTCGTCCCTGAGCGACGGCGGCAACTGCAGATTCGGGTACGGCCCTTCGCCATCGTAGTGGGAGCCCTGCTTGGAAATAGAAGAATCGGGCTTTGCGCTTGGGTTCTTGGAACGGTCGCGCCGTCGGGTGAACATAGAGAGGAGAGAGCTGAAGCGCGAGTGGACGCGGGACCGAAAGATCTCGTAAGGCGGAAGATGGTGCCGGAACATGTGCGCGACGGCAGGCATGCAGGCACATATTACACCGATGCAGATTTCTCCAAGACTAGGTTGCAATCAGGTAATACTTTGCAGAGAGGGTTGGGAGCGCTTACGACGTAATGAAAACGGGAATCATGGCCCACGTCTTGTCCTTCGTCGTGAGATACTGGACCCGGTAATAGAGACTGAGCATGGAAGTCAAACAAGCTCTGAGTATCATCGTTAGTGATATGGACATTGTGAAGTAGAGGGTAGCGCACAATGCTCCCGTCATGAAGATCAGCATGACCCCAACCTTGCGACGCGTTGTTAAGCGGAGTTGACAAACACCTCCAATAGGTAGGATCAAGATGTAGAGGTCAGTAGCAAGGCCAACAGCTGACATGGCAACCGATAACACTGTTGCTTGATAATACCATCTATCTGGAGATTCCGAGAGCGAAGATACCGAAGCTACCAAGAGGAATTGGGCAATTCCTGCGCTCAGATAAAAGGCAGTTGTCAAGCCTGCACCGATGTAGATATTTACTCGTAGCCATGTTGACGGCCAGAAGATCTGCAAGTACAGCAGGAAAAAGGTGAGCTTGGCGCAAAGAAGTGTCGGCGAGACAAGCACGATTCCTAGATACGATGGCTGTATCCTCATTAGGCACTGTCGAACAGAGTGCAAGCGGCCTGTGTGTGTCTCACTATGAGGATATCATCCGTATAAAAGTCAGCGAGCATGACGTCCCATAGGTGTACGCCTATTGGTCCTCTGGTAGCTCCTTCAGCGCAGTCAATACCAACTTTGAATCAGAATACACACAAGGTGCTGTACCGTAGACAATGCTCACATAGTATGCAACCGCACCGAGCTTCAGAATCGATAACTGGGTTAGCAAAGACGACCTCACAAAATCTCCTCTCTCGATTGCAAGACGTACCGCCGCAAGAAAACATGTCACTATAGTCCCAAGTCAGTTCTCCAGATCCGACTACGACTGCACACACTCACAATCGTCCCAAGTAGCTTTTCGGCGGATGAAGCACTTTGTATAAAGTCTGCTACAGAGGAAAAACACCATGACGCCCATTAAAACGGCCCCACTAACAATGAAACGGAAGCTCTGTCTCTCAGGGTTAGTAAAATTAGGAGTCACACCCGGTGGCGGCGTGAGAGCCGGCATATTGGCGTGGACCGTCGAATCAGCACCGTTGCCGGCCACGGAAGAAGCTTCAGGCATTATGCCCTTGGTAGTTTCAGAACGAGCCTGAAATAAGCGGCTTAGGAGAACATATTGACAACTTTACTGTCACCAACAAGCGCGCAGTTTGTAGGAAAAGGCGTTGAGGTAAAACCGTAAAACACCGCCGGCAGAAGCGTCTAGAGACAGGCAGCGAGTCTTTACATCCGAAAACTCGGGGGCCATTCCCTTCCAGAGGCATAGAGAGCCATATACAAGCAAGTCCGGTAGCACGAACATAAGCAGCACTGGTGCCATGCTCAGCGTTTTGAGTAAGCATAAGCATCTGTTCAGGCATAGAGGGGGATCCTATCTTCGCGCCCTCCCATGTATATGGATGCAAACAGATTTGTGCTTGCATGGCATGGGCCGTGAAGGTGTAAGCTTACGTGTACTAGACGCATAGTCGAGCGTTATAGGTAGGAAGACCGAGGTGTAGTGGTTGGTTGATGATCGATTTAGGGATCACCAGTCCCATGCTTTAGGCGAACCAGAGCCTTCAGCCTTGCCACACTCTATGCCGCCCTCATGCAAGTCATATTTTGACTTTGAACATCTACGGAGTACATCAGATATTATATCTCTGTTCGAGTCGATCAGAATTCTATATCGTATACAAGGGGTTTCGGAAGGATGACCAGCGACCGATAGAAGTTCTCCTTCGTTACTACTCCTGTAGGAAATAGCCAGTTTATAGGTGCCTGTAGAGAAAGCGACGTCAGATCGCTTTCTAGAGATCTTTTGGTCTAGTTACAGTATCGGTCGGTAAGTGTTTGTCCGTTTTACCCTACCCAGGAGGGATAAACACTTACCGCCTAGTACTGTAGTTATGGCAACTACAGGTGCCGTTTCTACACTCTTCTCGAGTCTCGTGTAAATACTCCTTTACTCTACAAGCTGCTTTCAGCCGGTTCTTCTGTGACTACCTTTCATTTTCTGAGCATAAGAAGCTAAGACAAGTAGCTCAAGAACTATCACTGTTTGTACCGCCATCCTGTACTGTGCCTTAGTCCAGCCTGGTCTGTTAATCAGATATATATATATATATATATACGATCCCCCGCCTCAAGCTTGATATGCCTTTCTTACTGGTTTGTCCGCTCGTACTTAGAGATAGGCATATGAACTGGGCACTGCTGTAGATGATGAGGAATCATTCACCTGAGCCATACTGGAAGTCGGTTGACTCAACAACTATAACATCACAGATGTTCATCCTTTTCTGACACCCCACTGTTACCCTCCCCGCTTTGACTCAGAAATAAGCACGTCTTCAGCAAATAAGTCTCTCGGCACTGTTCTCGTTGTTGGAGGGTGCGGGTGGTAATGGCTTCACAAGGTTCGACCCTTAACAATTGAGGATCAATATTGGACACCGGTTGCTGTTTTGAGCCGCAACCCTAACCGCAATCGGCTTGTTGGTGTGTCCTATCACGCTGGAGATATTACTTCTCCAGAGATAGTTCGATCTCTCCTCGCTGAGATTCAGCCCACCGTTGTCATCCACTCCGTGCCCCTATAGCTTTCGGAAACGATGCAGATGAGGCTCATTTCCATAGCATCAATGTCAAAGGGACGCAAAATCTCCTCGACTGCGCAGCGGCAGCCCCCTCAGTCACAGCTCTGATGTACACCTCGTCCGTGACCGTGATGACCGATACCTCCTTTATCTCACTCAAAGAGACCGCTCCCATTCACACTGCTACCTCGCGAGCGAACTACTACTCGAAAACCAAAGCCATCGCAGACGCCTCCGTCCTGGCCGCGAATGACCCACCTAACCTCCGCACTTCTTGCCTTCGCCTAGTCGCCGTCTACGGCGAGCGCGACAACCAAGTCACTCCCGGCGGGGTTGCGGCGTTCCGCCAAGGCCGCCAGCGTTTTCAAGACGGCGACAACTCGAACCTGACTGATTGGGTATCGGTCGGCAACGTCGCCACGGCACACCTTCTGGCGGCCAAGGCGTTGCTCGCTGACTCGGAGGGACGAAATGGGCCAAAGATAGGTGGGGAGGCTTTCTTCATCACCGATGGCACACCTCTGCCGTTTTGGGTTTTCCAACGCAAGATCTGGGCTGCGGCGGGCGATCGTACGCCAGCGGCGGAGGTGACTATTGTTCCGGCATGGTTCGTGTTAGCGCTTGCGAGTGCGGTGGAGTGGATGTACTGGATCTTCACACTCGGGCAGAGGAGGCCGAAGACTTTTACCAGATATCTCATTGAGTTTACATGTCTACCAAGAAGATACTCCTGGGCATTGGAAGAGATCAAGGCGGCAGAAAGAAGAGAGGCGGAAGGTAGTGGACTTAGCAAAAAGATATCGTAAAGATAGCCTCACTCTCATTTAAAGAGTTCTTCCCTGACTTACAATAGTGGTGTTGCCCTCATAGACCTCACAGAGAGCTGCTGGAGTCTTGAAATCGTAGCTAATGCATCAGCCCGCCTTTGAAAGGAACACTGCAGCACGGGTGAATGTTTTCATGAACTCATAGCAGAGCGCTGGTAGAAGTTGAACGTGGAACCGTGCCTGACAGAATACGTCCAACATGGAACTGTGACTTGCGCTGGCATCGAACCGTCAATAAAATCATTCCTGACTTGATATTGCACGGTTGTCGGCATGGACTCGAGTAATCTGAGCAATTGGCCAATCAAGTCGTAGATCTTAAAGCTCGCTTAATCCTCAATCACATGCTTAGCTGGACGACACGCTTTCAGGGGTCCACTTCCACGGTAGGAAAGACCAAATCTTCTTCCCAAGAGAACACCTCGGCCAATTGCATGGTAACGCTGTCGAAGAGCCATCGTGACAGTTTCTCCCCTTCATCGTCGCTCCTTTCGGTAAACTCTTGAGTAGTAAGAGCCTCCTTTCTCAAACCGGAAACCCATTTTAGCAGCAGCCCCTAACCGTTGTCAGGAACACTTTTCTTTCTGTTGCGCAACTTTTGTTTCGCAAATTCGACCAGTCGCGCAACAAGCACTTTGATCCTTACTTGCTTTCTCGCATTGTCGCCTGGAGCCGGCTGCAAGCATTGATAGCTTCAGGCACAATGTCTTCGAACGCCTTGAAAACTCTCCCATTGCCAACACTGGACCGACCATTCGGCGTCGCGCTATGGTCGATCTTCGACAAGCTTTACTCCACGATTCGGGGCTACTCACCCCAGGACTTCAGATTCGTCCAAGGAGTCACCCCAATATCGACGTTCAAGGAGACGGCGGGGATATTAATCGCATACTATATCATAGTATTCGGTGGCAGGGAGTTCATGAAGAATCGGCCTGCGTACAAGTTGAACGGCCTGTTTATGATTCATAACCTCTATCTCACGATCATCAGCGCGGGACTGCTAGCTCTCTTCATTGAGCAGCTGCTGCCGACACTCTGGAGACATGGGCTGTTCTACAGTATCTGTGATCATAGAGGAGGGTGGACCAACCCTTTGGTTATCTTGTATTATGTAGGTCGAGGCAAGATTGCAATTGGCAAATCCATGTACTAATGGTTTCCAGCTGAACTACCTCACCAAGTACGTCGAGTTGATAGATACTGTGTTTCTTTTTCTAAAGAAAAAACCTTTGAGTAAGCTTTGGTGTTTTCGAGTCAAGTATGCAGCTACTGACGAGCGCAGCGTTTCTTCATACATACCATCATGGCGCCACAGCCCTCTTATGCTACACTCAGCTTATCGGCCTCACGGCGGTTTCCTGGGTCCCGATTACACTGAACTTGATGGTCCATGTTGTTATGTATTGGTACTACTTTCAGAGCGCTCGGGGCGTCCGGATCTGGTGGAAGGAATGGATCACCCGTCTCCAAATCGCTCAGTTCATTATTGACCTCGGTAAGACTTCTGTAGGTTGTATCGTCAGGGTGGATGCTGACCGACATATAGGCTTCGTATACTTCGCCTCGTACACCTACTTCACCTCCAAATACTTTCCATACCTCCCGAACAAGGGCAAGTGCGCCGGTGAAGAATTTGCCGCCTTTGCCGGAATGGCCATCCTCAGTTCGTACCTGCTCCTGTTCATTTCGTTCTACCTGGCTACGTACCAGAAGAGCGGCCAAAAGGGCCGAAAGCGGAGCAACACGGCCAAGAAGGCCGCGATCGATATGAAGAATCTAGAGGTCCCTACGGTCGACAAAACCGTAGATGCCATCACGCACAGCAACGGATCGCTGAAGGGGAACCCAAACGTGAGCGCATCCGGAAGAAGCATGAACAATGGCCCAGTCACGCGATCAAGGAAGGCTTGAAACCCGGACAAGGAACGCATCAGATCTAGCCCTCCTATGAGGATAGATGGCCAGATCCACGAGGATTGTTCGGCGAACCGGCAAAGGATCTGCTGCAGGTACAGCCACGCGAAGAAAAATCGCTCAACTATAATGACTGGCACTGGTCGTACGGATGGGATACTCGATGTATGACGGTGGCAGTGGCGGCTCAGTCGACATGTTTGCCGCGCTTGTAACTGTTTCGATCTTGCCGTCGGCTCTCTCAAGACCGCCTCAGGTTTGATGAGGATTCCGTTCCTTGCCTACACCTCCTTTCACATAATTGTAGAAGCATCACTATGTATATCAAGACGGGCTACGGGAAAAGGCATGGTAGAATATGTATAGTACCGTTAGAATAATCTGTTTACTCGTACTCACTCATAGTGATGCCTTACTCAATACCGAAGCATCGAATGCTGAGTTCTTGGACGAGTAGCGCAACAACATAATCTTCCATATCTACAAAAACTCAGAATCTCCATGCAAAACAGACATGACGCCGAGACCCATCGTACTCGTCAGCTTTCTCGTGACTTTACGGGTCTGAGGGCGAAAAGCATTTGATACTTCCATTCTCTTCTCGAAGAGTTTCATGCGGTAAGTAGAAACAGCAGTCTCATGCGGAGCGGAGAGAAGAGCCACAAATACGTTGGCCCGCTAGAAGATGGAGGGCGTGGAGCAGTTACAGGATCACGGGCTTTCAGAGTTCAGACAACTCGAGGAAAGCCATGTGGAGACTTCAGGTTAAGGCAAGGCGAGGCGAGGTATTTGTACCTAACCTACCTTATGATGTAGAGTACATCGACGCTTTGATGATTTCTCGCAGCTTTCGTCTGATCACTTTTGTACCCACATGTACGAGTATATAGGTGGCTGCAGATGTTTACCGGTTTAGACCGATTGGCTCTGAAGTTCGACATCGTCAGGGCATCTGTTTTAATTTTGGGATCTGCACAGACTCGAAAAGAGCACTGCGTATGAACGGATGGATGGCGCTGCTCCTGCGAGACCAGATGCTTCGCATTGCCATTTTTCGTTGTTCAAGTCTACTCGTACCTGGGCTTCAGATGGCTGGTCGGGTAATTCGGAAATGAGCAACGGTATGCAATGCGAATGCGAATGCGATTGAGGGTAACGGCGGCCGGGCATTTAATTTGCCAATGCCGTCTGGCAGTCGACTTCCACAGACAATAATGCAGACTTACCTCTTTGGCCTCTTGGTGGGGCATCTTGCAGACTGCACCAAGATATGTACGAAGCTGGAACAGGTACCGTCGAATGTGACTAGGGCGAGAGAAGGAAAGTGAAAGTGAGGTACGATGCACTGGCCGTTGACGTTTGACCTGCTTTTTGCTTACCGCTCCACCACCCCAACCAATGACGAGGATGAAACATGCACGTCGACTGCACTGCAGACACTCCCATGTACAAACGTACACCTAATCGCGCTTCATATTCTCGCCCGGTGTACGAGTATCACCTACACGCGGAGAGAACTGGATGGAGGCTTCTTCTCTCTTGCTCCCGTATATGTGGGCTGTGCAGCTCTTCAAAGACGGTTATAACGGGTAAACTCACAAAATTTCTCTCTGTACAAGTAGAACCCTACTCTTGCATATCTTCATCTCTTCTCGAAAATTGCTCCCTCCTTTATTTCCAGCGTGGGCTTCCGTGGATACCACCTATTCAGTGCAATCGTTGTTGGCTGTTCGTGACATGGCCAATTGACATTGAGTCGAGAGTGTTTACAAGATCATCATAGCGATGTTGTGATCCTTCCATTTTAACTTACACCTGGTTCTTGGGTCCGTCGTGCAAACACACAATCGAAGACATCGAGCACAGCGAGACGAGATGCCAGTCATACCCCATCGCCAGCCCCGGCAGGGGAGCGCAGCTTGGAGAAATAGTTACAGCAGCTATAGCAGTAACGGCAGCGGAAGGGACAGTCAGCTTTGGGTGGTTCAAGAGAATGGAGACCACCACAGGCAGAAGACCATGGATTTCCCGGCCCCAAGAAAGCCCGCGTTGCCATCAGGGCAGAGGCAGAAAAGGCTACTTAGAGTTGAGACATACTCGAGACCTGACCTCCACGATCGATATCTCTCCAGCGAGGAGGAGGTTTCACCGAGTCCTGATGAGAGTTTCGAGACCGCTGCCCGAGAGGAGTCCGCCACACATGTTGTAGCTGATACCGATCCGGACACCGTCGATATCACATCCCTCGAAGCGGATGTTAGGATTGGCATCGCAATCGTTGTCAATCTCATGAACGTGGGCAGGCCGAAAGTTATCGACCTACCCAGGCTCGCTCCGAAGCACAGACGCCGCAGCAACGACTCTAGCAAAATCCCTCTCCGCCACAGGCAAGGAAGTGTGACATCCTGTTACTCCACGAGGTCTACCACTTCTTTGAAAGCAATCAAGCCTACCTCTGAGCCTGCCGAGGCGCTGGGACCCGAAGAGTTTATCACGGAGCCGGAGCTCGACAGTCCTCCTCTACCTCCAATCGATCTCCCCACCCTTCCGGAAGCAGACCTAGCTATCGCACACGAAGCGTCCATGCTTGCGTTCCCAGGTCTCGATATACGACCAACGCCTAGTTATCGGGATTACGATCCTTATCTCAACCCGCCACGGCTCTATCCTCAGCCTCAACGATCACATTTACGAGCCAACTCGGGGTCAGGCTTCGTCTGGAAAGGAGGGTTGAGCAGGAACGCCGCCGTAAAAGTCCCGATGAAGACCAGGAAGCTCGTCCGACGGGCTAACGAGAGGTCTACGATGATGCATGTACCTGCTCCTTCGTTCCCGGATGGAGATTCCGCAAGACGAATGGTAGTTGCGTGAGGAACACTTGGCTTCAGGAGCATGTGGGCTCTCGAGCCCTGCATAGATTCCCGGTTCATTAGATTTCCTGTTGTGCTCGCTCATTCAGCGTCTTCACGATCGCTTTAGAGATACCCCTACGCTCATTATCTAATCACGACGTTCTCTGTTATCGTCCGTCTCTTTAATCTACACTTGATTTGTGCCCTCTCATCCAAAATCATCCGTGTCTCCAGCACCAAACATACTCTATACTTTTCGGTTCACTAGAATATCTCTCGGATGATGGACGAATACAAAAGTCAAATGACTGTGCATCGATCGCTTTCTCGAACAGGTAGTCAATCCAGACGAAACTACAACTTGGTGACTGCTCACAACCAGTATCAACTTGACTTTATTGATCAAATGCTTGTATTCGCACTCTAAGGTCAAAACATTCGAAACCGGCAATCCCGCGGTATCTGACAGTCAGTTCAACGAATCGCCCCCTAACCCGCACTCCGCTCTTTATCTCCATACAAAGTAACGCCATAAACTTGCTGCATACCTGTAGCTCCATGAATGCATGGCCTTTTGGTACCTGCCGCCCCTAACGCAAGGCACTCGGAATCCCTGTCCACGTGCGCAATCAACCGCGGGCCATGCCATTCTACATATGTGCCTTGAGCCGTTAGCAATCGATCCACTCTCAATCATCCTCTCAACTGTCAGCTATCTTGCGCACCAGTAAGGGAGAGAGCTGGAGATGATGCACGCAACGCTTTCACACGTGCGTCACGATGCACAATGCGTTGTAGGCTTGCGATATGAGCAAGTCTGATGGTTCTTACAGCGTTATATCTTTGCATAATTGTGGGGTAGCGTGTTATCTCCACTCAATACGGATGCAGATGATGGGCTCGCTGGAAGTCATGAATTACTTTCTCCGACTGGGCACCAGAGGTTCACTCACACTCGGCATTGGGATACTGCACAGCGGACCAAGGTTCAACGTCAACATCAAGATCTCAAGGTATGACCTCAACAAAGATACTGACGGAACGGATGACGTCTTTGTTATCGGTGTATCAGATCTCCACTACAAGAGGTAGTTAACCTTGGAGATCTCCCGCAGTTCGACACGAGCATCTTCATAAGGTACCTTTGTCATGGGTATAAGAACAAAATCATCTATCCTCCTTTGGGTCTGACCAAACAGCAAGCCGCCTGCATCGGAAGCCGCCCCAAGTACTACCAACCTACAAACCCAACACCGGGTCCTACCCTTACGACAGAGTTATTATATCAGCAACTTATTTATCCTGCCCTCAGAAACATGGTCTTACTAGCGCATAATGAGGCAGTGCAGAATCTTGGCGGCCTTCTCTGAACATGGACCTGGGGCATAACTACTGGCGACACTCTCGATGGACGGCTCTCTCGTACATTCTGGAGAGTGACTTAACCGGTTTACATGGATGGAACGGCGGGCCCTAACGCCTCGGCGATTCAGGGAAGGGAAAATCTGGTGTTTCACGCTTCTCCACGAGTCTTGGCCGGCCGTGTCTTGTCTTTCTTTAAGTAGCAGCTTCATTGTCTCATGAACTCTTGTCCGTCTTACCATCTACTTGTGATCAGGTACAATTTCTATCTCTCAATTGTCTTCCGCAACGATAACCAAGCGCTTCCCATCCAACATGAAGTCCACTTCCATCCTCTCCACCCTCGCTTCCCTCTCCATCGTCTGTTTCCAGTTGACGTCCGGCGCTCCAATCAATCCCAGAGGTACATTCTTCCCTGTTGCTGAGTCCAACCCTCGTGCGAGAGCTGACAATCTGCAGCTCTGGACCAACCCAACTTAGACGAGCTGGCGGCGCCCGTCAAAAGAGAGCCCGGCAACAGCTTGGAAAGCACTCCTGGCCCGTACCACTTCAAACCGGCGCCGGTGTGGCCGTCTAAATTGGAAAGCACGCCTGGTCCGTACAAGTTCCAACCTGCTCCGGTTCGTAGAGACCCCGGCAACAGCTTGGAGAGTTCGGCTGGACCGCATCACTTCCAGCCTGCGCCGGCTGGAAGCTTGGAGAGTACTCCCGGACCCTATAAGTCTCAACCGGCCCCTGTCACTTGAGCTTGTCGCTGTCGTCCAGGCTCGCTCTGAGGCTGCTGGCGACCTCGATGGGAGGAACTGGACGTGAGGCAGTGACGGCACATATCGGAGGAGAAAAGGGTGGAGGGCGACAGGTGGATGTCCTGGAAATCATTCATCTGAAGGTGTCATTTGCCAATTGAGCAGTCCGCTCATACTACGTAGATCATTTCTATAACGTAGCTAGGCACGTTCAGGATTGCCTCAAAAAGACCTTCTCTCTACCCAGCATATTTCTCACTATATAGCAGGTTTTTCAACTGAAACATGCTTTAATGAAATTGACACTGCGTCCTCTGCATGGCAAGGGCTCTCAGTAATCCCATATTACACAAGCGCTCTGTGGCTCGTAACTGCGGGCCTGGTAACTTAGGGCCTAGCGAGGGTATCTCTATTCTGCATAGACGCTAATCGTTTTTACCCTTGATTATTAAGCACTACCTCCTCCGTACTACACAGTGAAGGCATGAGCTTCAGATAACTTAGAGCTTCATATACTCGTCATCTTATCGATAACCGCAAAAGAACTTTGGTTCTGACTTGAAAAGGTTGAGCGTATCGCCGAAGAACAGGATTACTTTCGGACCCGGTCAGACGAGCAAGTTCTCAGCTGTAAATTCCATTTGACTTGGAAGGGAGGGACTTCCTCGGACACTTGCCCGGCACATCTCGCAATCGCTGGAAAAGATATGGTTCAACATGTCTATCTAACGCATGAGGGGTCATCAGCATTCTCCAAATTCCGAAGGAGGATACTGCAAGACCGCATAGGTGCGACCAGTGTGCGCGCAAAATGGGTGCATTACGTCTGTCTCACCAAAGACGTGGGTGCGCTGGAGGAAACAGTGCTGGCGCAACTGCTTGCGTACGGCGAGTCATCTCCCGAAGAAGACAACCTCCTTTCCAGCAAGGAGGATACAAACACATATAAGTTTTACGTCGCGCCTAGAACAGGGACTATTTCGCCATGGAGCTCTCAGGCTACCAGCATTGCACACGTGTGTGGACTCGAAAGGGCCGTCAAGCGCATAGAGAGGGGTATGGTCATCGCCGTGACCATGGACAAGCCGCTCCAGAAAGGAAGCATACCGTTTGCAGATGTCCTCCACGACCGAATGACCCAGACTATTAGCCTGGAGCCACCAGACCTGACAACTATGTTCGTAGAGCATGCACCAGCACCGGTTCAGGTCATTCCAATGCATCGTAAGGACATCGACCCACGGCATGCCCTGGAAGCGGCCAATCGAAAACTGGGTCTTGCCCTCGACCAATCGGAAATAGACTACTTGGTAGATGCGTATTCGTTGCAAGGACCGCTTGCGCGAGACCCATCCGATGTTGAGCTTTTCATGTTTGCGCAGGTCAACTCTGAGCATTGTCGACATAAGCAGTTCAATGCTACCTGGACCATCGACGGGGTGGAGAAACCTCACAGCCTTTTCGACATGATCAAGAACACTCATGAGCAGAACCCGAAGCATGTGGTTAGTGCTTATAGCGACAATGCTGCTGTACTGGAAGGGGAGAAAGCTAGCTTCTGGGGCCCAGATCACTCGACGGGCGAATGGACGGAGACCAAAGAAGTCGTACACTACCTGGCGAAAGTCGAAACACATAATCATCCTACAGCAGTGTCACCTTATCCAGGCGCGGCGACTGGATCTGGAGGTGAGATCAGGGACGAAGGGGCTGTGGGCCGTGGGTCAAAGCCGAAAGCTGGTCTGGCAGGCTTCAGCGTATCTGACCTGCTGATACCGGGCCATGAGCGACCCTGGGAACTAAAGATCGGAAGACCACAGCATATTGCGAGCAGTTTGGACATTATGCTTGAAGGCCCTATTGGTAGCGCAGCATTCAATAACGAGTTTGGCCGGCCGTGCACGACTGGCTATTTCCGGACGTTGTCGACAAGAATACCAATCGATGGCGACAAGAGTGAGGTCAGGGGCTATCACAAGCCCATCATGCTCGCCGGTGGGGTTGGTACGGTGCGACCTCAACATGCTCTCAAAGACCCTGCAGTTGTTGAGCCTTTAGCACAAATTATAGTCCTCGGGGGACCAGCAATGCTTATTGGTCTAGGTGGCGGCGCAGCATCTAGCGTGACCTCCGGTGAAGGTTCTGTGGATCTCGACTTTGCCAGTGTACAGCGGGGTAATGCAGAGGTGCAAAGAAGAGCTCAAGAGGTGATCAACACGTGTACTGCTATGGGCGTCGGCAATCCGATCAGGTTTATCCACGATGTTGGTGCGGGTGGTCTGTCCAACGCCCTGCCCGAGTTGGTGCATGATGCCGGCTTGGGTGCAACGTTCGAGTTAAGAGAGATCGAAACTGCGGACGCAAGTATGAGCCCACTGCAAATCTGGTGTTGCGAGGCACAGGAAAGATACGTGTTGGCCGTGAGCAAGTTTGAGATGCCGGTTTTCAGAGGCATTGCGAGAAGAGAGCGATGTGGTTACTCGGTTGTAGGACAAGCTACCGGATGGGAAGAACAAGAGAAGAGGTTGATATTGACGGATCGAGACTTGCAAGATTTGAAGCTGATAGATTTGTCCATGTCTGTTCTCTTCGGGAAGCCACCAAGGATGATTAAAACGGTTGATTCAAGGAAGTTGAAGCTCCCGGCGTTTGAGAGCATCCTTTCAAATTATCTACCAAAAACTCCGAGCGATGGTTTACTCGACGAAGCCGTCAACAGAGTATTATCATTGCCTGCCGTTGGTTCAAAGTCTTTCCTCATCACTATTGGAGACAGAACTGTTGGTGGCCTAACAGCCCGAGACCAGATGGTTGGACCTTGGCAAGTACCAGTCGCCGATGTTTCTGTCACAGCGACATCTCTCATGCAAGGCATAAAGCCCGGTGAAGCGATGGCTATTGGCGAAAAGCCGACTCTAGCACTCATCTCACCTGCCGCTTCCGCTCGGATGGCTGTAGCAGAGTCATTGATGAACATTGCCGCAGCTGATCTTCTGGGGGGGTTGGAAAGGATTCGTCTTTCCGCGAACTGGATGGCAGCGAGCAGTCACCCTGGAGAAGGAGCTGCTCTATATGAGGCGGTGGAAGCCATTGGTATGGACCTCTGTCCAAAGCTTGGAATTAGCATCCCGGTTGGAAAAGACTCGATGTCTATGAAGATGAAATGGACAGATCAGGAAACACATGAGGCGAAGGAAGTCACTGCACCTCTGTCTTTGGTGATTTCGGCCTTCGCCCCGGTTGCACAGATCACCAAGACTTGGACGCCGACGCTACGGCGGCAGGAGGATGTTGGAGAGACAATTCTACTCCTCGTTGATTTGGCCGAGGGAGCGAAAGCACTCGGAGGTTCTGCTATAGCGCAGGTCTTTGGTCAGATTGGTGATGAGACTCCCGACGTGCGGAATCTACAATTAATAAAGGATTTATTTGATGCCCTTCAGCAGCTGCAGGAAGCTGGGATAGTGCTTGCGTATCATGACCGTTCCGATGGCGGGCTTTTTACGACACTGGCAGAGATGATGTTCGCTGGACGGTGTGGAATAGAAATCATGCTTGACAACCTGACCAAGGAAACCGACACCAAAAGTCTAGTCGAGACGCTTTTCAACGAGGAGCTCGGCGCTGTGTTCCAAGTACGGAAAAGGGACGAAATCGAGTTCCACCGATGCTTTGCCACATGCGGTCCACCACCCGGCCTCATCACAAAACTCGGGCGCGTCTCACCCTCTCCTGAATCCGATCTCAGCATCTATCATGGAACCAACTGTCTATACCGCCGATCCAGATTCGAACTCCAGCAACGATGGTCGGAAACGTCCCATCAAATGCAACGCCTCCGCGACAACCCCCAATGCGCCAACGAAGAACACCACAACATCCTCAACGCCACCGACCCCGGCCTCTCCTATAACCTAACCTTCAACCCCAACGAATCCATCCTCCCCCTCAAAACCACCCTATCCGCCGCCCTCCTCTCCAAACCGCGCGTCGCCATCCTTCGCGAACAAGGCGTCAACGGGCACGCCGAAATGGCCTTCGCCTTCCACCTCGCCGGCTTCTCCGCCATCGACGTGCACATGACGGACCTCCTCTACAACCGGATCTCACTCACCTCCTTCGTCGGCCTCGCCGCCTGCGGCGGCTTCTCCTACGGCGACGTCCTCGGCGCCGGCCAAGGCTGGGCCAAATCCGTCCTGCTGCACCCCAACACGCGGCAGGAATTCGCCGCCTTCTTTCAACGTCCCGACACTTTTACGCTGGGCGTCTGCAACGGCTGCCAGTTTCTCAGTCGCGTCAAGGCCCTCATCCCCGGCGCCGACGCCTGGCCGACGTTCAAACGCAACGTCAGCGAACAGTACGAGGCGCGCGTCTGCATGGTGCGCGTGCACGATGGCCCGTTTGCCTCTGCCTCGGCCGCGGAAAAGACGCCGTCCTCCGTCTTCCTGCACGGCATGCACGGCTCCTCGCTCCCGATCGCCGTCGCGCACGGCGAGGGCCGCGCCTCGTTCTCCGAGACAACACCCCCGCTCGATGACAGTCTCGTGCCGCTCCGCTACGTCGATAACCAGACCTTAAGTCCGACGGAACGCTACCCGGCGAATCCGAACGGGAGTGCCGGGGGTGTGGCGGGCGTGAGGTCGACGGATGGCAGGGTGTTGGCGTTGATGCCGCATCCGGAACGGACGGTGTTGGGGGGCGTGGGGAGCTGGATCCCGGATGGGAAGGGCGAGGAGTGGGGGGAGGTGGGGCCTTGGGGACGGCTGTTTTTTAGTGCGAGGCGGTGGGTTGGGTGAGGGGTGGGGTGGACTTGGCGGGGGAAAGCGGGGTGGGAAGAGGGTTGGGTTTGTGCATCTGCTGCGCTTGTTGGTAGGCGGGGGATGGAGGGTTTATTGTGGTGGGCACGCTTACGATGGGATGTGTTGATTGTATGGATAGATGTTCGCGAGAGATATAGATCTGGAGACGAATGCAGAGAACGTGCTTATGTGAAGTATCGAGGGCAACTGTCTTTCGTGGAAGGGGGTCAACTCGAATAGTGAGTGACGGTGGAGAAACTTGAGCTGAAGAGGGTATTCCAAGAAGAGGTAGGTGGCTTCCTACACCGATCTGCTGTAGTCGCTTTGTGTAGGTAGAAAGGTGGTACATACAACAGACGCACGACTGCGTGTCTACCTAGGGCTTAGAGCTCAACTCATCGCCGACGGTTATTTCGTCGGTTTTTGCATTCACTCTTCTTGGCTTCTGCTTTGCAGCGCTGAGTATGCTCGAAGGACAGAGCAGTGATACTTCGTAAGAATGGGTTCTAATCTTGGAGGCTCGTGGCCGGACTGGACGACGGACAACCTATCGTATTTTTATAATGGCGGTTGACTGGCTGGAGCGACCTATTGCTCGAATGGGTTTTCGCACGTTGTAATGTTCAGGTGGTAGTGTAGATGTTTTATTCGCCCATCTCGTCGCTATCGTCTATAGCTTCCTCGTCTCCGTCCCCGTCTCCGTCTCCGTCTGCATGCGGGTCCGCATCTTCCATATCTAACGTCTCCATGGCATCCATATCCACATCATTGTTAGACTCCACCCCGAGTCCTCTCCGCTCCATCTCGCGCATCGATTCCGCCACTCTCGGATCGACCGCAACCGCGCCTACACCCATCTCTCCACCCATCTCCCCACCCATCTCCCCTCCCCCCACTTCTCTCCCAGCGCCAGCGCCATCGCCTTTCCTCCCCGCCCCACCCTCACTCCCCCCCAACGGCCTCCTCTTCACCGGCGACGCTGCACTCGTCCTAACATCCGCCGCCAACAACGCCTCTCGTCTCGACGCGCCCCGCAGCACCGCCTCCTTCCGATTCTCCCTATCCAGCACATCCGGCATCTCCAACAAACGCACGTAGTCCTCGTCGACGGGCACGCCGCCCTCGCGGATGGTGGCGAGTTTGGCCTTCATGATGACGCGGGCCTTGGCCCACGTGCCGTTGTGGAACCAGCCGTCGGAGCGGATGTCGCACGCGCTGCGGAGGGACGGCGTCGCGAGGATGGAGTGCAGGAGCGGGTCCGTGATGTCGCAGACTTGCCACACTTTGCCGTCGAGGGCGGCGTGCGTGCCGTCGAAGAGGTGGCTGGAGCGGTTGGGCGGCTGGCCTTTGTGGGCTTTGGCGTAGCGGAGGCGCTCGTCGACCCATTTCTTGTTGTTGTGAGGTTGAGGGTGCTGTCCCGGGGCGGCGGTGGTGGTGGTGGCGGGTGTGGGGTCGGGGTCGCGCGTGAACAGTTGGAACATGAGAGTTTGGTAGATGCGGTATTGCGGGTCGGTGCGGGGGTCGAGGCCCAGGCGGACGATGGCGTCGCGCCAGGGCCCGGAACGGAACATGTAGCCGACGTATTGGAAGGCTTGTTTGAGGGTGTGGGCGTATTCCTTGCTGGCGATGTGGTTGGTGATGGCGCGGCGCGTCCAGATGGGGCGGGTGGCGAGGAGGGTGCGGAGTTGGGTGATGGTGCGTTGGAGGGGTGGGTCGAGGGTTTCGAAGGCGGGGAGATGAGCGGGTGGGGCGGAGGGGACGGTGCCGACGTCGTAGGAGACGAGGTGCGTGGAGACTTTGGGGGCGGCTTGCGTGTTGGTTGTTGTGAGGTGGCCGGCGGAGTTGATGGATTGCTTGACGGCGGGGTTTTGGCGGTAGCTGGGGGATTCGAGTTAGTTGGGGTATGATGGGGAATAGACTGCGTGTTTGTATAACTTACGAGTAAATGAATGGGATCGAGATGTGACTGAAGCTGGGTGGTGGGATTAAGTCGGTGTTCACTTGCACGCCTTTGCTCGTGTCGAGAGCGAATTGCTTCATCTTGTCATCTGGATACAGTTAATACGTATAAACGGACAGGAGTCGATGGGAATCACAGAATACATTGAAAAGGTAATATGCTCTCCCTCATTTTCTTTATGAACGGGCTATTTGTGGTCGAGTACACGAAATCCGGGATGCCTGCCATGATCAGTACCCAGTCTGCATCGCTCTTTAAATCGATAAGTACATTGATGGCCAGCTTACCCCGGAAGCGGTGGGTTTGTTCAATCACACCGACTGGCTTGGCCTCGTAACGGTCTTCGTTATCCTGCAGGCTTCGTAAAAGGCGCTTGGTATTGTCATCCAGTTTGGCTCGGCGTGCATCTGAGCCCTTCGAATCCTTTGACCCAGTAGAGAGCTGTTCGTTGATCTCGGCAGGGTCCAGGTAGGGTCCATTAGAGCCCTTCTTCCTGCGTCGTCCGGTCCGCTTCGGAACGGTAACATGAAGTACGACATTCTTCGTGGCAACGTTGTGGGACATCATCGGTTTACTCATACGATCCTCTGGGCGAAGATAGAGTCCAATCACACCGTCTTTGCTACCAGGAGCCACAATCTGTTGTTTTCAGTCAATCACTTTGTGTTCCATATTGTGAAAGGTATATCGGAGAAGGAACTTACTTTGGAGATACTCTGTTTACCGCCTAAGGTGTCTATGCCCTTCTGAATATTCTGGATAATGAATGGATGCTCCACATCTACAATCTTCAGCCGTGGGATATCGCTCCATGGTGCTGTTTGTAAGTGAGTTTGGGATCTCGTTTGAGTAGGCGTCTTCAACTGTCGGTCATGTGTCGAATCAACGACCGGCAGAGCGGAATCCATCCCAGCGGTTGGGGCTGTACCCTAGGAAAGTGCAGATATCAAGAAAGGGTTGTCTTTTATTCAGAGTGATCAACTATCACCTCACCTCAGTTGTATGTAATGTAAAGGAATTTGGTGCCAGGATCCACTGCTCTAAGAAGAATTATCCGATGGTTGTTGATGATTTATAGATGTACGAGTATCTGCTCGACAGGTACCTTACCTGACCTGAGTTAAACGCCAAGATGCCAAGTGAGTCTGTTTACACATACGCTACAAAATACGATAGGACAAGCTAGCGCCCCGCAGCTCGCGTCTGACCCGCTAAACCATATGGGGTACTAATTAAAGTTAGCTTCGACGTCCAAGCGCCGCAGGACATCACGTTTCCAGTTCAATCAATAGGTAGGTAATATCGACATCGAGCTCGGAGCTTCACTCACTCAATCACGCAGAATAGCGTGCTCTCAATGTCTTATGCTACTTCGATCCTCATATCATGCGAACGGGCTGTGATAACCTCCAATCCAATACGATAGCCCGGCAATAGCCACAACAGATCCAAGTGACGCGCACAGTTGGCCAGAGAGTGCATTGGGCAACCAAACAACCAAACCAGATCACGATCGTTCGAGGCCCCCGTCTTCTCACATCACCGCAGGTCTGTCGAATTGTCTGTTGCCTTCGGCCTCAATTGATTGGGAACCACGGAGAAAGGGTGTGAGGTTGGAAAGCCTGGCATCGCTTTTGTGTAGTGGCCCGCACTACGGTTGAAGATCCGTCAATCCAAATACTCTAGCGTACGTCAAAAAAGGCGGGATTCACCACAACATGAAGAACTTCAGGCAGAGAGTTGTAAGAGTCCTTGGCATTCAAATTGACTTTCTCAAGCTTGGTTCTGCGGTCGAAAGCCCGGATGTTAGCACAAGAAGCGGCTAACGGACTCAGCACGAGCAGCTCTCTCGAGCAAAGGATTCCAACAAGTCCGCAAAGAAGAAAGAGTCTACCACCGGCACCTCCTCTCCTTCCACCCCAGCTCCGTCAAGCCATGCCTTGTCTCCAGCAAGCTCGAACCATAACACTCCATCTTCCTCCACCACTGCCTTGAACGACGTCAGGAGTAAGCCTCTACCACCGACCGAGACGCCAACAGGGCCCAGCGGACAAGCGAATACGGGTCATTCCGCGCAGCAAGGTCCACCCAGTTCATTAGGTGCCGGACAGCCATTCTTACCTTCACAACATAATGTTGGCATTATGGGACCACCCACGGGGCCTGGGGGACCTAGTACGCCAACGAGACAGGTTGGAACCTTGGCCCCGAGCGTTGTTATAAGTCCGAGTGCGCCGGTGAGTGCCTTACGCCTTGACTTTTCCCATGATCCTGTCGCTTGACCGAACGCTGTAAATGCAATGGTTGCGAAATATTTGGTTACCGATTCTGTCAATAAATCCATACTGAAGTTATATAGCATGTACCCCCTCCAGGCGCTGCGGAAACGATGCCAGGCGATCTAGCCCCTCCAAAAGCTGGACAGAAATCTCTTCTCTTCGATCGTTTACAGACAACGCCAAAAGATGTTCCAGAGGGTATCAGAACACCGAAGCGGCAACACTCGTCAAGGTTTGACATCTCCGATCAAAGGCAGCGAGAGCTGGAGAAACTCCCGGGGTTTCATGAAGTCCCGCCAAACCGTCGCCAGGAACTCTTTATGCAGAAGATTGACCAGTGCAACATCATATTCGATTTCAACGACGCAAGCGGTGACATGAAGTCAAAGGAGATTAAACGTTTGGCGCTGCACGAGTTGCTCGACTATGTCGCAAACAACCGGCAGGTCATCACCGAGCCAATGTACCCTCGGGTTGTGGACATGTTTAGCAAGAATCTGTTCCGCCCTATACCGCCTCCGATGAACCCGCAGGGCGAGGCTTTTGATCCGGAAGAGGACGAACCTGTTCTGGAGGTCGCATGGCCTCATATTCAAGTAGTCTACGAATTCTTTCTGCGATTTATCGAAAGTCAGGATTTCAACACAAACATCGCGAAAGGCTTCATAGATCATCAATTTGTCCTCCAAGTGAGTCGCTGAGCTGCTGGACCGCCTGTCTATGGCTAATCTTGCCAAGCTTCTTGAACTGTTCGACTCGGAAGATCCACGAGAACGGGATTTTCTCAAGACTACACTACACCGAATATACGGCAAATTTCTCAATCTTCGCTCTTACATCAGACGGTCCATTAACAACGTCTTCTTCCAGTTCATCTACGAAACCGAGAGGTTCAACGGCATCGCCGAGTTACTGGAGATCCTTGGCTCCATCATCAACGGGTTCGCGCTTCCGCTAAAAGAAGAACACAAGCTTTTCTTGACAAGGGTATTGATACCTTTACACAAAGTCAAGAGCCTGAGCATGTATCATCCTCAGCTAGCATACTGCATTGTACAATTTCTTGAGAAGGATGCCGCATTGACCGAAGAGGTATGATCAAGTCTTTAGAAGGTAGGCAAGCCGCTCATCCAATATGCAGGTCGTCCTTGGTCTATTACGGTACTGGCCCAAGGTCAACAGCACGAAAGAGGTCATGTTTCTCAACGAGGTGGAAGACATCTTCGAAGTCATGGATCCTGCCGAGTTTGCAAAGGTGCAAGAACCACTATTCAATCAGCTGGCAAAGTCGGTTGCCAGTCCTCATTTTCAAGTAAGGACCTCTCAGCTTTTCTCTCTCCCGCTCAGAGGGAGAATCTAAGTCGTTGTTACAGGTGGCCGAACGAGCACTATACTTCTGGAATAATGAGTATTTCTGCAATCTGGTTAGCGACAATGTAGAAATTATTCTGCCCATTATGTTCGCGCCATTGTACGAGAACTCAAAAGGGCATTGGAACCGGTGGGTGGATCTTCCAGTTATACGAGATTTGCGCTCATGGACGTAGGACCATTCACGGCATGGTATACAATGCAATGAAACTTTTTATGGAGATCAATCCGCAACTCTTCGATGAGTGCTCTCACGACTATACCGAAATGCAGAACACCGCAGATCAGCGAAAGCAGGCACGGCAGAGCAAGTGGGACAAGCTTGCCGAGCAAGCCAAACAGAAGCAGAATGGCGTGCCTCCAGTCATCCCACCGCTCACTAGCAACATCGACTCTAGTCTGAGTACACACTTACGTTCAGACGATCCGGATCCTCTTGCACAGGACAATCAGAAGCGATTAGATGCGCTGAAGATCCAAGACGAGAATCCTAGCAAGGAGCGGAGGCTGAGAGATTACGACAAACAGAGTTCGGTAGGCACCACCACCATTCTGCCTTGAGTTTACTTTCTATGGTAGCCATGTCGACCTACGTGGGCCGATTCAAGGCAGCCTCCTAGATACTATATTTCCATTCTCCATTTTTCCAAAGAGCAACGGCGTGCATGATTCTGACATTAGATCTTCTCATTAATCTTAGAAGGGTCGTTACCAGCCAGCGGATGACGGTAGAACATCGACCGGCGATCCACCGGCCCAACAAGAACGACGAGGTTCTGGTGGCGGTGTCGTCACGCCTCCCATCACATCTCGGCAGAACTCCAGCACCACGATCCCTAGGGCTGGATGACAACAGCCTTTTCCTCATCCCTCAGTGACTGCGCGGGCAATATCAGGGAACCATGGGTGCTGTCATAGTACATTTGTACAGAGAGGGATGGTGCCATACGCCGTTCCTAGGTTTGCATTGTAGGTTGGGCATAGTACTGGCAAGCGGACTAAGGCACTTCATTCGAGGCTCGCAACTTATCTCTCATTCCTCGGGTATGGTTCGGGTCAGGTTCCCATGAAGTAGGGTTCTAACACTGCACCCACTTGTCTGGACGCATTTTTCTCCTCATCCCCAGGAAGAAACGGTTGTCGGGATGGCGTCTGTATTCGAGAACAAAACATAGACTTTTTGTTTTCGTTGTGGCACTGGTGATATGGGGTATCCTTGTTGACTACTTCCACCCCAGCAACGGAAAGGATCAAGTAGATTACAACAGCCGTGTTAGTGGACATTGGTAAGATCTATGAGTACTCGTATACGAAGTAAGAGTGAAAGATTCAAAACCAGGGTATATCCAGATAATCGACCATACCAGTTGCATCTCTTGGTATGAAAAAGAGAGGCTCTTCACTACCTTATTCTAGGTCTGCGACCTCAGCTGTTGGAGCCCCAAATAGTTCGTAGAGGCCTGGAAGCTGACTCGCGGCTGACTCATCCAACCCAAGTCTGCAGTTTAAAGCAGCACAACCGACTCATCCGAGATGCAGTGAGAGGGCCAGTTCCATCTGCTGCTAGACTAAAAGTGGAATGATAGGAGTGCTGTTAGATTATTCATATCTTCAGGGTCAAGACGACTCCCCGCCGGAGTTTGGATATGGGATTGGGCTTTCTGTGAGATTGTGAATGCGACCGATACGAGTACTGCCAGCCTGACACTCCACCATAGACTTCTCCTCCCAATACCTATACTTTCAATTCCTTTCACTCATTTGTACCGCGCGGTATTAGGTGTTCGTTACAGCCTCGCAACCATCTTCACAATTTGCGGCACAGGACCACCATCATTCAGACTACGAGTACGAATCTATGAAGACCGCCGTTACACGCTGCAACATAGAGCCCACGGTCTGCCGGCCGCAAGGCCTGGCACACTTGGCACCCTGCCGTTCGGTCACCCCGGAAGCGCATACATAGGGACAGCAGCGCAAATATGAACGAAAGGCAGATTGACACCTACGCTGCACGGCTGGGGGATCCTAATCTGGGTAAAACTATCTCTTCTGAAGGGCGCAATGTTTCACGAAGAGACAATCTGATTGGGCCCAAAAGATTGTGAAGCCGTTCTCTGGCTAACTTCGCTGTCACAGATGTGAAAGTTAAAGTGAATTTCGCAACAGAATGCAGAGATGCTATCGAGATCCTCTGCTCGGGGCAGCTGTACCCAATCTTCCTAAAGAAATTGGTTCCGGTGTTTATGAAGGTGCTGGAGGGTCCGCCGGTCTTTATAAGCACATCATGGGAGCAGGTTGGTCACTGCATGCGTACGGACCGAAACATTAAGCCCAGTAGACTGACTCTTTACTTCAGAGGCTGCGTAACTGTACTCTCGAGATCTTCCATCGCCTGCCAATGAGCCCGTCCGAAGCTCTTGAACCTTATGCTGCGGATATTGTCGACCTCCTTATGGGACTTGTCAAGATCGAGAACGAAGATAATGCGGTGCTCTGTATGAAGACAGTCATGGACTTTGCAAGACATCAAACGAAAGCGACCGAGAAGAAGGTGCAGCCGTTTCTTGATTTGATACAGGAAATGTTCGAGGCGATGGAGCAGGCCGTCAAAGATACGTTCGACAATCCAACTCAGGGCAGTATGGCAGGCGTACCGTCGACGCCCAGCAACGTGCAGAACTTCCAGTCACCTAGACCAGGCTCTCCATCAGCGTCCGTCTCAGATCTTGGCATTGAGCAACAGACTACACGGCCGTTGTTGAGTGGAATGCAGTCCTTCAAGGTCCTTGCCGAGTGTCCAATCATCGTCGTGTCTCTTTTCCACGCACACCGAAACTGCGTCCACAAGAATGTTAAGCTCTTCGTCCCACTCATCAAAGGCGTACTGCTCCTACAAGCAAAACCACAAGAGCGGGCTCATGCCGAAGCAAAGGCGCAGGGCACCATTTTCACTGGTGTCAGCAAGGATATCAAAAATCGTGCTGCGTTCGGCGAGTTCATTACCGCTCAAGTCAAGACGATGAGCTTTCTGGCCTACTTGCTCAGAGTCTACGCTCAACAGCTGACGGACTTCTTGCCAACCTTGCCAGACATCGTGGTCAGATTGCTCCAAGATTGTCCACGTGAAAAATCCGGGGCGAGGAAAGAGCTATTGGTCGCAATAAGGCATATCATCAACTTCAACTTCCGAAAGATATTCCTGAAGAAAATCGACGAATTGCTGGACGAGCGGACTTTGATTGGGGATGGTCTGACGGTCTACGAGACTATGCGTCCTCTGGCTTACAGCATGCTCGCTGACCTGATACACCATGTCCGGGAATCCCTCAATCGTGAGCAGATCCGCAGGACTGTCGAGGTGTACACCAAGAATCTGCATGATGACTTCCCTGGCACTAGCTTCCAAACAATGAGTGCTAAGCTGTTGCTGAACATGGCTGAATCTATCAGGAAGGTGTTATCAAATAATAAGCAGGACGCCCGTCACTTCCTCATCATGATCTTGGACGCCATTGGGGACAAATTTGCGGCGATGAACCGTCAGTACCATAATTCCATCAAACTCACAAAGTTATACTCCCAGCAGTCGATTGACGCGGTTTCGGAGAACTACCTTGCGGACAAAGACAACCCTCCAGATTGGGATGAGGTCGATATTTTCAGCGCTGCTCCAATCAAGACATCCAACCCGCGGGACCGAGGAGCGGACCCAGTAGCAGACAATAAATTCCTTTTCAAAAACCTCATAACTGGTCTCAAGACCATGTTCATTCAGCTGAAAGAATGCAACCCCGTTCCACAACCTGTTGACCCTGCAACCGCCCCACTCAATTGGCAAGACGTCTCTTATGGCTACAATGCAGAGGAAGTTAAAGTCATCACGAAACTGTTCCGTGAGGGTGCCCATGTCTTCAGATATTACAGCTTAGAACAACCTCCAACGGAGACCCACTACACGTCCACTGTCGAGTTTCTGGCAAACCACTACATGGTTCAGAGCGGCAAGGAAGAGAAAGACCTTCTCGAGACTTTCGCTACTGTTTTCCACAGCGTAGATCCCGCAACCTTCCATGAGGTCTTTCATTCAGAGATACCCCGCCTCTATGAGATGATGTTTGAGCACACAGCGCTACTTCACATTCCACAATTTTTCTTGGCCAGCGAGGCGACCTCACCCAGTTTCGCGGGCATGCTTCTACAGTTCTTGATGGAGCGCATTGAAGATGTCGGAACGTCGAATATCAAGAAATCTTCTATTCTCCTGAGGATGTTCAAATTATCGTTCATGGCAGTCACGTTGTTTTCTCAGCAAAACGAACAGGTTCTGCTCCCCCATGTTACGAAGATCGTCACAAAATCTATACAGCTTTCCATTACTGCAGAAGAGCCTATGAACTATTTCTTGCTACTCCGCTCATTGTTCCGGAGTATAGGTGGTGGCCGCTTTGAGCATTTATACAAGGAGATTCTTCCGCTTCTAGAGATGCTGCTCGAGGTCCTGAATAATCTGCTCATGGCGGCGCGGAAGCCGCAGGAACGGGATCTCTACGTCGAGCTTTGTCTGACCGTTCCGGCACGGCTGAGCAACCTCTTGCCACACTTGAGCTACTTGATGAGGCCACTTGTCATTGCACTGCGGGCTGGTTCGGATCTAGTTGGCCAAGGCTTGCGTACACTGGAGCTGTGTGTTGACAACCTGACCGCTGATTACCTTGACCCCATCATGGCGCCTGTCATCGACGATCTCATGACCGCTTTGTGGGATCATCTCCGGCCGAACCCGTACAGCCATTTTCACGCCCATACCACCATGCGCATCTTAGGCAAGCTTGGTGGTCGCAATCGCAAATTCCTCAACGGACCCCCTGCTTTGACATTTCAGAAGTTTGCGGATGACCAGTGTAGTGTGGATATCAGACTCGTCGGATCAACCAAGGACCGAGCGTTTCCCTCGGATATTGGCGTCGACCTCGCAATTGGAAAGTTGCTAGAAGTTCCTAAAACGGCGGCTGCGAAGAAGTCGGATAGCTTCTACAAGCGCCAAGCGTTCAAGCTGTTGGGTAGCCAGCTTAAGCTCTACATTGGATCTGATGCCCTACCGGACGACTTTGCACAATTGGTCCGGCTACAAGCTACGGATTTGTCCGAAGGCAGATACGATACAGTACCAGATTTTATGCAGAAGTCAGAACGTGAGAAATCAATGGCGAAAAAAGAAGCGCAAGAAGAGACGCTGAAAAAGCTGATCAAGGCTTGTATGAATGCAAATTCAATACCAGAACTCAAAACCGAGACGTCCCTTCTGGTTGCAGACGTCTGCCGACATTTCACTATTCTTGAGATCGGTCGAGCATTGACCCAAGAGAAACAACGTCGAAAGCCATTCGATGTCAGATCCGGGGAAGGTCCACTTCACCTCGACAGCAGGGTGCTCGCTGAGGCCATTGTAGAATGTCTCGCGTCGGATCAACCGGCTGTCCGTGAAGCTGCGGAAGACGCAATCAAGGCTGTGTATGACGCAGCTATGGCAATCTTTGGCTCGATACACAAAGTCGAGAAGCTGCAGTTCTTCGGCCATTTATCCAAAGTTTTCTGTCACAACTGTTACGAAGAGGAGTGGTACACGAAAGCAGGCGGAAGTTTGGGCATTTGCATCATAGCTACCAAATTAGACCTTGGCGATTCTTGGGTCATGGGCGGACAGATCGACTTTGTGCGCGCGTTGATATATGTGATTAAAGATCTTCCGCAGGATCTACCGGCCAGTCCACGCATCCAAGCCCAGGCAACTCTTGAGCTCTTGCTCCGGCGGTGCAACAAAGGTATTTCCAAGGACGATATAAAGGATCACCATAGCAGACTCTTCAATCTGTGCGGTTTCTTCATCTACGAACTTGCCCATATGAACAAGCATGTTCGCGAAGCGGCTCAAAAGGCGTTCGCCATCATTGCTGACGTGATTGGTTCGGAAACCTATGACCTTCTCGCTCCGGTCAAAGACCGTCTTCTACAGCCAATTTACAACAAGCCCTTACGAGCCTTGCCTTTTGCAATTCAGATTGGCTACATTGAAGCAGTCACTTTCTGCTTGGGCCTGCAGCATGACATCGTCGAGTTCAACGACCAACTTAACCGACTTCTTATGGAGTCTCTCGCACTAGCCGATGCTGACGACGAAAGTCTAGCTGCGAAGCCGAATGAGCAGCGAACGTCTGAATCAATTATAAGCCTCCGTGTATCCTGTATTCGATTGTTGTCGATGGCTATGGGCTTTCCGGATCTTGCTACAGCGGCACAACTTCAGAGTCGATCTCGGATCATCTCTGTCTTCTTCAAATGTCTGTACTCAAGGTCTACAGAAGTCATCGATGCAGCCAATGCCGGTCTCAAGGGAGTCTTGAATCAGACGAACAAACTACCGAAGGACCTCCTCCAAAACGGCCTTAGACCTATACTAATGAACCTACAAGATCCGAAACGACTGAGCGTAGAAGGGCTCGACGGGTTAGCCAGATTACTGACCTTGCTTACGAACTACTTCAAGGTCGAGATTGGTTCGCGATTGATAGATCACATGAAAACGATTGCAGATGCGGCTACTCTGCAGAAGATCTCCTTTACACTGATTGAGCAAAGTCGGCAGATGAGAGTCTTGGCTGCTATCTTGAACATATTCCATCTTCTGCCGCTGGCAGCCATTACCTTTATGGATGCTTTGATCAACAGAGTACTGGAGCTAGAAGAGAAGTTGCGAAGAACGCACTACAGTCCTTTCAGGGAACCCCTTGTGAAGTACTTGAACAAGTACCCAATAGAGACCTGGAACTTCTTCTCACTCCGACTGCACGAAATGAGATATGGCCGGTTTTTCGCTCAGATTCTTGCTGATGAAAGAAGCGCTCCGTTGCGTGAGGTTGTCATCGCGGACTCTGAAGGTTTTCTGAAAGCCTCGTCCGATCATCGAGACGACGACAAGCGTATTGCAGCCTTGACCAATAGCATACATGCTGCCCACTCGATATGCTTGCACCCGGCGAGCAGCACTTCTTTCATCTCAGATAAGGTCATGCGGCAGCGTCTAATGGCTGCGGGCATAGAGTTGGAGGGCAGGCTCAGGCAAGACAGGATACCCCGGGGCCTACGCCTTGCTGTGGAACAAGCGGGGGAGCAGCTGATCCAAATCTTCACCGTCTATCTAGCGCGAAATCCTCAAGACCTGGATTTCCTGTTCGAGGTTATAGACGCCATCACCTCTCAGCAAATCAAGCTTTGCTCTTCCATATTCAGCTTCATATACAATTATATCATCTCCAATGAGTCCGTGGACTACTGGCGTACTGTTGTACTACGCTGTATGGAATTATACAGTTCACGTACATCATCACAAAAAGCAAAGGCCTTTGCCTTTCACAATCTGGTCAACCCTATACTAGCCATGGATATCATGCGTACCTTCAATGTGCCACAGCCATCGGGCAAAGGTTCAAGGCTGATCGACAAAAATATGACGGAAGCAATCCATACGCGGTTGTGGAAGCCCCAGCTACGTGATATTGGTGAGGATACAGGCCAGCCTGGCGTCGATCATTCCCGAATGGAGCTACTCCAGATGTCGGCCATGCTCGTGAAATATCACCACAACCTAGTAGCCGACTCCCGCAAAGATATCATCAAGTTTGGCTGGAATTACATTCGATTGGAAGACATCATCAACAAACATGCCGCATACGTGCTCATTGCGTACTTCATCGCCCACTACGATACACCTTCAAAAATAGTGAACCAGATCTATGCTGCCCTGCTACGCGCTCACCAGAATGAAGGACGAGCCTTAGTCACTCAAGCGCTTGAGCTCATGGCGCCAGTTCTCCCAAAGCGGATGACCAATCCCAGCGCCCCAGGTGCTCCTTCGCCTCCTGTGGATCCTCGATTTACCAACTGGACGAGAATACCAAGGAAAATCCTTGCTGAGGAAAGCTCGAACCTGCAGCAACTGATGAGCATCTTTAGCTTTATCGTCCGACATCCTGCACTTTTCTATGATGCTAGGGAGCATTTCATAACCCTCATAATACCTGCTCTTACGAAGGTCACTCAGCCCCCGAACCCTTCCAACGAGAGTAAAAAGCTCGCGTTGAACCTCATTAGTTTGATTTGGCAATGGGAGGAGCGGAGAGTTAAGAGTGCCGGCTCTTCTAGCTCACGTGGCCATTCTGAGTCGCCCCAAACCAGGAAGCGCAAGCTGGAAGGTGCTCAAGCTGAGTCGGCTTCCCCAGGGGCGCTCTTGGGTCCTCCAACATCCATTGAGCGTAACGAATATACTATACCCTCAACATTGAGATTGGCTCTCATCAAGTATTTGGTCCAGTTTATCACTTCGCTCCCTGAGCGATTTCCGGTACCTTCCGCGAAATTGAAAGAACTAAGTCCCACTTATGTGCAGGACTTCTTGCCTTCGAGTGAGATGTGCAAGAAAGCCTTGACCTTATTCCAAGATTTACTTTCTCCGGGTTACTGGGACGATCTCGATCTGGACTTATTTCCGAAGATAACCGATATGTTTCTGTGCTCGGAGAAGACAGACAAGCCAGACGAGAAATTCCTGACCAATATCATCAATACGCTGCAAGTTGTACGGATTATAGTCAACTCAAAGTCAGACGAACGGGTCATCGTGCATCTTCCACAGATTCAGAAACTGCTCGAAAAACCACTTCGTTCTGAGAACACCGAAATACAGGACTGCTTGCACACGCCCAATAGCGATGAAGAATTGGTGCGAAGACGGAGATCGTTGGTCAAGCGTGTCCTGGATGCTCTACCTGATGAAAGCGCAGAAGAAGACGAAATGGAGGTGGAGGCACCATCTTCAGAATTCGTGACATTTCTATCCGCTACTGCATCCGAGACCTTATCTACAGGTAACCATATCTCAGGTATCAACATTCTTTGGACCTTGTCTCAACGAAGACCTAAAGAGATGGATCAGCACATCCCACTCGTCATGAAGGTACTTCAGCAGAAGCTCGCTAAAGACCACGTAGCCGCTTACAGTGGAACACCGCCGCAGGCAGGCCTACCGCCTGGCTTACGTGCTAATGAGTCCACTCCAGGCCCACCTGATGCGCGGGAACAAGAAATACAAACGGACCTCATTCTGAAGACCATTGACCTGATATCGATACGAATGACGAACTTAGGGGAGCAACGGCGACCTTTTCTTAGTGTCCTTGCCTCTTTGGTAGAAAGATCCCAGAGTACAGCGCTCAATTCGAAGATTCTTGACATGGTGGAGTCATGGGTCTTTGACTCTAACGAGCCGTGGCCAACGCTGAAGGAAAAGACTGCAGTCTTGAATAAGATGCTTCTATTCGAGTCGAGACCTGATACGCAGCTTCTTCACAAATTCTTGGAGCTTGTTATCCGCATCTATGAAGACCCGAAGATTACTCGCACCGAGCTCACCGTAAGGCTAGAACATGCTTTTCTGGTAGGCACAAGGGCGCAAGACGTCGAAATGAGGAATCGCTTCATGGGGATATTTGATCGGAGCTTGACTCGAACGGCGAGTGCACGACTGAACTACGTCGTGACATCACAAAACTGGGATACGCTAGCGGACTCGTTCTGGCTCAGTCAGGCATCTCAGCTTCTCTTTGGTTCGGTCGAGATGGCTACTCCCGTTGAGCTTCACTCAGATGACTTCAAAACAATTCCTGCATCCATCTTGTTCGGCACGTACAACAAGGATGAACGGAAGAGTAGCGTCATGCTAGATGACAAGTTTGAGGAATTCATGGCCAAACACAAGCGATTCTGCACAGAGCTAGGAGAAGTCAAGATCAAGGATATTCTGGAACCCCTGTGTCAATTGCAGCATACAGACTCGAATACCGCGTATCAGATTTGGGTAGCTTTATTCCCTCTGTTCTGGTCCGCGCTGTCGCGTGATGATCGTATGGAGTTAGAGAAGGGAGTGGTTACTCTTCTCACCAGGGATTACCATCAACGACAAGTAGACAGACGACCGAACGTTGTGCAAGCATTGCTGGAAGGTACCGTGAGAGCTAAGCCGAGATTCAAGCTCCCTCCACACGTTGTGAAATTTCTGAGCCGGACGTACGACGCCTGGTATACAGCAGCATGTTACCTCGAAGAAGCGGCCATTACACCCTTGATTGATACTCAGTCAGTACGTGAGAGCAACCTCGATGCACTTGTAGAGATCTATGCCGGGTTGCAGGAAGATGACCTCTTTTACGGTACTTGGAGAAGACGGTGCAAGTTCCTCGAAACCAATGCTGCACTATCTTATGAACAGAACGGCATCTGGGACAAAGCTCAGCAACTATACGAGGCTGCGCAGATCAAAGCCAGGACTGGGGCATTGCCTCCTTCCCAAGGCGAGTATATGCTGTGGGAAGACCACTGGGTCATCTGCGCGCAGAAGCTGCAACAATGGGAGATCTTGAGCGATTTTGCCAAGCATGAGAACTTCAACGATCTTTTGCTCGAATCATCCTGGAGGAACCTGGAGACCTGGAGTGGTGTCGAGAACCGAGATCAGCTCGACTCAATTATCAAGGCTGTTTCCGACGCTCCAACGCCGAGAAGAAAGTTCTTCCGAGCCTTCATGTCTCTCCTGAAGCTACATGCCAAGACAGAAAGTCACGACGACTTTAACAAAGTTTGTGACGAGTCGATCCAGCTATCTATCCGGAAATGGCATCAGCTACCGAAGCGCATCACGAATGCTCATATACCGATTTTGCAGAATTTTCAACAGCTAGTTGAGCTTCACGATGCCAGTGTTATCTGCACCAGCCTGGCCCAGACAAGCCATAGTAACTTGGATACCAAATCTCAGGAGTTGAAGTTATTGCTGGGCACATGGAGGGACCGACTCCCTAATGTATGGGATGACATCAACGCCTGGCAAGACCTTGTAACCTGGCGCCAACATATCTTCCAGCTCATCAATGGGACCTATCTGAATCTACTTCCTTCACAACAAGGCAACGCTACGGGGAATTCGTATGCGTACCGGGGTTATCATGAAACTGCCTGGATCATCAACCGATTCGCTCATGTTGCTCGCAAACATCAGCTTCCTGAAGTGTGCATCAACCAATTGAGCCGAATATACACCCTACCTAACATTGAGATCCAAGAAGCGTTTCTCAAGCTTAGAGAACAGGCGAAGTGCCATTACCAGAATCGGAGCGAACTGACCAGCGGACTGGATGTAATCAACAACACCAATCTCAACTATTTTGGGCAACAGCAAAAAGCGGAGTTCTTTACGCTTAAGGGCATGTTCCTTGCTAAGCTCAATCACAAAGACGAAGCCAACGATGCATTCGGCACGGCACTGTACTACGATATCCGGCTAGCGAAGGCTTGGGCTGAGTGGGGTTATTATAACGACAACATGTTCAGGGAGGATCCGACCAACATGGAGCGCGCTGCCGCAGCCGTTAGCTGTTACCTGGAAGCTGCCGGACTCTACAAGAACGCCAAGTCGAGGAAACTGCTCAGTCGTATCTTGTGGCTGTTGAGCCTTGACGACGCAGAGAACAAGATATCTCGTGCTTTTGAGGAATTCAAAGGGGAGACCCCGGTGTGGTATTGGATTATATTCATCCCTCAACTGTTGACAAGCTTGTCACGCCGCGAGGCGAGGCTTTCCAGAGCAGTACTTGTGAAGATCGCCAAGATCTACCCACAAGCACTCTATTTCTTATTGAGGACGAACCGAGAAGATATGCTTGCGATCAAGAAACAACAAGATCAGAAGCAAGACAAAATGAACAAGTTAAAACAAGGTTCCCCAGCTGGCAAACAAGGGCCGATTGATACCAACCAAAGCACCCCGCGTCCGGGTAGCTCTTCAAGACCTAATACTGCGAACGGGGACGTTACTCTACAACCCCCTGGACATAGCATATCTCCCAAACAAGAGTCAAACAGCCAGGTGCAACAAGGTCCAGACCAAGAGCTGGTACAGCCGCCAGCGCCAAAGAAGCCTTGGGAGTACTCCGACGAGATCATGTCCGTGCTCAAGACGGCATTTCCACTACTGGCACTTTCCATGGAGACCATGGTTGATCAGATTCAAAAGCACTTCAAATGCCCACCAGATGAGGACGCGTATCGACTCATTGTTGCTCTCCTCAATGATGGCTTATCGGTATGGAACAACCTTCATGTAACTGATCACATATCCAACCGAAATCCATTTGCTGATCAATCACAGTACGTTGGTCGTATGCCAACTTCCTATGCACAGGACGTCAAATTACCACCGGCGACGGAGGCGAATATCACTCGCTTCGCGGAGACGATACTACCGGCACATATTCGCAAATCGTTCGAAGCCGATTTTGTCACCAAGAAGCCAACCATGCACGAGTACATCCAAAAACTCCGTCGTTGGCGTGATAAGTTTGAGGAGAAGCTTGATCGCCGATCTCCACATGCGAGCTTAGAACTATACAGTCCCCACCTCAGCGAGTTCCGGTTCCAAAAGTTTGATGAGGTCGAAGTCCCCGGTCAGTATCTGCAGCACAAAGACAAGAATCAAGACTTCATCCGCATCGAACGATTCCTACCTGATTTTGACCTTGTCCGAGGTATTGGCGTCTGCCATCGTAGACTTAAGATTCGAGGTCACGATGGCAGTATACACCCGTTCGCTATCCAGCATCCGGCTGCTCGGCATTGCCGCAGGGAAGAGAGGATCCTACAACTCTTCCGCATCTTCAACGGTGTGCTGTCCAAACGGAAGGAGAGTCGGCGCCGCAACCTCAATTTCCATCTACCGCTCATGGTGCCTTTGGCACCTCATATCCGTTTGGTGCAAGATGATGCTTCTTACATCTCCTTGCAAGGGATCTTCGAAGATCATTGTAGAAGAAACGGAATGAATAAAGACGAGCCAGTACTATTTACGATGAACAAATTGAGGGCTTTGGCGGATTTGAAGAACAACGTGAGTGTCGTCAGAGAAGTAATTCTTGTAAACTTAGCTGACAGCAACGCACAGAGATACCCCGATCAGTCCCAAAACCTTCGCATGGAAGCTTTCACCGCAATCCAAGACAAATGGGTTCGAAACACCATCGTACTTCACTACTTTCAGCAGATCTATCCGAACTTTGCCGACTTCTGGCTCTTCCGCCGTCAATTCTCGTATCAACTCGCCGCTCTCACCTTCATGACGTACGTCATGCACATGAACAACCGTTACCCTCACAAACTCTCCATCGCCCGTGCCACGGGCAACATCTGGGGTTCGGAGCTCATCCCCGCCATGGCCGCCGGCAAAGCTGTCTTCCACAACCCGGAACCCGTCCCCTTCCGCCTGACACCCAACCTGCAAACCCTCATGGGTCCCATTGCGACGGAGGGCATCTTCTCGTGCGCCATCATGGCCATCGCCCGATGCCTCACCGAGCCCGAGTTCGAGCTCGAACAGCAACTCAGCATCTTCGTCCGCGACGAGATGATGTTCTGGTTCACGCAACAGCACCGCAGCGGTTTGCAGGAAAGCCAGCTCCGTGAATGGGTCCAGACGAATAGCGAGATTATCGTCAAGAAGGCCGTCAGTCTGGCCAAGCCGCCGGAGGATAATCGGCCCGCTAATCAGACTGTCATCGATCTGATCTCGCGTGCTGTTAATCCGATGAGCCTGGCGCAGAGCGATGCGTTGTGGATGCCTTATTTGTAAGCTTTAAGCTGGCGACTGAGTGCGACTGGCGTTTGCTTTCTTTGAGCTTCTTGGGGTCAAGTAGGAATCGTGGTGGCACAGGGAAACGAGTTTGAGCACGGCGTTGCTGGTATACCATGGGCTGGTGACTTGATGGCAGATTGGCACATGGCGGCTCTAGTACTTGTTCTGGGACTGTGTAATGTACTCGTATATTGAGAACCCATACCCATGTGGAGATTAGTAAGAGCAGAGAGTCCCCAGGTGATAGTTCTCGCAAGGACAACGCAGGTTTCTATCGCTCTAATGAGCAGCTATGTTACGTAGCATACCAGATTCCTAATCCTCAAGCACAACCGTCCGTCTTAGTAGGGTATGGTTCTCGGACTCGTTCGGACGTTGCCAAATCCCACCACGCCTTACCCGAAGGGGACGGATGATGCCTCATCAGGCCGACCTTCGACCTTGCCAATCTTCCCACCCGGATGCCAATCAACATGGCCTTGCACAATTCAACCGTCAACCCAACCCAAGACGACGGGCCATTCATCCTCCTTCCGTTGACATCGCTTTTCTAGTTTGCATTGATTGTTAACCTAGGTGTTAGTTCGCGTGCTTTTACTATATCCTGCTGTGTGGATTCCCGTTACCATGGACGATAACGATGACTCCTCGTTGCGAGCGGCCTCGCCTCAGAGAAAGGAGTCGCTCTGGAAGCGGTCGAAAAAGATCTTGGATGCGAATCAGATTACGTTCTTACAGCCTTTACTCAGAAATTCCGAAGGTCCGATATTTCCGTTCGTTGTCATTATCGCCTTGTGGAGGTTTCACTTTTCCTGCACGTTTCTACTGGTCTTTGACCCGGACCAGAGCCGATCCCCTTGTCTTTTGTCTCATTGCTTTATATACTCAATATTCGTCATTCGTCACCTCATGAAGAGCCTCCCTGCCCATATGATGATGCCGTGATCGCTGAGCAGTGGACTTGCAGACAAGCCAGCGCGGCAAAAGAAGCAAGGATCTAAATCCCCTAAAACGGACCCCCTCCGCAGAAGGGAACAAGTCCGCCAGGCGCAGCGGTAGGTTCTTCTCGATCGGAACAGCAGCCTTGGTGGGAAGTCTCACTGCAGCTCTTGTGTAGCTGATTTGTTTCATACATCTAGTACTCACAGGGAGCGCACCCAGAATTACATGAAAGCGCTTGAGAAGGAAGTTGTTCGCCTTCGTGAGGTGGAGACCCGGATGGTGTGGGAAAAAGACGCGCTCTTGGCGCGGGTTAACGCCCTAGAACATACGTTGTCGTTGCATGCTATCCCTATTCCGACGGCTACCGATAATGATCTCACTGCGTTCACTGATAATTCTCTTCGTGAACAAACGGCGAACGTCACTCTCCGGCACGATGGCACCCATGGTCAAGTATTGAGTGTTGAGATGCCATCCTTCCCAAGGAGCATGTCTACCGGACTAAACCAAGGAGAGAATGCCTCTTTTGGCGACTCACAACTTTTCAACACAAACCACATCGATGGAGTTACGAGCTCAAACAGAGAAGGTAATGGGAGCGGATGACCAGAACTAACTCACCACCACCAAACGCAGCCTACAATGGAAGATTCTGACCTATCTATTTCTCTAGATACCGCTATCTCAAACAAGGACTGGATAGACCCTGACACTCTCGCTTCTCCTGAGTGCGGAATCGAACTCGTCTTGGCGTAGGTTACTCTTGCATCTACCGCTGACATCGAAGCTGAACCCGATACTCGTTCTAGGGTGGAGCGGCCTTGCGTGCAACACATCAACGTACCGGGACACCAGTCACATGTCCCCATCTCCGGCCACGCCTTGATGGCCTCTTCTTCTCTGCTTTCCTTTGCTCCGTCGCCAACACAAGCACACCGCCAGCCACACGCTACGGCCGCTCTACAAGCCACTGGCTCGTCACAGGCCAGTGCCCCGGCACATCTAGATATGACGTCGCAAGCAAACGCGGCGTGGACGTTGCCATACCAAGAGATCGGAAGACTCCTGGAGCTGAGCTCGAAACTCGACTTGGTGGGTCACATCACGCCGGTGGAGGCGTGGAACCGTATCTGCCAGCGTTGCCGGCCGCGCGGGATAAGCAAACAAGCGTTTGAGGAGCTTCAGCGCGAACTGGTGGAGAATGCTGAGTGTCACGGGTGAGATGCTTGAGTTCGGATCTGAGTCTGATACATGGTTGGCTGACACGTGGGTATCCTGCAGGTTCGGTGCGGTGTTGGTAGAGGAGAAGTTCGAGTCCATCTTGAATGTAATTCTGGCTGCGGATGGAGGGTGACCGGTGTATGGGTAGTGAGGCACTTGGAGTGATTGACGGGTCTATGGAAGGATATGATACCTGGCCGAATGGAGTCGGGTGTTTATATATTAGACTGTTGATCTGCTGAATGTCGTCTGAACTATACTGCTTAGTTACACTTCAGACTTCGGAGAAATGCATGGTATGACAATATATATTTGATGAATGCTCCTGGTGAACATAAATCAGGACCAATCCAGTGGGACGTGTGAGCTGTGTTTTGTCCTGCTAAGCGTGCTGTCAGGTGGTCCGTGCGTTGCCTGCGTACTGGAGTCGTACCGCCACTTTCTTCAACAATAAGGTAGTCATCCTCACCCACTTCCCCTCTCAAAGCAAGACCCCCTTCAAGCTCACCAACAATTTCACCTTGAATAACACGCACTTCTCCTCACCATGTCCGAACGAAAAGTAATCTCGAAATACTACCCCCCCGACTTCGACCCCTCCCTCCTCACACGCACCCGCACCCGGGGACCCAAACCGCCCGGGCCGAAAGTGCAAACCGTGCGGCTGATGGCACCATTCAGCATGAAATGCACCTCGTGCGGCGAGTTCATCTACAAGGGGCGGAAATTCAACGCGCGCAAAGAAACCACCGAGGAGAAGTACTACAGCATCGCGATCTACCGGTTCTACATCCGGTGCACGCGGTGCAGCGGGGAGATCACGTTCAAGACGGACCCGAAGGGGATGGACTACACGTGCGAGCGGGGGGCGAAGCGCAACTTCGAGGTGTGGCGGGAGAAGAAGGCGGAGGAGCAGGAGACGGAGGAGGAGAGGTTGGATCGGCTGGAGAGGGAGGAGGAGGAGAGGAGCGCGATGAGCGTGCTCGAGAGTAAGACGGTGGATGCGAAGAGGGAGATGGCGATTGCGGATGCGTTGGATGAGATTCGGACAAGGAATGCGAGGAATGAGAGGGTGGGGGGTAAGGGTGGGGAGGTGGGGGTTGGGGAGGAGAGGGATGAGGAGAGGGATGAGGAGAGGGAGAGGGTCGAGAGGGAGGATGAGGAGGCGGCGAGGAGGGCGTTCACGGCGGAGTCGGGGGAGAAGGTGAGGAGGCTCGGTGAGGGGGAGAGGGAGGGTGGTGTGGATGATGGGTCGATGGTGGGGTTGGGGGAGGAGGATAAGGCGAGGGAACTGATGCCTCCGCCGGTGTTTAAGCGCACGGTGAAGAAGAGGAAAGATTTTTCTGCGGCGCTGGGGATCAAGAAGAAACCTGCGCTGGTCTGAGTTACGTTTTGGAGTGCGGCGTTCTGTCGGTTGCTGGGCGTTGCATGTCCGTTCTCCGTGGGACGGCTAGCGAACGTCGGCAGTATCATCTAAAGATATTCTGCTGACCCCGCCAGGATCTCCAAAGCCACGTCCATCCTTGAGCCGCAATAACTGACACCAAAAATCCTTCGACTCCCACGAAACTTCCTGCTAGTCAATTCGAATCTTCCACCCTGCGATCCAGGCACTACCGGGTTGTTGGAAAGGGCGGGGAACATGATGCGACCTCTTTCTCCCGACTTGAACTCTTTGAGGTAGTGGACACAGATGCTCTCCAGAAGTGGAAGATTGCTTCTCAAGTTACTGAGGACTGATATCCAGGTACCACCAGAGTCATCATCAATAATGACTTGGTGGAGAAACAGTACGTGGAGACTGTCCCGGAAGCGGAGGAGGAATCTTGAGATGAGTTCCGCAGTGACATAGGCGCATGATAGCTTGAGTTCTTGAAGTTTGGGAAATGAGTCCGTTGAAGAGAGGTGGTCAATAAAGGAGGTAGAGTGGTTGGAGTAGAAATACAGTGAGAGTTTCTGGAGATTTGTGGCGTATAAAACAAGTCCCATTGCCCAATCAAAAGTGTCCAGCGTCATTGAGTGTTCTAGACACAGCTCTTGAAGATGAGCTCATGCAGTTCTAAACTCTGGCTTTTGATATTGTAGAGTGTGCAGCCGTTTTGCATTCACTTTGCCTGTGCCGCAGCATCTAAAGTCCACATAGAAAGACTTTATGGGCAAACTAGTCTCGGCAATTATAGTGAGAATAATGGCAATAGCATCGCAGGATGTCACCCAATCAGACTCATAGGAATCATTCCCTCCATGAGCACCAGAGATGTGAAAGGATCTGCAGTTCACCAGATTGTTGAGAAGGATATCTTGCAACATCTGAGTGACTGATGACGGGGCCAGTAAGTGACCTGAAGGATGTCGATTCCACAAAATTCTTCGCCAAATATCATTTGCCCCATCTTTGATCAGCAAAGTTCGGACATGATGACTGAGTTGCTCATGTGCCGAGAGTTCTTTCAGCTCTTGCAGATTTTTGTGCGAGAGGTCTGTCCGTACAGTTTTCAAGTATGTTCGGGCAAAGTAGTGGAGGGTCCCCTCGTTAAGTCTGATGCAGACAAGTCGTAAAGAGAATAGGTCCGCAGGTTCCAACATGCTGGCGATATGCTCGATAAGCTCGACAGCTGAGGTGCAAAGCATGGAAGTAATGTTTAATGAGGACATTGAGGGGCATTCGAGCGTGGGTTTGTTGATGTTTGTGTAGATTGAGCGTTGGGTGAATGGTTAGGAACTGGAAACTGATGTTGTTAAAATGAAACGGAAATCAGAAAGGCGATGGCTGTTTTGCTTTTGTTGGAGCCGCACGGCTGAGTTGGGGATGGGTCAATTATGAAGTTGGTGGAGAAGAAGGGAAGGGAACTATGCCTCCACCAATGTTTAAGTGCACAATCAAGAAGAAAGCTGTGCTGGTCTAGGTTATGTTTTGGAGTGCGGCGTCGGTCTGTGGCTGGCATGGAATATCTAACATGTTCAATTACAAGATCCAAGGCGTTCACAGTTCCTCAGTTTATTGCTTGTCGCTCACCATGTGGTTGGTAATAGCAAGACAGCAGCAGAGCAACAAGGCGTCATTAAGAACAAAATTCAGGACACCGTGGCCTTTTGGTGTTTCTGCTACCTGACATTTCCTACCCCAACCCTCGATGCTATGCGTCCCAGCAGCCTAGATCTGTCGGTCATGCAGGATGTGCAACCTCTAATCAAAACGAAGGAAGAAAATGCCTCCGAGGTTGGAACTCACTAAACCGCGAACGGAGACGTTGATGATACTGCTCTGTTCGGCTCCGTGACGGCATCTCTAATAGCCCACCTCGTCGTTGAAGGCCTGGATCGTTTCTTCGTCTGGGTTCAAGATTCTTAACCTGTCTAGCTCCTACTTCGATATCTTTGAAAATGCCCTAACGCCAACACAAGCCCCCTACGGCACTTGGCCCGCTAACTTCTCTCTCACCGGCAACAGTCTCACCGCGCTGGCTGACACCTCAAGGCGCTGTTCCGGCGCTTCGAGACTAACCGAGTCACTCCCCTGTCCATCAACGATACCCTCTCGGCCATCCAGGAATCTAACGGTTCATGATGTTGTCAACTGTGGTGTTGAGTTATGGGTTCGGTGAGTGGTCTGATGACTTGGTCCTTGTGATGAACACGAGCTAATGCGGTGGTATTTGTGCTGGTGGATAATCTCCTGATAAACCATGTCCGAAGAGTGGTATCGAAGCCTGAAGAAGGGAATAATTGTCTAGGTGAAAAGCGTTGTGGCGTTCTCGAGATCTGGAAAGGAGTCATGATGGCGTTTGCGGATCCCCTGGTTATATCCCTTTTCAGCGAAAGGGTTTCGAACACTTCGGTTCGTCATGTTTCCCCTACCACTAGTTGCGTATCAGATAGGTATGCGATCATGTCTTCGACATCAATCGTTCTTACCTGGTCCTCCCTGAGACAACTAGCTAGCGCACCAGTACCGATGCCCACCAATATCCTATACTATCATTAATCTGTTCTTTTTCACTACTTTTTCGACAAATTGCTTGTAAGTCAACATTTGAACTCCCGAAGGGATGATTATGATGATGGTACAAACTTAATTTTCTTGCTTTCAAAGGTAGCTTTCGACGCATATGTTAATCTGATCCAAATCTTGGAAAGGTTGATGCCGAAAATGGCTGATGATTTTCTACGTACGGCTCGCTCTCCAGAATAGACCGCAACGTGGAAGAGCACTTTTTGACACTCGGTGATTTGGAGCAAGATGCCAAGCCGGTTGAGAAAGTTCGATCGCCCGTGCATATTTGAATTGACAGGAGGAATTCAGCGCTGAGTTGTTTAAAGGTACTCCTAAACTTTCTCCAGGATTGGCCCCTAAAGCTGCCTAACTCATTGACCGACATTCTGATGCAGCAGATCAATTTTGGCAATGGGAGCTGAACTTGTTTCCCCAAACAAACTTCTTATTCTTTTCGTCGAAGCCATGTCAAAACAAATCTGGCTTCTCACGCTGATGTCTAATATGTTACGTTTTAGCATAAGATGTATTCTACTCAGAATCGCCTTATCAAAGTTGAAAACTCGATTCGTGATGGAAAAAACAATAGAAGCCTCGCAATAATCTAATGATATAACTAGTGGTATAATTTCAAATCACACCCGACTTCATGGTTCTCCACGCTGTGCTGAAACGATTTCTTTTCTCGTTCATTACAGTTCTTGCAAACCACAAATCGTGAAAGAACATCCAAGTAACAAGAGAAAGTACAAATATTATCATGATTGTAGAGAGGCCCAAGACAAAGACAGAAAACCATCTCGATGCATGTGCAAATGCAGCCCAATCTGACATGAAGTTCTCAGTACCTTGAACTGCCATCTCCACTTGCATAGCACTTGAAATAGCAGAAATGACAACGAATACTACAATAAAAGGAGCGATAGCACTTCCAAGAAATGTACCCCACTGCGCATCGATGTGGTGAAACGTAAGTTTTCGAAGAAAGATGGGAGAGTAGAAGTTGAGGCGCGTAAGCCGGAGCTCGCCATAACTATATCTTGGAGACACAGCGGTATCATCATATCTGTCAAAAAATATAACTAGTCTTGCAAAGGCGTCCCAGGTAATATGGTCTTCCCCGCCTGGAGAAGATTCATTCCTGGGTATCAATCCTTTTTCTTGTCCAAGGGAGAAGTCGGTCTCGTACCGCACAAGGTAAGAGTAGGTTCGCATAAAGCCAATGGCTGCCTCGCGTAAACAAGGAGGCTGGATCGCGAGGTATTGCCAGAATGCATTTGACAGCATATATCTAGGGATGGGTTTGACGTATATTTGATTATAGTGCCATATTAGATGCAATTGTGGGTTTTCCGTAAGAGTAATGTTTCGGCCTCGAACAGTCTGATGATGTAGCGCCGAGATATGTGAGCTTCGAGGCGTGGAGACCTTACAAAGATTTGTTAGTTTTGGCAAGTGTAACCTTGTGATGTGGATTCGGGCATACCAGCCAGAGCTTCGGGGCCAACTGGTCAAGTTGTGGAGTTAACAATTCTTCTCGCAGGTAGCTATTAAGCTCGGTCGGATTCAGTCCAATTCGAGGCTGCCCCGGAAGTGTCGTCCTATTATTGTTGTTGCGACATAGTTCTGCTGGTGTTTTGGAGCGGTCGAGTCGCAACTGGCTAGAAAGTTGGTAGTCTTCAGGAAAGGGGATTTGATCCATAGGGGTTATGTCTCTAACTAGCTACAGAAAGATTCAATCGACAGCTGCGAGGTTAAGACATTGCAATAGAATCTTAGGTGGTTCTGAGTGTATGCAGCTCCGTGTATGGTGGTCTTATCTTGCTTACGTACTCTTTACTAGCAGTGGGCCCTCTCACACGTGAGAGGGGTGAAGACAGTTCTGGGATTTACTCCTAAACTGTATGCAAATCTCAGATTTATACTCACTGCTCCCTTCGGACCTTCGACCCTCCGGTCGCGAAACTCCTCCTAATGAGTGTTTATTCAAGCAGTGGGCCCCCTCCACACATGAGAGGGATGAAGTCCTGATATTTACTTCTAAACTGTATGCAATTCTCAGGATCAAGTCTCTAAGTGGATGTTTATCTGAAGTCTTTTGCCCGTCGGACCTTCGGCCCTCCGAGCCTCAAGTCACGTGGAGGTGTATTTGAGTCAGCAATTACGTAAGAAAGTGGCTTGATCGGGCGGGAAGATTGCCCGTTTAGGCAAGAGGCTTATGCGAAAAAAGAGTTATTTTTGGTGCTGTAGTACTATATAAGATGTAAGCTGCATACTGCTTTTTGAGAGATCAGGCTGAAAAGAACAGCTTGGTCTTTGGGCAACGTTGGCTACCTTGAACGACAGTATGGTTCTTTGAACGTATACAAGTGATAGGAGGAGTGCTCATGGTAAGTCTATTGACTTCTCCAAAACTACATATAGCTTACCGAACAACAGGCTTCCAGACATGGACTACCCAGGCTCTTCCAGCTGTTTCCAACGGACAATTCCGAACACAAAACAACCGCTGAGTAGGCTTACTCCTCCTCTTCCCGAGATTGATACTAATGTGTAGGTAGCATTATTGCTGTACATGGCATTGAAACAGATGCTTCGAGGACATGGGTTGCTTACGAGCAAGATAAAGAACCCAGAGGACGTGCAATAAACTGGCTTTGTGACGAGAACATGCTGCCCAAAATCGTACCTCAGGCACGCATTTGGGCCTATGACTACAACTCTAACTGCTACTCTGATCATGCCCAGAAAGTAGACATCTTAGGTCTTGGGGAATCATTTCTGGAATTTCTGTATAGCGCGAAGGAACACGGTATTGGGAAACGACCACTCATCTTCATTGGCTCATGCTTTGGAGGAGTTGTAGTTGCTCAGGTTGGAACATCAATTTACACTGCATCCTGGTTTTCATTATTAAGCCATCTCTTTTTATGCTAACTTTTCGCTTACAGGCACTAGAGCGAGCCTCTCGAGACCGAGAAAGATATAAGAATCTCCTACGTTCAGCTTCCGGCATTGTCTTCTTGGGCACTCCTTTGCGAGGAACGGCAACAGCGAGCATAGCGCAATGGCTCGGCATACTACGTAAATTCATGAACAAAGAGACATCCGATACTGTTCTGAAGGGTCTTGAAGAAAATTCAAGCAGCCTTGGCGCTGTTGTTCATGATTTTACAAAAATGGCCATTTCGCAGAAGCTTCAGATACTGTGCTTCTACGAGACCCGAGAAACTCAGATTGGAAACGCAGTATCGAAATGGCTAAAGAACTTCTATCCATCAGTTACAGTACGTTCTCTTTTATTCCGACGTTAGTTTACTAATACGTCTCGGAAGCTTGTGCCACAAGAAACAGCTACTCTCGATGGTCATGATCGTATTCCACTGAATGTTCGTCACGCGATGATGAACAAATTCCGCGGCCCTCAGGACGGAAACTTCAAGCTTGTCTCGAGCTCTATAAAGAGGATGGTAGAAAATGCTCGCATCAATCAGAGACGAACTCCCCAACAGAACTCTATACTGGACTATATGGCCCCTGACGCGGAAGCTATTTGTCATAATAAAAAAGGGATCAAAACTGAAAAATACTTCGACGGATCATCAGGAGAATGGTTGAAAAAGTCGAACGAGTATCAGAGATGGCAGGCTTTTGAAGGTGGTCTCCTGTGGTGCTCTGGAGTCGCTGGCGCTGGAAAGACAGTTCTTGCTGACATCATATCCGACGACTTGAATGCCCGCTACGCCGGGGACGTCGATAATCAGGTTATTGAAATCTTTTTTGACCATACCCACCCGCATTCAAGCCAGCAGTACCTGGCAACCCTCTGGAAACAGTTGGCTATGAGACCCCTATTCGATCTTGATGAGCTCGACCTACTGGATGAAATGTATGTCGAGCCACATACTACGCCTGATGAGGCCGAATGGAAAGAAATGCTTCTTCGAGAAGTCGGCAAATATTCACGGGTGTTTCTCATTGCAGACGCGTTAGACGAATCTACAATTGACGATCCACTCCAGTTTGTGGAGGAATTGGTCGGCCTACTTCCGGTAGCTAATGTATTGATTACAACACGACCAGACCTCAGAATCGATGATGCAAAGATTGTGGGCAAGATAGCGACGATTGAGATCAAAGCACATAAGGAAGACCTACTTAGATATGTTAATAAGAGGATTTCGAAAAGTCGTAAACTTTTGGACATGTTTTGGCAAAAGCCTCAGTTGGAGGATCAGATCAAGCAGCAAGTGCTAAAGAACTCCCAAGGCATGTCAGTATTCACTGTCTCTTCTGTTACAGAATCGAGTTTTCCACCACGAAATACTGATCTTTGTTCAGGTTCATACTTGCCAAACTGCTCATGGACGATCTAGCGGTCCAGTCAAAGCCGAGCACAGTCCAACAAAAGTTAGACCATCCTCCAGCCAACCTCAAAGAAGCTTATGAAACATCATTCTTAAGAATCAAAAACCAGGAGGGAGACGCACCTATCTATGGCACAGAGGTTTTGTATACGTTATGCGTTGCAAAGGCACCCCTTACATGTGAGCAGCTGCGGTGTGTTCTCTCTTTGGAGGAGGAGACTGTATCTCTGGATCCTTCCGACTATGTATTGGACACCGCTGTGGTAGGCAGCTGTGCGGGCTTAGTAGTCTTTGATCAGGAGACCAAGGTCGTCCGTTTAGGCCACGAGACTACTCGAGACTACCTCCACGACTCTCACTCCGATGGAATCGCGAAAGCGCGTTCCGCTTTGCTCAAGAAATGCCTTGCCTACCTGCTTCATTCAGCTATGAGCTTAGAATTTTGGTCGGAGAACCATCAGATCCAGGATCTTCTTCTTACGTATCCGTTCCTCGAATATGCAGCAGTCTACTGGGGCGATCACGCCAGAGAACTCGGCATCGACGTTGATGAAGACCTTGTTACAGCCATCATGAACTTGCTTCAAAAGGATGAGAACCTAGCATGTGCTACTCGCGTTCTTCTGTATAAGACCAGTCGTGACTGGATTTCGTTCTACCAATGGGGAGGTTGGGGTGCGGAACAAAGGACCAAGGGTAAAATGCGAGGAATCAACACAGTCGCTTACTACGGTCTTGATCATATTCTCGCTCGGATTCTCCAGAAGTCGCCAGATAGCTATCTTCAGTCAGCGGATCCTTTCGGCAATGTTGTACACTGGGCTGCCCGAGGAAACCATGAGGCTGTACTAAACCGGCTTATGGCACAATCAGGCATTCAACGAATTATTAACGAATACAACGACCTCGCCCATACACCCTTGCACATTGCACTTGTCTTCAGCAAAACACGTGCATTAGAAATTCTCTTAAACAACGATGCTGATCCTGCGATGAACGTCCAAAGGGAGCCGCAGTGGGATTCGCTTCAGTTAGCACTCAAGCATGGGCCGCCCAAACATGTCAAAGTGCTTCTGGACCGAGGCAATGCTGATGTTCTGCTCTGGAAGCGGGACACGCTTGGAAGACTTCCTCTAAGCATTGCCCTTAAATATGACGATGTAGGATTGCTTGAAGACGATAAAGAATCGGCTGAAGATATAGAATCGGGTGAAGACGATATAGAATCGCTTGAGATATTGCTGCCGCTCTACGCTAAGGCTATAGATGGCCAACACCAAGTCGAGGACCTCGTCAAGTACCTCGCCGATACCATGAATCAAACCGCGCTCCATGACGCCGCTCAAAATGGACATCATCGTGCTACTGAAACCATCCTAGCTCACGAGCTTGGCCAAACTTTCGCTCGTAGAAAAAATTACCGCAACCAAACGCCTTTTGAAGTGGCCGCATTCACTGGTAAACTTAACGTGGTAAAGAGCTATTATGGCCGTGTCGACTCCGAGTGGCTCCTGACTCAACACAATGCATTATATTCTGCTGCATTGAGAGGTCATTCAGAAGTTCTTTGCGAACTGTTGGACTTCTTCAGTAGTTCCCCTAATGCTCAACAGTTGTTCAGGTGGACATTACGCTGCGCAACGGACAATGGCAAAATAGAGAATGTTGAAGATGTGACAAGAAGGATAGATTTTGCAGCCAACGACCCGGATCTGAGAGAGGTACTCTTTTGGACAGCCGAGAAAGGGCATGTCGAAGTGGTTCGCCATCTACTAAATATAGGGACTCCTGTCAACGCACAGAATCAGCAGGGCTCTACAGCGCTGCATCTGGCTGCGAGCAAGCATCTAAGCTCTGTGGTGAGGGCTTTGCTGGAAGCGCAGAGTGCACTAGACATTGTAGACGGAAACGGAAGAACACCACTGTCATGCGCGTTGCAGAATAAAGATGTCGTCTCATCAAAGCTGCTGCTTCAGTCTGGCTCGGTGATTCCCCAGGTTGACGAGGAATGTCAACGCTGGCTCGCTACTCAATCATGGTGGCCTCACTTTCGATATCACAGCAAGAAGCGAGCCCGTCGAAGGAAAACATCAAATCGGATGGTGATGATTCATCTTCGCCGTCATCCGCTGATGAGGTCTTTCGAGCAACGCTGTACCTGAGGAGTGCCCTAGGATCCCAATGGGAGAGATTACCCTCTCGGAAGAGATTACCCCTTCGGGAGATATTACCCCTTGTGAACTGGATATTAGAGCTAGCTGAATACTGGATAGCCACAAACTCTCAGCGCGACGGCGAACACTGGTATGACGAAAACGACCCAGATCCTGTTTATCTCCGAAGTCTTCCCATAATAGGGCGAGAGTCAAAACCCGTCCGCCGAATCATCTTCCACGTCACTAGCCACGACCAGAGCGAGGAATCGGGCCCTGGCGACTTTGACGGCTACACTTGGTTCTCGGTTGAGAGAGAATCCGCTGGACGAAGGAGCGGCCATGTCCGGTTATTGAAAAACAAGCATCATCGTAGAGAATGGACGAAATTCAAAATATCCTGGCCGAACCAACCGGGTTTCGACAGTACGCCCTACGAGCCCAGCCACGGTGAGAAAGAAAGATGGCTTACCGCGTTAGGCCGTGGGGATCGAGTTTTGGTTATCCCAAAGGCCATGCTTCAAGCTTGGATGAATTTCGTGCAAAGAGTGGAGGTGACAAACTACACCACATGCTTGCGTAAAGTGGAGTATCACAAGATGTTGCCAAGCACTCGCCATAATCTGGCCTTGAGATTTGCAACATAATTTGGTGCTTCCCGGGTGCAGTTGCCTCAAGTGGCGGAGAGATGGTATAACCAGCTATGTATGACTTTACGCTGTTCCCGAATGACTTGTTGGCAGTGCTGTAAATACCGTCTGAACCAACCTCGAGAGCTGTGTCAGGAGAAACAGGGTAGTGCTGGCTGCCGATGGAGCCGTTCATCAAAATGCCCGAGCCGGGCCAGTACTGGCATTGGAGGAAGTCGAAGATGTCAACCGAGGAGAATCCCGACTGATATACCTGTTGGCGGCTACCTTTTCAATCAATCGGAGATGGGAGTGTCACGCTTGCTGTGTGACTTGGGATCCGGTGGCGAGGATAGGTGTAACAGCAATCGGGGTTTTGCTGGCGGCAATTACGACTACTAAGCTTCTAATGTTGTGCCTGGGAAACTGCCCACTGGTTTAGGGTGCCGCTGTGTAACCCTAAACCCAAGGAGAGAAAACCAAAGGTCAAACGTACAAAGCTCCGCCAAGTAGACCAGCCTGGGAACCAAGAGTCTAGTGGATCTAGCCTACCTTCTACTCCGACCAAATCGCGAAACTTTGCCGTCGTCTTACAACCAACGCGTATCACACAAGCCCCAACCACGGCAACCCCACGGAGTACAAGAAACTCCGCTAAGGCAAAGGCCGCAACTAAGGCAAAGGCAACAACATTACCACAGGCCAAGAAACTAGAAGCAGCAGTGAAGGCAATCAAGGCAAAGAAACCACGGACGCAACGCAAGGCCCAGAAAGCACAGCAGATACGGACGAGGATGTTGATGCCGACGAAGAGGACGAGCTAGGGTAAAAGATGTGAGATATGGGCTTCTTGAGGCGCAAAGCATCGAGGGTGGTAATAATGTAAGGTTTCCGCTGCACAGGACACCCGGGGGCAATAGCCACCACCTAGAACGTACCTGCCAGTGTCAATGTGCCTGCTGGTTTCACCAGATCTGTGGGTATAAGTAAATCTCTGTCACTGAATCTTTTCTTGATTCCTTGTTTAGTGTGACTTCTTGCTCACCTAATCGGCCGCTTTTGACGTCGCTATAAGAAAATCCCCACATCCTCTCCTCAACCTGTCCATCGTTCCTTCCGTCCTTCAATAAGCCCTGTCATACTCTGCGTGTCAGGTGACCCTCTGTGCCCTTCCTCCAAGGCTGCCTTGTTCCTTCACTGCTTTGCCATCTTCACATCTTCAATCATCAATCATGGGCAAGAATGGAATGGGCTTCTCTGGAAAAGTGGCAGTCCTTATATGTTAAGGGAGGTGATGCTTGTCCTGACATAAAAAAAATATTTTACATGAATGAAAAAAGATCATACTACGACTATTCAAGCTTACTCCGACAGCTCTCTAGCATCCATTTCTTGCATCTCGGTCGTCTGAGACTGAGACTGAGTACCTTGCATTTGGTGGCGCTGCATCCCTAAACCCGGCAGCTCACTCTTCACTTGAAGCCCGTACCTGTAGTCTTGGTGCCCCTGCAAGCCCATTTGCCCCGGTGCACTTGGTTGTTTGCTGTCGCGAGACTTGTGCATACCGCGCCGGCTGATCAGAGATGAAGCAATGGCGACTAGTGCGGCGCCCGCGATGGCACCAATGACGATGCCAGCTATAGCACCAGGGTAGAGGGCGCTAGAAGGACTAGGGAATGCTGGGCGACAAGAACAAACGTTACTACTGCCGAGCGAGAGGATAAAGGACTGAGAGGGGGCGACACAGACCTGTGGAGGTATTGGAAGAGCTAGGTGATGTAGACGTTGAAGACGTATTTCTTTGTATGGTAGTTGTGGAAGCAGTGGTGATAGTCCAAGAGCTAGGTGATGTAGACATTGAAGACGTATTTCTTTGTATGGTAGCTGTGGAAGCAGTGGTGATAGTCCAAGAGCTAGGTGATGTAGACATTGAAGACGTATTTCTTTGTATGGTAGCTGTGGAAGCAGTGGTGATAGTCCAAGAGCTGTGCGATGAGCCGCTTGCCGAAGCCAAGTAGGATGTTTCGATCCTGAGAGCCACTGCAGTAGCCATGGTCGAATACGGGTTTCCGAAGTTGGAGATGCATATGTTAGACTGCCCTGGCAGTTGGGTACAGGATTCGTATTTTGCGTTGCAACACCAGGCTTGCAAACACGCAACTGGTAAGAGAGGTGGAAGATCATATCACACGACATGGAGGCTCACTTTTTCCTGCGTCGCTTCGACAGAGGATCTGGCCATTGCCGGCGACGTTGCCAACTCCGGTACAAGACTGGCCCCAGTCGTAGCAAATACTTGACATTGAGTGTTAGCCGCAGTCACAGTGAGCGAGCCGAGTTGGACAATGTTATCACCGGTGAAACGGTGGGAACACAAGTATCCAGAAACAGCACTGGATAGAGCTCTTACGATTCCCCTGCTTTACAACACCAAGTCTTGTTCACGTCGGCTGCGAAGGCACACAAGCCACCGGAAGAAACATCATTGCATGCGTAAAAAACGCCGTCCCCAGAGCAGTCGGTCGAGGTGATGGAGAACTGGATTGCGCTCAAGACAACTTTGCAAAAGAGAAGGATGAAAATTAACATGGCGATGCAACACCGTTGTAAAACTTGTATGAAGCCTTGAAGATGTGAGATTTTAGAAGATGAAGGAGACAGATAAGAAGAACTTGGATGGCGGCACCCGGTAGGAGTCGCATCCGTGGCATCATCCAGCAGCGAACAGATTTGCATACAATAGCCCACTCACTCGTGGGGGCTTGGTCGGTAGAGAACCTACAGTCATGGCCCCTGCCTGAACTTGGAGGCCAGGTGCTTGAAGATCAGAAGGACTTGTTGTAGCCTGAAAGGTATAACAGTCGTAGCCTACCTAGTACTGACGGAACAAGAACGAGGTCGAAGTTGAAGTTTGTTATATTCGGCTACACATGCAGTAGCTCCGTAGGTTTGCTTTAGCGTTCAGCTACGGTTTATGCAGGAAATTCAATTCATGGCAGTGCTGTATTTGTTCTTCTACAAAGATCTTATAAGCTAGAGTACGAGTACCTACTACTCGTAGGTAGACGCAACCTTGACGTTAAAAAGAGATCTTTGGAGTTTTGGTCGAAAGCGGCACTACTGACCGCCAAGGCCCGTCATGCACTTGAGACACTAACCAAAACTTCTCTTGTCGCGTCTCCCCACTAAAAGGCGCGATCCATATAAATAAAAGAACGAGGTACTATGGTACTGCTCGGTAAAGCCTTGACTGATATCGAACTCGCTCTCCAAAGTAGTGCGCAATTTGATGATGGTCATGAACAGAGTCCGAAAGAGAAATTTATGACATGGAGAGCTTTCTTCGAAGCTGGCGACAAGATGCCATGAACAAGCACCAATACGAGTCTGCAATATACATTGGCGACAAGCTGTTGGCAATTACAGGTAACCAAGTCCCGCTCTCCTCGAGAAGGCCCTATCAAGACACTGACGGCGAACAGGCAGCGATACTGACGCCTTCTGGCTCGCACAGGTTCACTTTTCTACCGGCAACTTCACCCGCGCACAAGGCTTCCTGTCGAAACATGACCTGCTCACTCGAAGTCCGTCATGTCGCTACCTCTCAGCACTATGCCACATCAAGCAGGGCAAATTCGAGGAGGCACTGTCGGTACTCGGAGAGAAGGACCCTCTACACCTGATAGTTCTTCCCAGCAACAGCCGGCGGAAACTCCAACACGTTAACGGTAGACTGCGGAATGGGGGGTCGAGACACGGCAAAGCAGCCCAAAAGCCCGATCGAATAGATCGGAGCGAAGAGAGGGAGAGGGAAAGTGCTTCGGACATTAAATTTGAAGCGGCAATGTGCTATCTGAAGGGGATATGCTACGCCAAACAAAATGCATTCGATCGAGCAAAGGATTGCTACAAAGCCGCCGTCCGAATAGACGTTCAATGCTTCGAAGCATTCGACCAGCTCATGAAGAACTCGTTAATGTCACCGGACGAAGAGTGGGCGTTTCTAGACTCCTTGGACTTCGACTCGATATCGGTAGCGGAAGACAGCTCCGCCTCTCAGGAAGCTGCGCAATTCGCAAAGATGCTTTACACCACCCGTCTCTCAAAATACAAAAACCCCTTCGAATTCAACACCGCGACCGAAACGCTCTCGACCCACTACAATCTCGCCAACAACCCCGACCTCCTCCTCTCCAAAGCCGAACTCCTCTTCACCCAATGCCGCTTCAAGGAAGCCCTCTCCATCACCGAATCCATCCTCGAAAACGACCAGTTCAACTTCAGCATCTACCCCCTCCACCTCGCCTGCCTGCACGAGCTCTCCCAGAAAAACACCCTCTTCCTCGTCGCCCACCGCCTCGCCGACCTCCACCCCGACGAACCCGCCACCTGGCTCGCCGTCGGCGTCTACTACCTCACAACCGGCAAGATCGCCGAAGCGCGGCGCTTCTTCAGCAAGGCCTCGATGATGGACCCGCACTTCGGCCCGGCCTGGATCGGCTTCGCGCACACCTTCGCCGCCGAAGGCGAGCACGACCAAGCCATCTCCGCCTACTCGACGGCCGCGCGCCTGTTCCAAGGCACACATCTACCGCAGCTCTTCCTGGGCATGCAGAACCTGCAGCTCAACAACATGACGCTGGCGCAAGAGTACCTCAACGCGGCGCACGCCCTCTGCGCCACCGACCCGCTGCTGCTCAACGAGCTGGGCGTCGTCTTTTACCATCAGGAGCACCTCGACTACGCCGTCGGCGTCTTCACCGACGCGCTGAGGATCGCGGCCGACATCGACTCCGACCCGCGGGCGTGGATCGCGACTCGCGCGAACCTCGGGCACGCTTATCGCCGGCTAAGGAAGTTCGATAAGGCGCTGAATGAGTTCGATGAGGTGTTGAGGCAGGGTGGGAGAGACGCGGGGATATTCTGTGCGAAAGGGCTGGTGCTGTTGGAGTTGGGACGCACGGCGGAGAGTGTGGTGGCGTTCCATGAGGCGTTGGCGGTCAATGCGCAGGACCCGGTTGCGACGGATCTGTTGGCTAAGGCGCTGGAGGAGCATGCGCAGAGGGGGTTGTATAGGGGTGGTGTTGGTGGGGAGGGGGAGGGGGATGCCGGTGGGGAGGCGGGGGCGGTGCAGAGGCAGGTGGAGGAGGAGTTTGAGGGGGTGTTGAGGTTGCGGAAGAGGGAGGTGGTGGAGGAGAGGGAGAGGGGTAGTGGGAGGAGGAGGAGAGGGGTTGGTGGTGCAGGGGACGGAGGGAGAGGGCCGAGTCTGGGGGTTGCGGCGGGAGAGGACGAGGGCAGCATGATGGTCGTCAGTGATGAGGATGGGTAGCAGCTTCGTCGGAAGAGAAATAGACCGGACCGGCTTTTCTTGACTTTGGCACTCGGACTCGAACCTTATTTATCATGCTTAATAGTAGTGCTTCCAGGTTAACAGTGTCTACGAGAAGAGTGACCAGGTTTGCAACAGCACTCCCCACAGCAGTTGTACCACAATCGTGCAGGTCAATAGATGAAACACTGCTGTGTCAATGGGACTGAACTTGCTGCGTCTGTTTTACACTCTCTGCCATCGGCAGTAACCGTCTACACTCACATGATCGTTCATCAGTCCCCGTCTAAACTGTCGCCGTGGAAGTTTCAATACAGAACTAGAAAGACTTACCCATAACTCTGGGTCGACTTGCATCCTGGGCGTTGTGTCGTTGAACTTCATGTCTTTCTTGGAAATGTTGCGGCAGTTCTTGACAATCTCGACTCGTTTCTTGAGGTGGTACGATTCGATGGCACCGGTCTCGACACCAGCTTTGGAGACGAACATCACACTCGCTTGCGGTACCAATGGCTAATTGAAGCCCGAGTCAGCGTTGGGTCGCAGCGGCAGCGAGCTGCAAACTCAATGCAAACATTGGCGTTGAGATGATGAGTTGGACCGTCGTGATGCTGTTTGAACGTGAGCTAATGCCGCGACGTACAACGACCTCAATGTACAGGCAAGCTTACGCCGCACCTGGATCACCCTGTTGTTCGATTAGCCTGATCTTGAAAACTGTCATAGAAGACACACCATTTGCGCAGACGCAACAAACCCACTCTTCAGCACCAAAGTCGGCTTCGTTCCAAAGTTCGCAGGTTCCCAGATAACCACATCCGCTAATTTTCCCACCTCGACACTGCCAATGACATGGCTCATGCCGTGTGTAACTGCTGGATTGATCGTGTACTTACCGATGTACATCTTCACGAGATGGTTGTCGGCATTGGTGCCGTCATCTTCCTTCAGATATCCACACTGAACCTTGTTTTTATGTGCTGTGTTCCATGTGCAGATGATGACTTCGGCACATCTACCCATAGCATGTGAGTCTGAGGACATCATACTAATGGCCCCAAGATCATGCAGAGCGTCTTCTGCAGCAATAGTCTCAGCGTGAATGCGACTTTCTGCAAATGAAATGTCTTCGGGGATGTTCTTGGAAAGGTGATGGCATGCCATAACCATGTCAAGATGTTCGTCAATGGTGTCATTTGTGTGCGGCATTGTAGGGGTGGTGCTACTTGGTAAGACGTTGAGATGCTCCATGAGAGATATAATGTCTGGAGCATGGCCACTGCCGGCGCCCTCAATGTGATAAGTGTGAATCGTGCGATCTTTAAAGGCTCCAACGGTATGTTCAACAAAGCCGGATTCGTTGAGGGTATCGCTATGGAGCTCGCATTGAATGTCGTATTCGTCACAGACCCTATGTTCAAGAGTCAGTACTTGTCCTCGGTTCGGTTACGTACATCTACCCAAGGCAAGTGTCGATGGCGGCTGGTGTACAACCCCAATCTTCGTGCAATTTCAGAGCCGCAACTCCCGCGTTGCACTGCTCTCGCAAACCGTGTGCATTGGAATCACTACCCTTCCCAATACGGCTGTGTTGATGGGTAGCTTGTCACAAGCCTGCATCATTTGCCTGATGTATGTCTTGCTCGGCGTGCAATTTGCTGCAACTGTACCCGTGCTGTTCGTAGTCAAATAAGTACTCCCTCACAAGTTATGCAGATGAGTTCTCACCTCGGACCAGTTCCACCTCCAACAACTGTTGTGATTCCTGCCGAAATAGCATCATCTGCCTGCTGAGGACAGGTGAAATGCACATGTGTATCAATACCTCCTGCCGTGACAATCTTCCCTTCTCCAGCAATAATATCCGTATTAGATCCCACCACCATTAACGGACTCACTCCATCCATCACATCGGTCTTTCCAGCTTTCCCAATGCCCACTATAACTCCATTTTTAATGCCAATATCAGCTTTGAAAATCCCACTCCAGTCAACCACAAGTGCATTTGTAATGACCAAATCGAGGCAATGAGTGTCTGCTCGACCACTTGCTTGTCCAACACCATCTCGCGCCATCTTCCCACCACCAAAGGTGCACTCGTCGCCGTAGACTGCATAGTCTCTCTCGACTCTCACCCAAAGATCGGTGGCTCCTAAGCGGATTAAGTCACCGGTCGTGGGGCCATACATCGTAGTGTATGTCTGTCGGTCCAATGTGCAGGGCTTGATGCGCTCGCTATCGGTGGTTGGTGCGGTTGCTGACGTATGGGCAAACTCTGCCTGTTCAAGTCGGCGGAGGATCTCGTCGGTACGAGACATGTCGAGGGGTCCTGGTGCAATACTACTCCCCCCTTGGATGACTTTATGACCACCAATCTCAACTAGAGTGACGGTTTTTATGTCGCCTGACTCAAAACGTACAGCTGTCCCAGCCGGGATATCAAGGTGGTAACCATACGCTTCAACCCTGTCAAAATCAAGCTGTGGGTTGGTTTCAATGAAATGAAAGTGCGACCCAATCTAACTCGCACCAATATGAGCCGTGATTTCCAGAAGAAGCCGCTTTCCGAGCTTGCTGAAATGTTATGCCAACTGACCTGTACCGGCCTGTCTCCTTTATTTGTAACCTTAAGTTCCAATCTGCGTCTCCCTTCATTCAGCACTATGTTGCTGTTCTTCACAGGCACCATCGCGCCAGGCATGTTCGCCGCTTCATACTCCGATTCCGCGGGCAAGGGAAACAGGTCTTGGGATGGGAGAGGCAGAAAGCTGCCGTATAGTGCTTTCTCCATGTCGCCATCAACGCTGCTAATTGGCTGATCCACAGTGATGAGATGAGTCCCGGTCGGTAAGGTTCCCTCCACTTGAAGTTGGGTCAGTGTAGAGGTGACCTAAGGAAGGACGTGCCGGCGGCCGAGCATTTCTTTGCCGGCAGACATGAGTTGGGCGACTGTGTGATTGCCATCGCGGATGAACTACAGAGAAGTGTGAGCTTTGTAAGGCTTCAAGTTGAGAAAGCGAGGACGATATACCTCTTGCAGAACATTGGCAGCAGAGCCTGCGTTGGGTGCTGTGTTAGAATGATTCGAATACGATGAGGAGACAACGGATCCCGTACTGTAACCTCAGCATGGTTAAGCTTAATACCCCTGGCCAGTCGTCGTTGAGCGAGTAGTCCGATTTGGGAGATGACGAGTTTGTCAAGCTTTAGACGTGATCAGCTGTATCGATGTAACCGTCGCACAGGCAATTAAAAAGCTAACTTCTCGCGGGACAAGATGCATGGTGTGCTCGAGGGGCGTATGATGAGAAATCTTGTATAGTAGTATATGGTGTGTAAGTCTTTTTCTTTGTCACTTGTGTAGAACGACTCCAGAGAAGTCGATGCGCGTTTGAATCTGGTTTGCTTGACTCTCCAATCGGTTCTGGAAGGCTATCGATCTGGAGAGGGCTCCCTTTCTCGATACACGGAGGAAGAGATGGCTATGAAGACGTCTCAGAGATTGGTGGGATACATGCTTGTCATCTTGCAACAGCTTCCCCGCAGTGTCGTCGAGCATACCCAAATCTCACGGACGACGCACTTGTGACGTGAACTTCCACCGCTATTGCTCTATCTAGACGTTTTGTATTCGCCGCAACATCAAACTCTACGGGAGACGATTTGGCCTGAAGATCCTCGACTCTTATGGCCATGTTGGGGCACGATCACGGTCAAGGTCACACGCATGGTGGTGCCGGAGACCACGGCCATACACATGAGATACTCGAAGGACCAGGATCATACCGCTATCGAGAGATGCCATTGATGGGAGGGAGAGACTGGAGCGACAGGGCCTTTACCGTTGGCATTGGCGGGCCGGTGGGATCGGGAAAGACGGCTCTGATGCTTGCTCTCTGCCTTGCGCTTCGGGATGAGTATAGCGTCGCGGCGGTCACAAATGACATATTTACACGGTACTGCTGCTGCCTCTCATAACCCCGGTAGCAAGTCTAATGTCTCGACAGCGAAGATGCCGAGTTTCTCACCCGCCATGCGGCCCTCGAGGCAGCCCGAATTACGGCGATCGAAACCGGCGGCTGCCCGCACGCCGCCGTCCGAGAGGATATCAGTGCCAACCTGCTGGCTTTACAGCACCTCCATCAGAAATTCCACACCGATGTTCTCCTAATCGAGTCTGGCGGCGACAACCTGGCTGCCAATTATTCACGGGAGCTTGCCGATTTCATCATCTACGTCATCGACGTTGCAGGTGGTGACAAGGTGCCTCGGAAAGGAGGTCCAGGTATAACTGGAAGTGACCTGCTTGTTGTGAATAAAGTCGATTTGGCCCCCGCAGTAGGAGCGGATCTGGCAGTAATGGAAAGGGATGCGCGAAGAATGAGAGACGGAGGGCCAACAATCTTTGGAGAGGTCAAGAACGGCAAAGGTGTTTCTGACATCGTTGGCATGATATTGAGTGCATGGAAAGCGAGCGGTGCTTATAGGCCTAAACAAGATGTGACTGAAAGTAGCGTTCCTGTTAAGGGTTGACAGTCCTAAAAGCCTTGAGGAAGCATGCCATTTCAGGCTCAACCAATATCTGCAGATGTAATCCCCAGTTTTATCCAATAATACCCTGAAGCTCTTGCCACCTAGTTGATGCTTGCAGAGGCATAAGGTAGTAATAGCCAAGCGATGATCCTACGTACGAAATTACCAGAGTAGTACCGCGGTTATGGTGGCAGTCAGTGTGAATCACATCCTCACTTCACATATTGAATACTCGTGTATTAAGTAAATTTATGCTTCCCGATCCACAAATCTAACGACCGCACAGTCTGTCCAGCGTTGTCAGGCCTAGTGTCGATTTCACGCTCGCCGCACACTCCAAGCAATTCTGAAGCATTCTGCTCGCCAACAACTTCTGCGCTTGAGATATGGCCCAATGATGCATGCATGTACTGCAGCACTGACCGCAGCCTTTGCGCCATCAAGAAGACCATGTATGAAGACTACTGAAGAGTCAAGCCCACACTGACACATACAACACCTCATGAAGGCGCGAAGTGACCGATAGGGCTCAAGGTACGCGGCAGAAGCAATGCTGAGATCCGAACTGAATCTATCAAAAGCGCCATTTGCAGAACAGAGGGTTATGGTGTTTTTTTGGTGTTTATATGGCTGAGAATCGAGTAGGATTGTGTAGTGGTATTTGTAGTTTGCGCTGGGAACTCACCAAGGCACTTTGGATGATGGAAGAAAGTGTCGTGTGTCAGGTTGGTGTAGGGTGGAGGTTGGCGCCGTTCTGCCATCTGAACTCATTCAGAGCAAAGATCGCGACAGGCCTTTTTCTTGTCAAGAGACAAGTAGGTACACATTGCCCAGCGATGTATCCCAGATTGCAGTCCATTGCTTCATGAGGAGAGCTTACAACTACCACCCATACCTTGCCCCTCACTAGTCTTCCTTCCACCTGGCCCCTTCCATCCCTCTGCACACTCACAAATCCCCTGGCGGCCTCGTAATCTTCGTCAAATGATCCCCATTCAGCTTCTTCAACACCATGCCCAACCCCTCATGACTATAATCCTTCTCATTCCACTGATCCTTATGATATTTGACCTTCCCTCTTTCATCCAGCGTCAGCGTGATCAGGCTGTTGACCGGCTTGCTGAAATGCAGCAGCCGCGGCGTGTATTCTTGCTGCTGCTTGTAGATGATTTCCGTCGGCGAGTCGTGCACGATTTCCGTCTTGAGCGTCTTGGAGGAGGCCATGAGTCTCGGGAGACCTGTGCCGGGTTGAGGGAGTCAGCCTGTGGTCCCTGTTGCTTCTCGTCGGGATGATTGCTGGCACTGGTTGCAGGTCCAGAGCCAGGTCTAACACGGTTGTGGGAAGGACTGGAGGACGGAGAGGTTACGCACCGTACCACTGCCCCGCGATCTTATACCGCGTGTCGCAATAGCTCCATGGGTCGTCGTAGACCGCCTTCTCGGCGTACACGCGCATGTCCGTCTCGTTGGCGCTGCCGCTGTATAGGTTCGTGATGTGGCGGACGATCTGCTCGTGCTCGGGTGAGACTTTGATGGAGTTCTCGGGGTGTGGCTCGTAGTCGACACCGGTGGGGGCGTTTTGAGAGGGGTGGGAGTCGTTGTGCGTGAGTTTCTGCGTGTCCGGGCGGATTTCGTAGGGTTGCGGGGGCGCTTGGTCTTGGGATTGGGCGCTGGAGGACATGGTGGTTGTTGGAGAGAAATTTCTGTATGGGTGAGGTGATTTGGGAGTGAGTGAGGAGGTGTAACGGAATGGCTGTGAGGGTGAAGGTGTAGGTAGCTTTGCAGATATTAGGTGGTGTTGACAGCTCGTAGTGTCACAACGTCATCATACCTATCTCAAGATCTCGCGAGGTTTCTGCCATCCGTGACCGCTTCCGCATTTTGGCCTACCAACAGTCACAGCAATACAGCAGATAATTGAATCTGTGTAGCAGTATATTGCTGTTCTAGAATTCATCCATCCATGGGATGGCAGCTTGTGCTCCATTTCTTTCAACTGTCCTTGCAGCAGCCTTTTGGGCGAACTGGACCGCTTCAACAATGTTGAACTCCCCCCTATCTGAACCCTTCCCGATGTGTTTCGCAACCACAACAGCATACGCTCCTACAAATGTATCTCCCGCCGCTGTCGTATCAACCACCTTTGCCTCGTACGCTGACGATTCTCCGTGTTGCGAACGCCCTCTCGAGTAAAACGCGCCTCTGGATCCCAGGGTGATGGTGACGTACGTAACGCCCAGGTTTCTGAAGTAGTCTATAGTACGATTGAGCGCACCGTCGCGCAGAGATTGGCCAGACGAGTCGCCTGATAGGATCATGGCTTCGGATTCGTTGACGATGAGGTGATTGATGCATCTGTAAGCTTCCTCCGGCAGAACAGTGGCTGGCGCAGGGTTGAAGATTACTTGGATCTTCTTGTCATGCGCTGTTTTCAAAATCTGCAGGACGGTGTCCAATGGTACCTCTAGCTGTACCACGATGACGTCCGGTAAAGGTTCGGGCAATGACGTAAATTCCTCCGGTTTGAGTGTATAATTGGCATTAGGTGAGAATAGGATACGATTCTCCCCTGTCTTTTCCTCAACTATGATGGTGGACACGCCTGTTTTCTCCCCTTTCTTGACCTTGACGCCGTTCGTATCAACGCCATCTTTTGATAATCCTGCGAGAAGATCATGGCCGAAGATGTCATCGCCCACGGCACCGACCATACGCACCGAGACGTCTCCCCGTTCGACTGCATCTTTGCGACGGGAGAGTCGGGCACAGGCGACGGCTTGGTTGGCTCCTTTGCCTCCGGAGCCGGTGTCGAAGGATAGCGAGGTCAGTGTTTCTCCAGGCGCTGGGATTCGAGAGGTCCGTGTGATGAGATCTGTGTTTAGAGAGCCGATGACGAGGATCGTTGGTCTCGGCATCGTAAATGTTCTGGATGTGAGTGGTCTAGAACCAATACTATTTTATGACTGCACAACGCCTTCGACAGCCGACATTATTGCATAAGGATCAATAGCTGCTACTCTTCAGGGTGAGTAGCAGTTGGGGTATAGCTGTGAAGATACTACCCAAGAGTACAAGCCATGAGAGTTGACGCTGGCGGTTCAAGTATCAGAGCTGTCTTCGACTCGGCTGTGACATCAGAGCGATTGGATGTGGAGAGCTGCAGTGCCCCATGCAGCTCTCCTGGCTCTCCCCTGCGCACAACGCCTACTTTAACCCGTTCGATGCGTTCAGGCAACCATTTTAGAAGGTCAGGCAGACTAACGGAAGTGTACAGGAACTCTGAACTGAAGAGGTACCCTCCTACGCACAAGTACACGGAGGGGGGACCGTGTCCAATTTATAGTCGCGTTCAGAGCGCGCCTCAAGTACCTTTCGAGAACGCGTACCCTCCTTGAAGTTACCGCTCGGGTCCTCCTTCCTCTAACACACTTGGATCCTTAACTCCGTGCTGTCAAAGTTACTCTCTACCAATCGACAGGCTCAGTGAACAATGCATTGACACTGATGGTGTTGTTGCGCAGCACGGTACAGCATTACCGTATGTTAAACATAGCATAAAATAGTATAGCATAGCACCCGGCTTATACAAGGCTAAGAGATTTGTGCATCGCCCATCGCGTCGCTGTGTTTTCTAACTGGGTACCATCAACACACGCTCTTGACGCGCTGCTTGGTGCTTGCTGCTTTGCCCCCACAGTGCTTGCCTGCAGTAGCCTAGAACCGTCACTCCCTACAATCGTCGAGTTTCTCGCAAGTTGAACGTGTCTCTCCGACAGCTCCTGTTCTGAGATCTGCACAATTCCTTGCTTGGAGAGACTCCCCTAGTTTGTGCGGCACCTGCACTGCGGAAGGAGAACAGCGAATATACACGTCGCCGCTCCCACTCCTCCTCCTGCTTCCTTCTTTCTTCCTCAGGCTTCAACCGGACGCTTCTAACACATTATTTTCCATCTCGACGACAACACTTCTACCTTCACTACTCGATCAATCTGTGAATTAGAACGTGGTGTTGTACGTCTGGGAGGGAGATAACATTGTTGTTGCTGGCTTAAATCCACCAAATCGCTCACGTCAACTTCCTTCTACCAACAACTCTCTACTCTAAGCGCCCTCTATTCCTCTGAAGTTCTCACCACAAGTTCATACTCCATTCTTCAACCTCAGGCAGCATTTCGAACACAATGGCAGCCGTGTCTTCTCCATTGAGACAGCCGTTTGGCTTTGTTGACAATTCTCGATTGAGAAATCTCACGAATACGAAAAACCGTCAAAATGGTATGTCTTTACCAATGCATTGACACTGCCATACTTAATAGCAGGTTATGATGATCGTATCATCACCTATGCTAACCTATCCCAGCTCTTCCCACCACCCTCGCCTCGCCAGTAAAGCGACGTTACTCTCCGTCTACGGACTTTTCTGACAATGACACGGAGAATGTCGATCCTGAAATCTTCCGCTCGTCCATCAAGAAGGCCAAGAACTTCGAAGGTCTTCCCATCAAGCCGGCGAAAACACCTCAGTTCGTGTTGACCGGGGCGGCAACTCCAATCACCAATTTCAATAAACCTTCCGTCCGCCTTGACACACCATCGTCGCCTTTGGGACAGCGAAAGAGAACAGCAACCCCGTCCACGGCTCCTGCTGTGGCTGGTCGATCCCCGAAGAGCAAACGTGTCGGCATTCTCTCACGTCGCCGTACTGCATCTTCACCGTTTACTCGGATTGAACCACCTTCCTTCTCCGGAGCTCGGACTCGAGATGCTGCTCCTTTCAGCATCGACGCTGCTCTGAGTGGCACCATTCCATCCTACAACACCACTCAGAGGAAGGAGGTCTATGTGCCTACTCTCGAAGACGCTACACCGAGGGGTTGGATGTTCGACATCTACCAAGACACGGAGGAAGATGAGATGAGCAATCTGATGCAACACTCGACCTGCACGCTTGATATCTCTGATGACGAGAGTCGCCGAGCGGCCAAGGATGATCGAGGAAAAGAAAACATCCCACCCGTCGACGGACCGATGGCATCCTCTTCCATCAACGGTACCGTCGCTCCTACGCCGTCGCGTCGATCTGACCGACGTGATGAGATGATCGACGAGTCTCGCATGCCCATGGGCGAACTCAATGCCAAGGACTTTTACGCCGACGGATGCGACGCGTCTTCCTACGTCATTGTTCCGGCTGAGAAGTCACACGACAAGTTGGCCACCGTATCTACTCCGGTGGAGATCAAGACAACGGCTGAGCCGACCTTGCCACCTGTCACGACCACGCCACAGAAACAAAACGGCTGGAAAGACTTCTTGGCCCAGGTTGAGGAGTCGAAGAAGACTCTCACTCCTGTCAATGTTCTTAACCTTCTCGCCGAGCAAGAGCAACAGCCCGAAATTGAAATCTGGGAAAGCGAGAGCGCCAAGGGTGACGAGGTTGACACCGAGGAGAAGGGGGCAAGCGCAATGCCACTTCAAGAGAGTGTCACTGCCCTCATCACGGAGGAGAAGGCTGATGATGCCTTGATTGCTTAAACCACCTCGCCTCACAGTCAACCACATCATGACGGGGTATTGTTATCAGGTGTCACTCTTTCTCACTATCACTGGCCGATGCATTCTCAACAACTATTGTCACCTCACGGCAGCCTCAGTTACTAGCCTATCACCAGCCATGGTATCTCCTCAACTTGCACCCCACGCTACCTTTCATCCTTTACAATCGTCGACATCAACCACCCGAATCTAGCTCATCCATCCCCCCTCGCTGGCGGTCCTAGCACCGCGCTCCCTGTATCGACTGACTTCGGTGTATGTCTACAGGTTGAGCGTCGGCGTTTAGGCCCGTCGCAGAGGTCTTGCATGGCCGAGCTCCCGGCTGTCGACTCCACATTGGTGCTGCGCTCTGGCATCGTGAGAGCGTTGGAGGAGATTCTTGAAAGGACGGAAACGTATGTGAAAGAGGAAAGGAGGAAAGATCCCCGTATCGACTGACTTCGGTGTGCATGTCTACGGGTTGAGCTTTCCTCCCTTTCCTTCTTCCTTTGTCTACTTTGCTCCTATCAGTTGGTTGGTAGTTTTCGAGTCCGTCAGTTCCAGGGCACGGTGGACGAGGGCGTGACAGTTGGCGTTCTTGTTGTTGTTCCCGTGAAGTAATGGCGATTCTTTTATTCTTGGTCATGCTGGTCGGTTGCTGGGCGTTTACCTCCTCCATCTCGCTTGCAGTACTGCTGCTGGAGTCGCTGACCGCTGTCACTGCCGTCGCTGATACCAGTCATTCTTACTGCATCCTGTACCCCTACCCTATCCGTATTCGTAGCAATGGAGTCTTTGCTTTCTACCTTACCTGATATGTCCTTACCTTGGTGACATGCATGTGACCCCCTCTTATGAGAGAAGTAATTTTACTAAGTAAGTAGTGTACTAGAAGTCCTTAGTGTTACTTCGCACTCATCGGCGGAAGATGCTCATACAGTATCCCGCCCACGCAATCCGCGGCCCTACGAGCACCACCAGTCCTGCTGATGTTGGCTTGCCTGTTGCTGGCTGGCCTGTTGCGGGCTTGGCCGGACTTTGTTTAACAGGAACCTATAGAGTTAGAATACCTGGCGAGATCAGACGGGCCATTCACACCGCCGTCATGGGGGTTCTCTGCCTGAGGTGTGATTACAGTTTCTGTTTCTTCGTGACATGAATGTGGAAATTCGACTCTACCCAGCCTGTATGTGGATATATGTGTTTTATACCATAGCATGCACCCCGAATTTAGGATTCTGAGGATACCGGATACGTCCTCTGATGGGAACGTGAAGGGAGCATGGGGGCGCATCGAGGGAGTACGGGGGAGTAGTTACGGAGCAGCGAGGGAGCCGAGCCCGAATCTCTGGCGGCCGCCAGGATCGGCTCCCCTGTTGCTCAGTTACAGTACAGCTGCACTGTTTCGATCAACCTGCTAGTGCCTGGACACGGCGCTCTGGTGCCTGAGACAGAGCCTTCTGGTGCTTGAACACAGCATCGAACACGTCTACGTGTTGTGGAGATTATGTACTCGTACAGGAACTACGGAGCTAAGATATTGGACGGTACGAATATCTGTACCTCTCCAGATGTTTTCTCATTACTCTAGCTATGAAGCACTTGTGTAGGGCTTATATAATTGGAGGTTGCGATATCATCATCAGTTGTATGCAGTTAGTCTTGACAAGTCACCGCTGGTTGCTCATATTTGTCATTCTTTCTGCATAGCAATGGATTATCTTGAAAGTCATGAACGACTTTTCATCATGTTTCTCTGCGGTGGCTGGACACTGACATTATGCTGCCTCATAGGTCATAGCCTTGATCAGATTGCACGCAAAATACCTGTGCGCGGAACAGCAATACCTTGATTTGGTTGATGAAACTCCAAATATCCCATGTGTTTAATGATTAGTCAGTGAAGTAACACTGGGCCTGATTTTCTATACAATGACAAGTCGGACAGGACATCTTATAGATCTCTCAAGTTCTTTGATTGTCCACCTTATCATAGCCCTGCCTTCTCACTAATCTATAGAAATAACCCTTGCGATGAGACTCGCCACGATGCGTAAGCCAACTAAGTAAATTCTTATAGCAGCTAATAATACCAGTACGCATGGACAATATGAATGCTCGTTCATGTCCCTCGACCGCTTCCAGGTTTATCTTCCCAAGCATCTATCACATCATCCACACAGGCCGTTGATTGTCATAAAAGCTTGAAGGTATAGGCGCGCCAGGGTTCTGGCAGTTGCATGACATGTCCCACACGATACCACGGAGCATAAGCATCCACCACGCCTCTTCCATCTCCAGATTCTCCATCTTGCATCCCTTCCTGCGCAAGCTGGCGAAAAGCCCATGCTCATCGTGGTCGAGGAACTCCACATAGCAGGAGGCGGCCTCGTAACATTCAAGGAAGCCTTCCCAAGGTCGAACGCCAAAATCGGGCACATGTTTGGCGTTTCCTGACTCCCAACGTTTCCTGGCCTCCTGCCCAGCGAAGTAGCACAGCTCGATATTGGCGCTGACGAGATCAACGTATTTGATGCGGTGCTCGGGGCTCTTTTCGGCAAGATTGCCAGCATCATCAGAGTCTGGCAGTCTGCTAGACTGCAAGTTGTCAAAAAATGTCTGCGTCTCTTCGAACATTCCACGCAAACAACTCAGGAATTCTCCGCGTTTTTCTCTAAGTCTTGTTAGACCGCCTTCCTTGAATGCGCCCCGTTCCTCGTCAGGTCCGAAAAGGATGAGCGAAGCATTGTGCCTTGAGTAGAAATCAGCCAGGTATTCCTTCTCCAATTGCCCTAGACACTTCTCGACATATCTCAATCTGTAATCTTTTGGCAGCTCTTTCAGATCCTCAATGCGCTTTCGAAGTTGTACAAGCAAAGCTCGTCTCGCCTCCCACAGATGAAACGTGGACATCTGGTTCTGTCCAGCCAACGCGTAGAAGTAACAGTACACGCTTGTGCACATTTCTTTAGGCAAGAAAGGACAGAATAAAATCATGGCGTCGTTGGCTACCATCCGTTTGTAGACGTTCTGCCTAAGCCCCAGCCGGTTCCGAAATTCCCGATTTGCGAGGACCTGACGAACATCCTCGGGAAGACCCAGCACTTCGAAAAGATTGCCGATAAGAGACTGCGTGCGGTCATCTCCAACGATCTTGACCTCTGGGCAAAGGTCGCCACAGCCGGGCAGAATGCCGCACAAGAGCTTGTCCGCTGCTATGCTCTGGATGTACCCCAGCTTTCGAGTTGTGTGGCCATCCGAACCAAACTGCAATACGGTTCCGAGACCACGAAGAGACACCGAAGTGAGGTAAAAACTGTTACCCTGCGCGCTCATTCCACCTTCAGTCTTCAGATCCAGGCCACTCCATTGCATTCCGAGCCTCGCGGCTAATATAATCAGCGCTCAGACTTGGATCGACGCGACAGGCCGTACCACGTCCGGTGGCATGAAATCCCAGCTGCGCTCACGAAGGAAGAGCATGGGCATACTTCGATCGGGCATACTTTGATTTGGAATACTCGTGTATATTAAGAAAAACCGTTTCCACGTAGCAATCCACTCTTTTTTCTGGTCAGTTTCGGGAGAGCATTTGCATTCGCCTGGCCACTGCTGAACATGGTCCTGATGCAGCGCTTTCAAGAAGGGAACCCAGTTCACCAGTAGTTCTTGGTCCGCCGACTGGTCGTCTCCCGCGCAAACGGTTTCTTCCACAGCTTCGGAGGCCTTCCGAATTTGCCTCTCGCGTATTTGATTCATATGTGGTAGCTGTGTCAGGACGCCGAGTTGTCCCTTCTCAGCCTCGTCTACCTTCGCCTGCTTCTTCCGCTTAGAAGTTAAATTATAGGTCAGGTTGGACCAGAGAGAAATGAGGTAAGCCCAGAAGGACTTCCTATATTCTCGGCCTAGGGTTCTTTCATCGCGTTCAAGACCGTGGACAAGTCCAACGTTTCGAACAATAGGCTCCACCATGCCCAGCCTGAGTGACCTAACAAGCATGTCTTTCAAGTCTGAAACATCATCCCATGAAACTAGAGCGATCTCTGGCGTTGTGTAGAGAGTCTCGTATCTGAACTCGGACCACAGCCAATGGCGATGTGTCAGCTTCGACCATGGACCAATAACAGACCTCTTGCATCTTCGGTATCCATCAGCTGTTCCTAGCAATTGCTGAATGAATTGTCCGAAAGGAATAATCAGAGCGATGAGCGCAATCGCAATGGCGGCCGTGGACAGTCTGTCGCTCTCATCCATGGTGTACTTCGGCCTCGAGTAAAGAGGATGCAGAACACTCAGTCTGTTAAGTGGGCATACAGCTCCTTTAGCATCTCACGATTCAGCTAAATGGAGATCGTCTTGCATGAAGGTTACATGTCTTGCTTATTTCCGCCCCACTCTTCTGCCTTCTTTCCTCAGCTTCTCAGCCTCAAGACAAAACATTCTGCCCCTGTGCAGCAGCGCTTAGCCTTGCTTAGGTCAATCGAGCGCGTCAGAACAGATTCAGCCGCCAATTGTGGTTGCCTCGTGCATGTGCAAAGGCGCTTTGTGTGTGGTTCCCAGGCTGGCGGCACCGCGCTGTGTCACAGACCGGCTCATGTTTTCCAGCTCGCATTGTTCTGATTTACTATCTGGAGACAACTAAATGGGTTGCTTCGTGACACTCTGTCACTCCTCTTGAGAACCAATCCAAGTGATTTTTACCTATCGTAGGTCATGACACTGAAGATTGATGTCGCTGAGGCCAAGATCTAGTATAGATTTTGGCCCGAGTAACCTCAGAATGCGTAGTGCTATATAACCACGCAGAATGACGCCATTTTGCAGCTGTAGACTCTTGTCTATCAGCAGCAGCGGCCAAGCCTTACTGCAGGAACATAGCTTGATCTTTGGTTTTGAACAGCAATTCCTGACGATTCGTTGCTCCGTCACCAAAGAACTGTGCGGCAGTCCTTCTCTTCATGGTAGACTGAGGAAAGAAAGGAATCTTAGGGTCCATAAAGAAACCGAGTCGATAAACTGAATGGGAGGAGATTATGTGATTAGAGAGAAGGGCAGGTGAGTGGAATTTGACAACCAGATGAGAGGAGTAGAATAGATTAGTCGTACATCGATCTAGCAGGACGAATGTGAGGAGGAGAGAGAGAGAGAGAAGGAAAGGAACAGGCACAGGACAGGCATAGGTTAGTGGAAAGAGGACGGGGCAAATATGGCTCCAAGCCATTACGAAGGCCAACAATGCCTCCATGCTTATGTACGATGTAGCTGTCGTCTACGAAGGAACTAGTATTGAGTGTCCGGACGTATCATAAGCGTCAGCGATATCAATTATCACGAACCTTAGATTTATACATCTTATGAGGATACAGTTGGGCAAACATCTAACTCCTGAGAAATCAACTTCTTATCATATATCCTGGTCCTATATAGGAGCCCCTTACAGTACGTCCGGACACTAAATACTAGTTCCCGAGGCAGGCGGCGGGAGAGCCAGAAACGTCCGCCTGGGTCTGAAATGTAGGCAGCAAAATGCAAGCATCGAGGGAGCAAGAGAGAGCATTGTGGGAGCAGGTCGACTAAAAGAACACCAGCGCAGCAAAGTACCAAGAGGTCAAGGCGCTCAAACTACATATATTCATCTACACGTAGGTACGAGTACGTGAGGAGTGGGCATAGAACCTCCTTCGCTGGCTCTCATTTGGAGTACATAAGTGTGCTGTAAGGGATTGTTTGTTAGGTCGGATCGCTCTTGGAAAGGGTTTCAGCAAGGATGCTTTCCACGCGGGCGTTGGCAGGGGCTGTGCGGGCCTTGGGGTTCAATGTGGTTCTTGGTGTCTTGCACTGCTGGCCTGGGAACGTATATACCTAGGGCTGGAGGCGATTTTTCTGTGACATGTTCAGATCTTCGTCTGATAGCTCTTGGCTCAGACGATAGCTCAGCGAAGGTACATCAAGATCACGAGACCACAACAGAAATATGAACAGTATCTCTCTTAGTACGTTCATTCGTAGATGTGCACATCACGCCTGGCCACCCCTAACGTCTCCAATTTCATGACCGGACGCCTCCCCGCCCTCAATTGCCTCCTCGACCGCGTCTGCTCCAGCTGAACCACCTCCGCCAGCAATTCGCCGATCGTCGTCCCAGACCGGCTTGCGATCAACGCCAAACCGCAACACCTCCGGCCGTTTATAATGTCCCGCGGCATCGACCCACACCTTGACGGCCGCCAGCTGCGCGAGATCGATGTCCGCCGTGACGAGTTTCTCTTCCTCGCCTGTGTGCGGGCCGGCGAGAAAGACACAGAACGGATGGATGACGGCACTCCAGCCGCCGCCTCGTTTGACCAGATCCTGCGGGCCGAGGTTGTTCTCCATCCACTGGAGACAGGTGTCGTCGATGTAGTTGCTCGCGCACACGACGAAGACCTGGCCTGACAGCGCGTGGGCTTTCATCAGGGCTTCGATCTGGCTGTCTGCCCCGGCCTCGAAGCTCGACAAGGTGGATAATGCGGGCCAGGCTCCAGCGTGAATATGTTGAGATTCTTGGATGAGCGCCTGCCGCGCTCCGTTCATCGTGTGTTCCCAGCAGCACAGCCCACCGAGATTGTAGCCTGCCTCGGTCCTCCATGTGCGCAGCGTGTGGCCGCTGCCTTGGGCCCAGACGGCGCGCTCGACGTATGTCGGTTGCAGCTTGCGGTGCACGCCGAGTATGGCACCGTTGTTGTCGATGTGTAATTGGGAGTTAAAGAGTGTGTAGCCATGCGCGACCCGCTCGGAGATGCCGAGAGAGATGGCGACGGAGGAGGAACGGCAGGCGGTAAGGAGGGAGGAGATTTCGGGGGAGGAGGCGTCGACGACGAGGGATTGTTCGGCGTATTGGGTGAGGGCGGTGACTTGTTTAAGGGGTGGGTAGCATTCGATGAAGTACTATTAATTCTCATTTGTTAACGGTTGGGCAATGGTATCGAGTGATGAGACTCAACGGGATATCCTGGAACAAATGTCTCTGGGAAAACTAGGAGTTTGATGCCTTCCTCCCCTGCTTGCTTGATCAGTTCGACCACCTTCCTGAGGGTCGCATCTTTGTCCATATATACAGGCGCGACATGCGCAGCCGCCGCCTTGAATTTGGTTGAGCTCATGATATCACGCTTGAGTGTTAAAGGATTAGAATTGATAGGGCTAGCAAGCACAATGCGCTCGACGAGGAGTTATCTTGTACTGAATAAGAACATTAACAGTGAACGCCGGCGCAATCTCAGACGAGGTGTGACAAGAAAGTTCATAGCCAGCTCCCGACGGTCAATTGAAGGAATAACTTCCGGCTAAGACAGAAAGGTTGTCATGTTCTATCGGTGATGTCAACAGGGCTGATAGCCGAGTTTTAGCGTTTGATAGAACAGCTCAGCGTCAGATTATGAACATGATCACTGTGAGGCAAAGCTGGGTGAGATGGTTCAAAATGACTGTTGTGTCGTGATTGTATTCAACAATCGTATCTGGCATTCGAAACTTGCCAGTGTCAGCATATTGATCAACAATTCCACCTCTATACAGACCTGCTAGGAAATAGCCCGTTTCCTCCACACATCAAGCGCCCAACCCGCGCAAGCTATGAGCGATTGCATCGAGTATCCTGCCTTTCCGGTTGCAGACCCATGTTGATCGTCGCAAATTGTAGTCGAAGAAAACTTCGCGTCGCACGTCGATTCTCTTCCACTTTAAGAGAGTAGGTCGGCGACTGCATTCTCGTTAGTACGACTTAGCTGCAAACACGACAGTTTGAGACGTACCATTCATCGGCATCTCATCGATCTGCGTAGAGTAGTACACTGTGAGAGTTAGCTGTGTGTTGTTGGTTGAGGGATCTCGAAGTTTTTACATTCGATATCACGCAAAATCCTCACGTCCTCGCTGGTTACGAAGTTGATGGCAACCCCCTTGCGACCAAACCTTCCACTGCGGCCGATCCTGTGAATGTAGTTCTCACGATTGCTAGGCAAATCGTAGTTGATGACGAGCGAAACTTGTTGAACATCGATACCTCGAGCCCAGACGTCGGTAGAGATTAGCACGCGCGAATTTCCTTGGCGGAAATCCTGCATGATGCTGTCCCGTTCCTTCTGCGGCATCTCACCATGCATCGAAGATACTGTAAAGTTGGCTTCTCTCATCTTGTCCGTGAGCCAATCAACCTTTCTCCGAGTGTTGCAAAAGATGACCGCTTGCGTAATCGTCAAAGTGTCGTAAAGGTCGCACAGCGTATCGAATTTCCACTCCTCCTTTTCCACAGCAATGAAGTATTGTTTGAGTCCCTCCAGGGTCAGTTCGTCACGCTTGACCAAGATTCTTACCGGATCAGTCATGAACTTTGTCGTCATGTCCAAGACATCATAGGGGAGCGTTGCCGAAACCACCACCACTTGGGTTGCAGGGGGAAGATAACGGTAGACGTCATAAATCTGCTCCCTGAATCCACGATTGAGAAGCTCGTCGGCTTCATCAAGCACTAACATCTTGATGTGACGAGTACGAAGATTCCGTCGACGGATCATATCAGCCACACGGCCAGGGGTTCCTGATACCACATGCTGTCCGTAGTCGAGCTTACGGATGTCCTCACCGACGTTGGTGCCACCAATACAGGCGTGGCACTGAACGTTCATGTAGTCTCCGAGAGCCATGATGACAGACTGTATCTGGGTTGCAAGCTCGCGAGTCGGGGAGAGAACGAGAGCTATACGCGTGCTCATTAGCTTACTTGTCAATCCGCAAGATATCATGCTCTGAAAAGTCTTACCCTGTGTCTCTCTAACAGCTGTGTCGATAACCTGCAGTATACTGATCGAGAATGTAGCCGTCTTGCCGGTTCCGGACTGTGCCTGCGCTATGGTATCGCGGCCTTTGCAAATCTGGACTATAGCTCGTGACTGAACAGCTGATGGAGATTCATATCCGTATGCGTATATTCCTCGAAGTAGATTCTCTGTGCTCGGTCCAGTCTCAGAAAGATAGCTCGATTGTATGGATAAGCTCCTACCTTTTAGATGCATAGCCTCGACTGCGGGGAAATCAGTAAGTATACTGTGAGCCTGGAAGTTTAGTCTTACAAGTCGGCGCGCTATAGTAAATCTATCAGCAAGAATGCTCTTACAGACGTAAATGCTAACTTACACGGTCACTTCCTTCGACGTCGCAAACTCCATCCTCTCTGTTGCATTGATCAGCTACCAGCTCAGGTTGGATTGGGTTAAGGTTCTCTCACCCTCCGCCTTTCTGTCAATACCTTCGGCCATCGTGTCGTCTGTCAATTTCGAGTGCAGAAGGGTTGGCTGTACGTGCTGTGACGTCTCTAAGAAGGCTGTCTCTGGAAGGTCTTATGTTAACTTAGGTACTAAAAGCGTTAGCGTAGTAGTAGGCGAAGGAAGCTCTGTGATTGGCTAGCAAGTCCGACCACTTAGAAAACTTGGGCTCGTGCGACAACGATTGCCCTGAGGATCAGTCTAGCACAAGTCCGCTACATTAAGCTGACTATACATCGAGCGGCAATACGCTTCTGTGTCAGTATTGACTGCATCGTACTCGCAATACCAACTTGGTTCGTCCTTGCGAGCATGTTGATCGAAGACCAGAGATTCCTCCACGAGGACTTGGAGAGATTGGAGCAAGGGATTAGTGACCGGATACTCGAAGACCCAAGACACGTAAGTCTTGCTGTTACGACTCATATTCTGATAGAGAGACCTGGCTGACTCCTTAACTCGTTCGAAAGCTACGAGATCGATTGAACCGAGATCACCAGATATCGGGTTTCTTGAGTCGAATCCAGGAGCAGTCGAAACGGCTACTGGATATATACAATGATGCGAACGGGGCACGAGCGAAAGAGATTCAGACCATATCAACGGGAGATCCTTTCGATGAGTTCTACAAGCAAATGGAAGACATCAAAGAACACCATCGACGATATCCCAATGAGCCAGTAGAGAATCTTGAGCGAGCGTACAAGCGCAAGGCTCCTGCAGATGGAGACATAGTGACCTCGGAAGTGGACAACATGTTTACTGGCGAAGAGGCATATGGACGGTTCTTGGATCTCACGACGCAGCATGAGGACTATCTAAATCTACCGGGAGTGAAGAGATTGACATACCTTCAATATCTGGACTACTTCGACATATTCACACCGCCACAATGTCCTATCAAAAGGTCGGATAAGACTACCGACCAATACTTCAAGTATGTTGGAGATCTGGCGGGTTATCTTGAAGGCTTCCTGAGGCGGACGAGGCCGCTGGAGGACTTGGACAAGCTCTTTGATAGTTTCGATGGTGATTTCGAAAAGGCCTGGAATGCCAATGATGTTCCAGGATGGGGAGCAGAACTTGCGCCAGTCGGACCTGCTGCACCACAAACGGAAGGCACCGGAGAGGGAGTCTGGTGTCCAGACTGTGAAAAGGAGTTTAAGAACAACAACGTCTACAAGAACCATTTAACTGGCAAGAAGCACATTCGAGCAGCGGAGGCGAAGACGGCAAGACAAGCTCATGATACGAACGGTGATTCTAATGGCGCAGTCGCCAGCAGAGGCCCGAGCGTGCAGAGGCTGAAAGAGCGTGCTATTGCTGAGCGAGAGTTTCGGATACGTAAACTGGCTGGTACCACACAAACCGAGCGCAGCGATACTCGTGTCAACGTTGAACGGAAGCAAGGAATGACCGAGCGGGAACGACAGATGGAACTTGATGCGCTCTTTGCGGAGTCGTCCGAACCACTCGCCCGTAACGGTGAGGATGAATCAGATTCGGACGGCGACGAGAAAATCTACAACCCGCTTAAGCTGCCGCTGGCTTGGGATGGCAAGCCGATTCCATACTGGCTCTACAAGCTACACGGACTGGGAGTGGAGTTTCCTTGCGAAATATGCGGTAACTTTGTTTATATGGGTCGGAGAGCATTCGACAAACATTTCAACGAAGCCAGGCATATCTATGGCTTGAAGTGCTTGGGTATAACAAATACGACTCTGTTCAGAGAGATCACCGGAATCGAGGATGCCTTGAAGCTGTGGGATAAGATCCAGAGGGATAAAAAGAAGGAGAAAGCTGGCGTCGACAATATCGTACAGATGGAGGACGCAGATGGGAACGTCATGCCGGAGAAGGTGTATTATGAGTAAGTTGGAACCACTCTGGGCACGACCCTAGAAGATTCCTCTGCTAACTTTCTATGTTCAGTTTACAAAAGCAAGGATTGCTCTAGGCGCAGATTAGTCTTTTTGTACAATACCCAGTTGATCATGCTTTGGCTGCAGGCCCTGTCACAGAATCAATTCCGAGTATCAATTTCAGCCGAACACCAGTCATACTCAGATTGCAACGGTGTTCACTAGGACGGAGGTGCGTTATTAGGAAAGCTCACTGAGAGCCGCAAAACAACCGACAAGCGCCTATATGTTGAGACGACTCTGAAAATTCTGATATTGAGATATATCGGACTGACACTACTACACAGACTGCAAAGGATGTCCTGACTCCTGAGCAATGCCGTGTTCTATCAGTGCTGCGCTTAGTCGTTCACATCGGCAATGCGCGAACTGTTTCACATGGCAACCTCGCCTTTCGAACGATGCATAATACCCTGTACCACAATGTTTCGGTCTGCACTACCGCAACGATTCAATTCTTCTCGGTTTACCTGATGTATCATAAGATAGTACGAAAGACGTACTCGAGTAAGGGCAGGAAGGCGAAGCTCAGTGGGTTGCTCTTCCTTAAGACATAGCTTTGGCATTAGTTCAAAGATGATTCAACTCTTCACCTTTGAGACGTTGCTTGACAAAGTACCACCTCAGCAAAGATCTTGACATCAATCCAAGATGCAATTATCATCATCTATTGAAGCCAAGCTCCTCACAATTGGGACGGTCCTGATGGCCTCACTCACCCTCCTACCTACCGCAACCGCCTCCCCACTCGCACACGGCCCCCTCCAACCCCGCGGCAATCCATTTGCTATGGTTCGTTCTCCTCATGCCATTCCTTCAACCACCCTACTAATGCTCATTCTCGCACAAGTACCCCCACTGCCCATCCGCAGATCACCTCCTACGGGACCAACGAAACTTCCCTCCGGCCCGTTATATCGAAATCTGGCGGTGGCCGAGTTTCGAACGATATTGCATCACCTCGCCCGGCGGTCACTGTGACTGCCTTGGCAAAAAGGCAGGCGACAGGCCCACATGTCATATTGGAACCGATTACATTACGCACGTCTGGCACAGTGCGCCGCTGACAAGGCACTGTGAGGATCTTTGCGTATGTCGGTCGATCGTGTTCTCGCTACCGCACGAGCCTCCGGTGACTATCAATAATCCATTCGTCGATGAGATTTATTAATGTGGGGGAAGTATAAAGCTGGATGGGGAAAAGGTAGGAGGGGTGCGGAAGGGTATAGTTTGTCGCAATTGGGTTCTAAAGATGATTGGGAGTAGTAAGGCCTAGAAGGGAACAACGTTAAGATGTTGCTGTTGGAGTTGTAGGAGTTTGACTGAGTGGGTGATGTCGGAACGAAATATGCCCATAACCAAGCTCGAGAACTGGCCTTGTCATTATCAAGCATGACTGTAGACTCTTTATCGTTTCTCATTTAGATCATGTTGGTACTGTTGATGTGATTCTGAAATGACATTAACAAACTTGTCAACCAAACCCCGAGTACGAAGATGTAAACAAACTACCTACACAAACCTCTCCACCAACGCCAACCAACCACCAAGATACCGTAATGTGCCGGTAAGTGACCAGCACATGGCTTAAGAAGCAGCGACAGCAGTTAACCAACAACATATAACAGCTGGTTCGCATACATCTCCGAGACGGAGGAGTGTTTACTCGAAGACGTCCTCGTCACGCCTGTACCATCACCTCCCCTCCCTTACCTCTCAATTATTTACCAGCACTAACAGCAAGGCCACAGGCCCACTCCCTCTCCAAGCAAGTACACGAGCACTACCTCCCGTACCTCCTCTCCCACGACCCCAACAACATCACCACCGAGCACGAAATCTCCGCGCGCAACCGACTCTTCAACGTCGACGGCATCGGCGTGGCATGGTACACCAACGCGCGGTCGTCCTTCACGCACAGCACCAAACCACCCAGCCGCGAGGACCCCAACAATCACAGCAGCAATCGCACCAACACTCCCTCTTCCAATGTTCACCCACGTCCCCTCGCGCCCCTCCTCCCCGCCCTCTACCGCACCCCACAACCCCCGCTCAATGACCTCAACTTCCGCTCCATCTGCGCCAACACGTCTACCACAGCCTGCTTCGCGCACATCCGCGCCGCGACCGCGACCGCCACCTCGTCCGTCAACAACCACCCCTTCACCTTCGGCCGCCACGCCTTCATGCACAACGGCGTCATCGCCGACTTCCTCGCCATCCGCCGGCCCCTCTGCGACCTCCTGTCCGCCGACGCCTACGCACACATCGCCGGCTCTACGGACTCCGAACACCTCGCTGCGCTGTACATTACGTATCTTACCGATGGTGCGGGCAAGGACGCGTGGGAGAGCGAGTCGTACTCAACGATGCATATGTTTAGCGCGCTACGGCGGGCTGTGGAGACGGTCATTTCGCTGCAGCAGAAAGTGCTCGGCGCGGACAAAGCGCAGCCGAACAGCCTCAACCTCGCGACGACGGACGGCGAGCGGCTGCTTGCGTTTCGGGTCCGGAACCACGCGACGGAGCAGCCGCCCAGTCTGTATTACTCGACGACGGCGGGCGTGACGCTCAATCGGAAGTATCCGGGGAGTGCGGACGGCGAGGAGAGGGGGAATCCGAGGGCGTGGAAGAGGGCGGAGGAGCATGGGCGGCATGTGGTTGTTGCGAGTGAGCCGAGCACGTTCGATAGGGGGGAGTGGAGGCTTGTGCGGAAGAATTGTGCGGTGGTGGTTGAGGGAGATGGGGATGTGAGTGTGGGGGAGGTTGGGGCTGAGGAGTGGTGGAATGCGACTGTTAACGATACTTGAGTATGGAGGGCAGTGTTTTGGGGTTCTTTATCGTCTTGTGGCTCTGTCCACTTGATAAATATGTCCGTCCAAGAATTTACCACCCGACCCCTTCTGCCAGTCTACTTACCTTCCTTCCATACCCAGCCCTTTCCTATCTCACCTTACTCTACTCTTTTTCTACCATTATCAAACCCGGACTCCACTGCTCAGAAGGAATAGGTGGGTCTTCTGGTCGAGAAGGGGGGAATCGTGACTGCTAACAATACTTGAATATGGATTCGAGGGCGTCCAGTCAGACGACATTGGATGTTCGAGTACCAGTCCTTCTGAGAGTCTGCCATGTCTGGCCCCTTCTCTGCGAGTTCGTTTTACAGTTACCATACCTATACTATCCTACCCTACTCCACACTGCTCCTCTACACGACCACCCCCGTACTCCACTGCCTGTGAACGGGAATGGTAGTGCTTAGGTCCGGGAGGTGAGGGTTAAGGTAGGATGGGGTGTGACACTGTCAACTATGTCTGAGAAACGGATTCAGTGCCATGAATTTATCTGGCACTGACTGCTCCATAATCACTTTCGTCTGAGTTTATTACCATATCGCAGCCTTTCCGCCTAATCCACCTCACGTTGCCCGTATTATGCTCCAATGCTGCAGACCCTACCCACCCAATGACTTCTCCTTCTGCATCTCACCTCACTCTACATTCCCTCCCTCCCGTCTCTCCGAATCTCACTGCTCCACTCAACAGCTTCTAGGATACATGCAATGCATAACATAACCTTTGTATGTGTGTGCTGACTAAGCAGTGTCAGGTGGCATGAAGCTAGGTTAAACTAGGGCTGAAATCCCTGAGAAAGCCTCCTTAGTCCAAAAAAGATTGATATTGTGATGAGGTTCCCACTTAAAAGACGGAAAGGAAATGGTGACTAAGAGACTCATCTCAAATCCTTCCCCTGACTACCACATATCGACGGCTCAAAAGAATGTCCGGATTCTCCTCTCAAAACCGAGCCATATCATCCCTTCCTATCCCAAACTGTAGCGGCAACTGCAGAAAAGTGCTAACTGGGCTACGGTCATCTAGTGGCAGATGACGCCCTTGATTTGATAGCCGGGGGCGAAGCAAGCATTCTGTGACCTGGCGACCGCCTTCTGCCCACCACAGTTTGCGGAGTCGTAGGTGGAGAGCACGCATCCGATATCGCTTTGGTACTTGACCGAGGAGCCTGCCTCGACGCCGGAGCATTTACCATCAGAGGCCAGATCCAAAGTCGTGGGGTCACCGGTGCAATCGCTTGATTGGTAGATGTTGACGACGTAGCCGTAGGATAGGGCCGCGAGGGCGAGTTGGAGGAATGCGGTCTTCATGGTCGCGGGAGGTGGATTGAGTTTCGGGGGATGGATGGATGATGGACGGTACTTTGGGCTTTGTCAGTAAGCGCGCTACCAACATGCCAGGGGCAGACCGCGTGGGAGGAAGACGGACCTTCGAGGCTGCTGAAAGCTTTTGAAATAGGTCAAGGTAGCTGAGCTGAAGAAGACGAGAGAAGAATCAACGAGCTCTGTGTGTGTCCTGTTTACTGTGGGTTCAACCACTCTTTTATAACCGTGCCTGTCCCCCGGCGGGGACTTTGCCTCGAAGGATGTTAACCAGGGTTGAACATGCAGGATCCGACTTCGCCTTGATTGTTGTGACACAATCGGGCCGCGTTTTGGGGGCTCCAAATACCGACGTACAATTTTTGAACGAAATATGCCTCTGCCGGGGCATCTTTCGTGACCGTGCCTGACCTCTCCGCGGGGACATTGCTCGAAGGATGCTGATCAGGTTAAACATGGAGGATTTGACTTCGCCGTGATTATCGTGACACAAGCGGACTGTGTTCTGGGGGCGCCAAGTAATAACACTGCATCTTTTGAAGGAATATGCCTCTGCTGTGGGATAGGTCATACACACGCCTTGGCACTCAGCATGAAACCTGTGGACCCTTTGCAGTTCCAACACACCCCCTGAGTTGAGATGCCGTGACTGCTAAAAGGAAAGGCATCCCCGCTACCTGCAGCATCCTGCTGTATAGCTGGGCCATTATTCACACACCATGCAGCATCCTACAGCATCCTGCTGTATAGTTGAGCAATCCTTCAACTACTCCGCATCATCCTGCTGTACAGCGAAGCCAACTGTCGATCTCAGACTTCCCAACCACCTCCGCGTCGCTCAGAGCCATGTGTGCCGCCGTCTCGGCAGGGCTTACGTAGACTCCGGTACTTCGTACGTACGATGCCACTGCCGTTGGTGGGGGCTTACGTGAGCTTACGTAGGTAGGCGGGGCGTCAGGGGAGGAGAAGACTTCGTCACCGTGTGCTCTCGTCACAACTGGCCTCTGTGACCGTACCCGTGTCGGGGCTTATGTGCCTGATTCGTTGAGTAGGCCTTGGCTTTATGCGCCTGTCATAAGACCTTTTGTACTTGTGTTGAGGGTGGCAGCGAGGTAGATGAGAGTTCTTGTGGCATGGACGAAATAACAGATAGGTCATTGAGTGTGGTTGACACACTGTTTGGGCTGATAAGTTGTTGGAAGTTAATGTTGTTGTTGTCTTAGAACTAAACGCTGTGCGGGGCTTTTGTGTAAAGAAACTACTATGATACCTATTACACTATGCGATGATAGTCACAGTTTTGGTCGCAGTCAATCGCATATTTGTCTTTTCGGAAGGCAAGAGATTCAATTTGTTTCTCAATTAGGATACTGTAGTGTCTTCTCACAGCACGGCAAGCTATTCTTCTTACCTTTCGTTTTCCTTTCCATCCAAGTACCCACCCGAAACATTCCAAAACGCCTCTCCTTTCAGAGAATCCCTTAAGCATTCGAAGGAGATCCCTAGAAAAGAAAAGGAGCGTCAGCCTGTTTTTCTATTTTCTTGTTTTTCCCCAGTCTTTTTTGTTTCCAATATATATTATATGTATTAGTTGCAGGATGGGCCCTTTTGCTCTGTCATTCAATTTCAGCCTCTCGTGCTCTCCGAATTTGAAGGGTCTCAAAAAAGGAGTCCCAATCGAATGAATCAGCCACCGCGTCCTCCCAAAGATCGGGATTGCAATTGCAGTTCGGTGGGCAGGCGGAAGCCTCCACGATCTCGTGCATCTCCCACTTAAATTGCTCCGTCTCTAAGTTGTCCCAGTATTCCGAAGCCGAGATCTCCTCGTCCAAAGAGAACGAGAATGAGAACTCAAAATCGGAGGGTATGGTGAGTGGACGGCCCGCTGGCGGAGAGCGAGAGCGGTGGTTCGCAGGAGATGGGTCACGCCGTGGAGAGCATGACCGAGAGCGCGAGCGTGTCGGGGATGTTTCTGGGCTCGTAAGCCGTAGGCGGCCGAAGCGGAGCGAAGCTGAGGGGGACGGGGAGCGTTCCCGCTTGCGGCCACGCCCCTCCGGCTCAGTGGGCGAGCTGGGTGGTGCAGGAGGATGGCCGATGGGGGAGTCCAGAGTCGGGGATGCCAAAGTTGGCGATGGAGGCGTCAGCATGATGAATGAGGATGCAGATGATGGGGATAGGGGGACTTCGGGCGAAGGGGGAGTGCTGGGTCGCTCAGCCGGGGGCGAGAGGTGAAGAGAAGAGAAAGTCCTCGCGAGACAGCCAGCGGCTGCGTGTGAAGGCATATTGAAGGTGTTGGGGTGGCTGTGCGAAGAAAAGATATTGATCGTCTGGAAGTCCGCAGAAGTCAAGAGTTCGAGAGCGTTTAAGTCCGAGTTCTTAGCTTGATTGCAAGGTTGAGCGATGTTGTATTGAATGTCTGTTCAATGCAGCCGGCTTGTTCTTGGTCTGAGCGAAGAGTCTCGAGCGAAAGAACCTCTCTGTGTCTTGATAGTGTCTTCCTTGGATAATCCAGGTGATGAGGAAAGAAAATCTCCAACGGTGATATGGGCGGTATATATAGTAGCTGCTTGAGGGTCGAGTGGCATTGTGGGTAGAGATGTGCACAAAGAAGTGCCCAGCAACAATGGCCATTGTCGCCGTCGAGGGAAGCGAAAGAAATAGGCCGCTTTGTGCGTGGATGTTGAGACAAAAAGCGCTTGAGGGACAAGGTCATCGTTCGATGAACTTTGGGGCAATGTTCAATCGCCCGCTAGAGTTTATCATTGTGCTGAGAATAAAGAAACACAATAATATCGTTGCGGGAAGACAATCTTGCCGGAGACCCTAAGTTGAATCACATGCCTCTTGTGTAGTCGACGTAACCCTCTTGGTTCTCTCACGTGAGGTGTACAGCAGGATCAAGCCACCTCAGATAGCAATTAGCCCAGGGAGGAGAAGACGTGATGACATGATTTAATATCAGACAGTTGTTGCGGGGAAGCCAACGGGTAAGAAAGGCCATCCGCACCTAATTCCTGTCCCCTACCCAGTGGGACTCGGTGACTATCGGCAGCCGGTCCTGAAAGTAACCTGAACTATTTGATCGGTATGGTATCCCGGAGGTAGGTAGACCAAGTTGAGGATGCATGTACTGGATGGAGGTTCAGCAGCATGAAATTAAACTCGTGATACTGATCTAGCTATACAATGATATCTCAAATGACTATTTAAAGTTAGAAGTTTATGAGATTGTGCTAAGCTAATTTCACGTGTGTGATCGTGCTTACTTTGTTTGCTCCCAGTATAACTTTACGATTCGTATATATTGTTCATTAGATGTTGATGTATAGATTTATATACCAAGTTGACCTCAAGTGCTGTGTCCAGAAGATCAGATTACCGCCGTATCAAATGCCCATTCTCCGGAAATTATTGAGCCCATTTCTCGAAATCAATGGAGAACTCCCCAATATTTTCCAGCATGAGTGTTATTCTCCGGGCCAGCTTTTTTGCCAAAATCATCTGTTCCACCCAATGTTCCCAATCCTCCTCTAAGAACCTCTTCCGTTTGTCGGATCTATGGGTGAAATAGTCCCCGTCGAAGCGTGAAATTCTTCCGTTATAATTCAGGATTATATCTCTGGCCTGCCATTTGAGCGATTGCCGCGGGAAGGAGCTATAGCTTTTGCCGTCTATGACCCTGCTATTTCCGGTCCAGAAGGCTGGTAATTGCCAGGAGGAGGAGCCAGTTCCAAGATCAATGCCCAAGCCCGATGGATTATGTGCGGAAGATGGTGTAAGATGAGCATGCCATATTGGAGGTGTTGGAGGCTGGTAGTTGAGCAAGCCAGTCGGTGTGTTGGGACTGACAGGTTCCTCTTTCCCACTGTGAAGAGTTTCCAGCATATGGTCGATAGTGCTCTGCATTTGAGAATGTCGCTTTGCTTGTTCAGCAGCAGGAGTGAAGATCCTTTGCAGGATCCTCGCTGTCTCGCCCCTCGGTAATGTTGTCTCGTTTCTTGGGTATGGAGGCAGTGGCTTGTCACGACTCGGTAAGCGAATCAGTTTCTGTTTAAAAGCCGGACTCGTAGCTATCGCGAGCTTTGCGGTAGAGAATATCGTCTCCACTACCTGTCGACCTTTGCGCGTAAGCCGTTCTTCGAGAGGCGGGGTTGGGAAGATCTCTTGGCTCTGACTGAGCGGGTGCATCTTCTGTGGCGTGGACCTGTGCATCCTGGCATTAGCTTCTTGTATAGTAATGACGGGGAAGGGGCTGTCTTTGAAAGTAATAACTGGTGGAAAGAGTGACCCGTCAAGCGGTGATAGCTCCTCCGAGCGCATTTCCAACCGTGAAGAAGGACGGGGCGGGTAGGTGGAGAGTGCCTCTTCTGGTTCCCTATCTTCTTGCTCGTCAGTAACTTGGAGTTCGAAGGATTCGGGTGTGATATCATCACCATCGAAAAGTTCATGGAGAGAAGGCGGTGGAGGTGGAGGGGAGCGGGAGGGTGGCGGAGGCGCAGGGAAAGCCGATGATGAAGAGCCATCATCTGGGTTCATTACGCGCAGCGCCGTTCTAGTCTCTGTATGGTTCCAGCATTCGATAGTCGGGGATGCGTGTATCTGTTGATACGAGTTCGGAGGGGATGGAATTTCTAAGGATAGGTCCACCGGGGCCGATCGCGGTTGTTTCGCAGCAGGTTTGGTGAACATAAGGGTTGATGTTTGGCGGATGTTCTGGACGAATTTCCTGAATCTTGCCATGATGTGCGAATAGCGTGCAGATGGGTCCGATTTGCTGTCTAAAGTGAAGCGCTGGGCAGTTAACGTGTTGAGGTCTGATCAGATCCCTTGATCCTTCGAATGCGAGGCGCAAAGATCTTCGTAGCGCTTTGCTGGCAAGCGTGCAGAAAATTTCGATGAGCAATGATTCTCTGGATGAAAAGGATGAACCTGATGAGGAGCGAAAGAGAGACTGGCGAAAACACTCCTATATACTCGTGTACTCGTCTCCGAGTAAGACTGGCAAACAAAGCCGACAGTCACACAATGGCATTGTTTACTCGTCCGAAAAAGAGAAGCTGAAAACAAAGAGATTAAAGCCGACCGGTCAGGCCTTTCTTTGACACACCTTCAACTTGAGGTTGTAATAAAGCAATACGTTTGCCATTGTCTAAATATTTTGTGAGTAGACTATGCATGGTGTTCGTAATTGAAAAGCGGCCAAAAAATTCGGACGATGTGGGATTCGAACCCGCGGCGTCGCGGTCTCAATACCAAAACACCAAGTAACCGCAGCCTCACAGGTATGATATCCATAGGTCAAAAAGACAAAAGCTCTAGTTGGAGCCCCTGTAGCCTCGTACTACAGGTGGTCCAACTATACGAAACCCCCTAAGGGATTTACTTCGTCTGGAAAGGGGCGGATGGGGCAGATGGATCTGGCCGGACAGCCCTCGAAACTCAACCGTGTCCCCAGGAAACAGAAGTTTGCTGGGTAGTCTCGGGGAATTACGAGAGATTTACGTACAACCCATAGGCGTTCCTTGCGGAAGCGTTGGGGAGGCCGAAGCGCAGATTACGTACAACTCTACAACCCACACAAGGCAGTTTGAGAATGTTAAGCTATCCGGCCAGATCCATGGAAGATTTGGTCCCTATTTTAATTATGAACCTTGGGCATGACTCCAGTCACACCCACCCCAACGCCCCGGTGACGCTTTATTTTCCATAAAATCATATGCAAACTGTTCTTTCGTATCCTTCCGACGGTTTCTCTTATTCAGAATTCGTTCGCAAGTTGTCTTGTGGGTGGTGGTTGTGGACGGTGCATACCCAGCCGATTTTGCGCCTTCCCACACTTGCGACCAAGGCCGCGAAACATCTAACACCCCAAACATCGTCAGAGTCCGACTCCATCACAGCTCCGAATGAACAAATTGTACGTACGTCTCCGGCAAGCCATCTACACTGCTGACAGCTCAAACCAAGCAGCTCTTCTTTTATCCTACCCTGATTCAAGCTCAGCTTGCCGACCGGACAATTTCCATGTCGCAAATCCACCTTTCACACTGTTACGCTATTGGCTGCGCCGCCACGATGTGGGTGCAACGATCCCTTTCAACATAGCTCGGATGGTCGTTGAATATGACAGCGTAAGGTCGATCTCTGAGGCAGAGGATAACTCCTAGGAGAAGAGACTATCGACATCTCTTGGCTCGAATAGGACCAAAGTGACAAGGCAAAGAGAAGGCTGCAATAGCTCGTGCTGCGGACACCGACACATGGACGACTGGGGGGTTGTCGTTCAACCACCCCGAGCTGATGGGAAGCCTAGCACACGTGGAGCAGAGACGATCAACCGTCGTTGGATGCTGCTGAACAAGGTCTCCATGCGTCGGAAAGGCAATTCGGGCCTCCAGAGATGGATATGGGGTTAACCAGGTGATGATAGGATCCCAAAACCACAGTAGCGGATCCATCATCGGCTGTCGCCTTTTAGCAGACACAATGCGCCCAAGCTGGCCGTAGTGGAGCCATAGTCCCAGCGAAGTTCGACACACCGGTACAGTGAGCAACAACGAAGAATATCATGGATTACAGTGTTACAGGAGGATGGGAATAGGGAAGAGAATGGGATGTCGTCGAAAGATCCAGTCAGAGCTCGTCGGTAAAAGCTTCCTCCAGAACTGTTTTACTATACCCAGGCTGGAGATTATTGGCTACGCACCGAGCTGTAAGTTACAAGGCTGGGAGTGAAAGAAAAAGGGCGGGGTCAGCGCGTGCAGCAGATCGGAAGTCACTTTACGCTGTCAATTACGGATCAGGCGTCGAGAGTTGTGAAAAGGGCCGATAACGCATCAAAGTTACGGTACCTTTCCTGTGTGGTTATAGTTTGTTTCATGATTCTCATCCCCGACAGAATGACGAGCTATAAGGAAAGGTATGCTGAATTGAATGAAGGAAGTCAATGGGAGATATTGTTATTATTGCCACATGGTTGCGTTGATCTTAGAAGAGTAATACAATCACAAGATGCGTTGTTGACGATGCCAAAGTGCGCCGTAGGTAGTACGAGTAGAGTACGAGTACTCGTATCTCCTTAAGGTATGCCTTTAGGTCTTTTAGCCGAAAGGAAAGTTTACGCTGTAACTAGCCCCAACCAGCCAGCGGAGCTGCTCAACCCTGCCCGCTGTGGAGTAAGAAAGCTCTACCTTGTCTCTCAATATCCAATTTCACCTTGGTCAAGTAAGTGGTCACCTCATCTGTCAGTAAGGCATTGAGCTCTGGAAGGACCTTCTCAGCGGGATTGTCTGTAGGCGTCGTTATACATTGATGTTACTTCCCGGTTCTGTGTTGGTGGGAGCTGTATCTTCAAATGTGGGGAAGCTTGTCAACTCGCTTTTCGCTTGGCCGAAATTGACTACCTTAGTGGTAGACCGACAGACCATTTTACTAACGTAGATAGTTAGCTCCGCAAATTCGATTCTACCTATCTGGGAAGGGAGCACTGTCCATGTAACCTGCCTCAGGTAGGTACCTAGCCAGCTTCGATTGTATCCGCTGCGATGGCCTCGTCGTCGTCGTCCTCCTCCTCCGAGGTCACCGGTGCTCACACCAACGGCACCATGGAGGACGCCGACTCCGGAAAGCGGGATATAAAGAGCCATTTGCTCTTCGAGGTCTCGACCGAAGTTGCTAATCGGGGTGAGTGTCGTTCGGACAGCCAACGGTTGATCTCCCTATTGATCACCTGCAGTTGGAGGCATTTACTCGGTGATCAAGTCGAAAGCGCCCGTCACCACCGCCGAGTATGGAGACAGATACACCCTCGTCGGCCCACTCAACCGTGCTTCGGTATTTGCAATCGTGGCACAGCGTCGAGACAAACGCTGACGGATGACTAGGCTGCCGTTGAAGTCGAGCCCCTAACGCCGACAAACCCCGAGCTGGCGCAGTCGATATCGAATATGCAAGCACGAGGGATAGGGCTGCTATACGGCAGATGGTTGATCGAAGGTGCTCCACGGGTGTTATTGATCGACACCAAGACTGGCTACCGCTTCCTGGATGAGTGGAAAGCCGACCTTTGGAACACGGCCGGCATACCCTCGCCTCCGGGCGATGATGAGACCAATGAGGCGGTCGTATTCGGTTACCTGGTCGCTTGGTTCCTTGGAGAGGTACGCTGTTGCAGTCGATGACCGCGAGTCTAGCTGACTGAAGACCATAGTTCGTGTCTCACGAAAAGCGGAGGGCGATCGTGGCCCACTTTCACGAATGGCTGGCGGGTGTTGCTTTGCCTCTGACCAAGAAGAGGCGGATAGATGTGACCACCATCTTCACCACTCACGCGACCCTTCTGGGCCGGTATCTATGTGCCGGCTCGGTGGACTTCTACAATAACTTGCAGTATTTCGACGTGGACGCGGAAGCGGGCAAGCGTGGCATCTACCATCGGTACTGCATCGAGCGCGCCGCGGCGCATTCTGCCGATGTCTTCACAACCGTCTCACACATCACCGCCTACGAGAGCGAGCACCTACTGAAACGGAAACCGGACGGAGTGTTGCCAAATGGGTTGAACGTAAAGAAGTTCTCCGCGATGCACGAATTCCAAAATCTCCACCAGCAGTCAAAAGAAAAGATACATGATTTCGTCCGCGGCCATTTCTACGGTCACAACGATTTCCAGCCCGATGATACACTTTACTTCTTCACTGCGGGGAGGTATGAGTACCGAAATAAGGGCGTGGACATGTTCATCGAGGCACTGGCACGTTTGAATCACAGACTGAAAACGTCAGGGTCCAAGACGACCGTGGTCGCTTTCATCATCATGCCTGCGCAGACTCAGTCCTTGACCGTCGAGGCACTCAAAGGCCAAGCCGTCATCAAATCCCTCCGGGATACGGTCGACATCATTGAGCGAGCAGTCGGCAAACGTCTGTTTGACCGCTCGTTGAGTTGGCACGAAGGCGATAATCTACCCGACGACAAGGACCTGCTCAGTAGCGGAGATCGGATCATGCTCCGGCGTCGATTATTCGCTATGAAGAGAAACACGTTGCCGCCTATAGTGACGCACAATATGGCCAACGACGGAGAAGATCCGATTCTGAACCAGATTCGCCGAGTTCAACTCTTCAACCAGCCGTCGGATCGAGTCAAGGTCGTCTTTCACCCCGAATTCCTCAATTCCGCCAACCCAGTCCTTCCCCTTGACTACGACGACTTCGTGCGTGGTACGCATCTCGGCGTTTTCTCCTCGTACTACGAGCCGTGGGGATACACGCCAGCCGAGTGCACGGTCATGGGTGTGCCCAGCATCACGACGAACCTGTCTGGATTCGGATGCTACATGGAGGAACTCATTGAGAACTCGTCCGACTACGGCATCTACATAGTCGACCGACGAATGAAGGGCGTGGACGACTCCGTCAACCAACTCACCGGCTTCATGTTCGACTTTGCCGCCAAGAGCCGACGGCAGCGAATCAACCAGCGAAACCGGACCGAGCGACTGAGCGATCTCCTGGATTGGAAGCGGATGGGGATGGAATACATCAAGGCTCGACAATTAGCTCTGAGAAGAGGTTTGTCTCCCACCAAAGCAAGCTGTTGCATGTCTACAGACTAACGTCCCTCAGCATACCCAACATCCTTCGAAGACGAATACGACGATACCGGTTTCTTCGACAGCACCGAGCAGAAGATCTCAAGACCCTTATCCGCCCCCGGCTCGCCGAGAGACCGCAGCGGCATGATGACGCCTGGTGATTTCGCCTCGTTACAGGAAGGTCGCGAGGGGCTGAGCACGGAGGATTACATTGCGTGGAAGTTGCCGTAAGTCTCTACTTCCCCTGACTCTCTCCTTTGGAATCAATACTGAATACTGTACAGGGAAGAGGAAGATCCAGACGACTACCCCTTCCCGCTGAACCTGCGCAGCCCGAAGAAAGCGACCGGTGGCACGTCGCCTGTCGATGGCCTCTTGAACGGGCCCGTACGAGTGTCTTGAGGAAGCGAGCGGGATAAGGAACGTGTGACGATAGTCGGCGCGAGAGCGACAGAGCGGAGACGAGTGAGGGTGAGGTATCGTGAGCTGTGAATATCGAGCTTTGACAATAATAATGTGGAGACGGAGACGGAGGTGGAGATATGCAGTAGGCGACTGCACTGTACCCTATGATTTGTACATTGATACTTTCCTTTGGTCTATCTTTCCTGACCGACAACGTCCGCATCTCGCTGCATAATCGAGCGTCGAGAACCTTCTCCAAGTCTTTTCGCAGAATATTCATCTCCTTCCATGCGTGCGCAAAGTTATTTGTTCTTTTCATTTGTTCTTCCCCATTTGCATGTATCTTACCTTTCTTTCGTCTCTATCTCGCCTGGTCGATCACTGTACGTATGTACCGCATGCATCTCTGTGGCTACCTACGCACGTCTTTCGAGCCACAGCATGGGAATTTAAGACAGCTTCTGCAACAAGCAAAATAACCAGACACCAGATTTGGCCGGTAGAGGTGGAGTAAACAGCAAACAAACGCCCTCGAACCCGCACACTTTCGCATACCTCTGCTTTCGTCTCCTCACCCTACCCATGACCCTTAAACCCATTTACCCACACCCCATCCCCATCAACCACACCCGTCTACTCACCTCATCTCATCCCTCCAATCGCGCCCTAACGTCCCGAATCAACGCCTTCGCCTCCTCGACCTCGACCCCATCCTGACACAACTCGTTCGCCAGCTCCATGGCCCTCAGCAACCTCTCCTTTCCCTTGTTCCCATTCGCGTTACTATCTCTTCTTGCACCATCCCTCGCCTCCCTCTCCCCACAACTGAACTCATACCGCGCCAACCACATGCGCGCCTTACTCGTCGTGGGCGTGACGCCCACACCCAGCCCCTGGCCCCCGGTATGGCTATCCTCCGCCGAAGCAGACGGCCCCTCTTCCTGCGCGAGCGTGAGTTCCATATACGCCGCGGCCTCGTCGAGGTCGTCGAGTTTCTCATACAGGGCCGCGATCTGGAACAACGTTTCCGGATCCATGACGGCGGAGGGCGCCATCAAGGCATCCTGTGCCGACGAGCCGAACGAGCTGCCCACCGCGCCGTTATCGTAATACGTGCCGGCGACGAGGGCGCGTTTCAGCGCCTTGATGCCCTGCACGGCCTTGCCCATCTTGGCGAAGCACGAGCCGACGGCCTGCCACATTTTCGGGTCGTAGGGCCGCAGGGCGGCGGCGCGCTGGTAGTAGAAGAGGGCGTAGTAGTGCATTTCCAGGACCTCGTACGTCTGGCCGAGGCCGTACCAGGCGCGGTAGTCCTTGCGGTTGACGTCGACGGCGCGCCGGTAGGACTCGATGGCGGCGTGCGTGTTCTTCATCTCGACGTACTCGTGGCCCATCAGCGTCCAGGCGGAGAGGAAGGAGCGGTCGAGGGTCAGGGCGCGTCGGAAGTACATGACGGCTTTTTCGTGCTCCGATTTGAGACTGTAGTAGTTGCCTACGACGCAGCACGTTTCGGGGCGGAATTTGTCGGTGGTGGTGGCGAGTTGGGCGAGGAAGGCGAGTTTGGGTCGGGCGGACATGACGTAGAGGATGTTGGAATAGTGGTCGAGGGAGTCGATGCGGTGCGGGTCGTGGTGCATGAGGGCCGAGAAGATGGATTCGGCTTCGTCGAAGTCTGGCAGTGGTACTCGTTCAGCGACCAATGGATCATGAAGCAGAGGAGCGAAGGAGCAAAGGGGCGTGTGAAGAGGTACCTTTTGAGTGGTAGAAAAGGAGGGCTCGCTGGGTTTTGAGGAATTGACTGTTTGGGAAGAGACGTTCAAGCTCCGTCAACTGACTGTGAGTTTGATCTGTGGACTGGTATAGCTCTTGGCTAGTATAAAGACGGAATATCAGGGCCATGATATTGTTGGGTAATTCTTGTGAGACTCGGTTCAACTGTCACACTTTTCAGCATATCACCTTCTAGTCACGAACCTCATGGCTGACACACCTCCTCGACACTGCCTAGAAGCTCGCTCAGCTCAAGCCAGGCTCCCCAGTTGTACGGGTAAAGATGGACACTTCTTATAAGCCAACTTTTCGCCTCTTCCTCATTCTTTCCTTTGGCGAGCACAATACCATACAGATACTCCAACCATCCTTGGCCATATCTCTCGTCTTGTCCTTCCTTCTTTATCTCTGCAAACCATCCTTGTAATCCCCGCCCGAGACCCACTAACTCCTTGTTTACCGTTGCCCCTCCATCTTGAGGTCCAAGTACCATTTCACTATCTTCATCCTTGCGCTTCTCCCCAGACATGTATTTCGCGTATAGGGCAAGAAAGAGCGCTTTCTGGCTCAGTCGTGGAAATGGATTCCGCGGTGGTATGGTAGGGTTCGTCGAAGCCTTCGATTTCCCTTTCCGCGGACTTGGAGTAGGCTGTTTGGCTTTTGAAGGGGAAGCCGTCGACATAGTGTCTCTCGGCAAGCGCGACGGGAGGAAGACAGCGGCGCAGCGATCATATTCGCGGCAGTCGAAGTAGGATTTCGCTAAGAGATATTTATGTAGTTCCTGGGCCTCGAGTTTCGCTTCAGCGGATTCGACGTTGGTAGTGACGACTGTTGGCCAAGATGGTGGAAGAGGTTCAGCACTGTCCATAGGAGAGTCGGGTTCTGTGTCTGATCCGGCATCTGGATCGGGCACGTGTAGGGAGGTCAAGAGTTCCGCTGCCCTGAAAAGCTTAGTCTTGAAACGCAGAACAACTGTTTCTCTATAAGGGTTGGGATTACCATTTGGCAGACTGGTAGAGGCAGCGTTCCGAGCATCTCACCACCGCGTCCTGCAGCGTTGACCGCAGCTCCTCGGCATTGCGCGCTGTGAAGTTGGCCATTGCGTGTAATTGAGACTGAGAATTTTAAATCAATAGTCTTGATAGTCTAAGCACAGATTCATTTATTTTTGCAGACTGCTGGCGTCAGTGTGTTCTGATATGGTAGGCGCGCTATCACATGCGTTATCTGCAACACCTGGGACAGCGAACGGTAGCTGTCCTCGATCTGTGTTTGACCAGGCTCATGTAGTGCGGGACAATTGTATTAGATCGAGTATTCCTGTGTCATGATACGTCTATCAAGGCAAGTAATTTTATAGCCATAAGCTGTCAACAATGACGACGAAGTAAAGTGTCGCCCTTGCATATAACCCGGGGTCCTCTAGCCCTAAAACGCTTAGTGCCCGTCTAGACCACGCCGAAGTAAACTTGACCGCCTTCTTCTGCCCCGCAATAAAATTATGACTTCTGTTTACCTTCGTATACAAACAGAGATTGACAGCGTTGCGATCTAGCACAATCTACAATTATCTAACTCATCACCTGCAAATATCACTGCTCTTCTCGGAATGCCCACAACATTGAAAGAGTTCGAGTCCATCTTCCCCAGGCTCGTGGAAGATCTCAGCGAGCACGCAAAGGAACATGGCATCCCGTCGAACGCGCTGAAATGGTATCAAGACGTACGCTCCTCAATCCTAACACTGACCCTCATCACCCTTGACTCAATTGACACCGCAAAACTCACCAAACCAATCTAGTCCCTAGAACACAACACCCTGGGTGGGAAATGCAACCGCGGCATGTCCGTGCCCGACACCAGCTCCCTCCTCCTCTCGCGCCCCCTAACCCCAGACGAATATTTCCGCTCGGCCACCCTCGGCTGGATGACGGAACTCCTACAAGCCTTCTTCCTCGTATCCGACGACATCATGGACTCGTCGCAAACCCGGCGCGGCCAACCCTGCTGGTACCTGCAGCCGGGCGTGGGCATGATCGCCATCAACGACGCCTTCATGCTCGAATCGTCCATCTACATCCTGCTGCGAAAACACTTCCGGCACGAGAAATGCTACGTCGACCTGCTCGAGCTCTTCCACGACATCACCTTCAAGACCGAACTCGGCCAAACCTGCGACCTGCTGACCGCGCCGGAAGACCACGTCGACCTGGCCAACTTCTCCATGGACAAGTACACCTTCATCGTCGTGTACAAGACGGCGTGGTATTCCTTCTACCTGCCAGTTGCGCTGTCCCTGCACCTGCTCGGACTCGCGACGCCGCGGAACCTGGCGCAGACGCGCGACATCCTGATCCCGCTCGGCGAGTATTTCCAGATCCAGGACGACTATCTGGATAATTTCGGGGCGCCGGAGACGATCGGGAAGATCGGGACGGACATTCAGGATAATAAGTGCTCGTGGCTCGTCAATCAGGCGCTGCGGCGGGCGTCGGCGGCGCAGCGAAGGGTGCTGGAGGAGAATTATGGGAGGAAGGATGGGGCGAGGGAGAGGGAGGTGAAGAGGGTGTTTGCGGAACTGAGGCTCGATGAGGTGTATCGGGAGTATGAGGAGGAGAAGGTGAGGGAGATACGGGAGATGATTGGACAGGTGGATGAGAGCGAGGGGTTGAAGAGGGAGGTGTTTGAGGGGTTTTTGGGGAAGATCTATAAGAGGCAGAAATAGAATCGATAGACTTGTTAGAACTGAGTGTAATAGATGAGACGGATGGGTTGAGCATTGCACGTCCAATTGATAGTCGGTTTGTGAGGTAGTAACGTAGACGGTTCAACTGGCACACATTGAAATATTCTGGTTTGACTAGATGCTGAAATAGGAGGGTATCAATCTATCGATGCAGTCTAGATGCGTGCCTGTAGATATCCAACTCCAATAAACCTGCTGTCCACCTATGCACAGAAACACCAACCGCCATAAAAACCGTCCAAGAACCTACTGACACCCATTAACCCCTCACGAATTATCATAAATCCACTCCTCGGTAGCCTTCCCGATCTCCCCACCAACCCCCTCCTCCCACGCAACCCTCCCCTCAAACCACTTCGCCCACATTCTCCTCCACTTCTCACCCCCCTCCCGAAGTTCCACCAAGTCCTCCAAAACCCTCCAATCGAAAAACTCAATGTCCTGATAGGTTTGAAGTCTCTTAAACTCGCGGACCAGCCAAGCCGACTCCTGAGGTCGATGTGACTCCACAAGCACGAGCTTCCGCGTCCTGCGTGGGGCTGCTGGTGCGACTTGAGCGGAGGAACCAGACTCAGATTCGATGCGCGAGGTTGGAGGTGCAGGTTGAGAAGAGTCGTAGGCGATGAATTTCAGCGGGTCTACGAAGACTTTGGCGTGGTATGGCGAAAGCAGGTTTTCGGTGAGGTAGGGCATCTGGTTGATAGAGGGGGCCAGGAGCACGATGGAGTTTGTGAGTCTGCAGTCGAGGTGTGTGGAGGCTGCGCCGGTGGTGAAGGTTGTGGGCCGTGTGGAAGGTGAAGCTGTCAGACGAGTAGAAGGTGAAACTGTGGGCGTAGAGATTTGAGATCTAGGTGGAGATGGAGATGGAGATGGTGACCGGTGCGTTGGCGCGTCGTTGACTGCTGAAGCAGGTTGCTCGGTAGGAGTTGGATCGGGCGTTTTTGGCACGGTCATATTGCGTTGATTCTGTTGCCCAACGAGACCCTGACGTTCAGTGATGTCCTTTGTATCCATCGACTTCCTAGACCTTCTGATCGGTGGTGATGCTCTTCGGTGAAGGGAAGGATTGGTAATCTCTGAGAGCGGCGCTTTGCTGGACGCGACTTGTGTGGAGCGGAGTGAATCAGACGCAGCTTTATAGGATTCAGGCGCGCTAGATCTGATTCTTTTCGGATTGCTACCATGCTGATATCCGTCACTGATGTCTGCATTGCGCTTCCTGCTGTTTCCAGCCGAAGGACCAGCATCGCAAACGGTTGATGCCTTGAGGCCTGTGTGCATTGCCACTTCCTGGGAGGACGCAGGCGGAGTGGGTAATGACATTGCCGTAGCTTGCGAACCTTGTGGGGTGAGGCGTGGGAAGGGTTCGCCGGTTTGCGAACGCGTTTCTCCCGGGAGCATCTCCTGCGTGTCGACGCGTATCAGGGAAGCCGGTGGCGCAATCTTTCTACGTTTCGAAGATTGGCTATGATTGTGAGTTTGCGAAGCTTCAGTACTAGGCTGACTAGATAACCTATTCTGAGATTCTTCCCACCAGGACGGAACACCGCGTTTACCCCTGTCCGCTTTCTCAAGTTTTGCAATCCATGCGGCATCCTCCTGTGACGTCGCGTCAACCGGGATACTTCTCGCTTGATCGGCCATGTCCTCATATTCTGACAAGCTAACAGTATCTTTGAAGGTCCTGTCCCAGTGAACTTTCAACACGCGTGGGAAGCGTAACGTGAAATAGTTGGTGTTTGGCAGTTTGTCAAAGCCACTTCCCATAACTTCAAAAACGAAAGGTTGATCGAACACAACCTCCATCCTCTGACCGAGGTTTGGTGAAAATCGTACCTCGAAGGCATCGTAGTTGCCTTTTGGGTTGTAAGCCTTTGCTCTGAACTGGCCTAGCTGGTTGAGGGTCTCTAGGTCATCTTTCCTGATACACTGGTTCACCGCATCCACAATCTTGAACAGCGGCTTAGCGTCAAAGCGAACCACGTCTTCTTTGTTTTCCAGGCATGCGATGTGAAAATGCGTCCAGGAGAGGTTGTTCAGTCCAACAGCGTTTGCGTGGTTACTGTCGTAACCTGCACCGACAACCGCAAAGTCAGCGGTGTCACCCAGTCCCTGGATGTAGTCTTTCTTCAGTTTGATCCAACACCCAGAATAGTCATCTCTCGAGTGTTCCATCATACTGAAGTATGGCTCATCGCACGGCTTAAGCACGAAGCCTTCCCATCGCTGCGTGATGCCGCTCGCGAAGGCTTGCTGAAGTCGCTTCGGACCTTCAGGGGAGGAGAAGTAAACTTCTTCTCGCATGACCAGATCTGCTCTGCCTGGCATCGGTAGCACGAGTTGCTCCAGTCGCTTCCGGCGATCCCGCTGAGGTTTAGTAAGAACTGGGTCTGTATCAATCAACAGCACATCATAGAAGATGAGCATCAAGTGCTCGAAGTCATGGGGCCTGCTATTGAGTCAGCCACCGGCAAAGCTACCCGTATCCACGCATTTGCGGACTTACTGAGAATCGTTGGCGGTACCCAAGAATGACCCGGATCTTGAGAGGTGTTTCCGCAACTTATGAAACTCCTCGACCTTGCCATCTTCATCGTTCCAAACGACCAACTCAGCTTCCAAGATGCACTTTGAAGCAAATTTGCAACCGGGTCCTCCAATTCTTAAACACTTCTTGAGGGATTCGTGAAACCCCTCCCGATCCAAAGTGGAATCCTTCCCGCTCTTCGAGAAGATCTGTACCCAATCCCACCCCTTGGTAAGATCAATGTGAATCTGGCAGTACTCCCCATCGTACTTCCTCTCCAGACTCATCCTTCTCCTTCCAGCTATCTGCACGCAGTGCTTGATACTCCGTGCCTTCAGATAAGGCACCCGTCCGACCTTCACGCCAACCTTCGGCATCAACACTGTTGCAGCACCAGCCCGGTAGAAAGATTGGTCCTGCTTCTTGACTTGTGCAGGAAAAGCACCAATCACCGGACCCCGAATCAAAGGAACAACAGCATCGAAAGAGTCCTGGAATTTCAATAATTCCGGCAATAGAAAGTGGAAACTCCGTAACACCAAGCCGTCCGGTAAAACAATAGGCGCATAATCCTTCAGAACAATTCTTGTGAACCATTTCATATCCCTGCTGCTCATCCTATGCAGCAGCGGGGTGAGAATGCCGTCCACATCCGATGCGACCCAATCCGACTCCTTGGTACGGCCCCGGACCGCTGGGCTCGAAAAGCGGCATTTAGCCGCAATCTGAGCAAGGGCGCTATCCACTTGCTCAACCGTGACTTCGTTCCCGGACCGAGGGACAGGCATTTCGGCCTGCCTCTGAACCCTCTCAACGCAGTCACCGAGGTCTCCTCCACCTCTTTCTCGCCATCCATTGAGCTCCCTGGCTCTAGTTGCGCCTAGGGAGAGACAGCGACCGAGGATCCTTACTAGTGAGGGCTCTTTGAGCCTATATACCCGGTCTGTTCTCCTCTCGGGGAAGAGCGCCGACAGGAGAGCAACACAGTCCGTAGTCGACGAATCGATACGGGCGCGGTGGCTGCGGAACCATAGGTCAATGGTCTTGCGGTATTCTTCCTTCAGTCTGGCTGGCAGGAAAGGGGGATCGCGGGTTTGAAGTGCTTCAAGAGAAGACAAAAGATCGCAAAGGTAGCCAAAGCGGAAAGGCATTGTGTGATGATGATACTGTTGTTGGTTGCAATCGAGCAATGGTGGTCGAATTATAGCGAAGCATTGTAGCAATATATAGGCGCGATCCTTGAGCGAAAAGTGTTGAGCTGTGAATTGTCGATAACACGATCTTTTAAGTGTTGTTCAATGGGTCTGGGATGGTGGACGAGGACAAAGGGAAACGCGGGTGGTTCTGACAAACACGCTAAAGTGGAGCTACGCGGTGTCAGCTGCCCTGCGGCGGAAGGAGCGCCGCATGCATCATGACTTGACTAAAACGCAATGCTGTACGACAACACTGGACAAAGGATCTAGGCCGGATTATCGTATGCGAGTCATGACTTGGCGCTGAACAGTTGCATAGGGTAGGTAATCAATGGGATTTCGGAGATTATTCGCTAAGCTACATGTAATGAGTATAAACATAAAGCCCCATCTAAACCCGCTTGCCCTACCAGTCAGTATCAAGTGCCATTGTGGCCCTTTGGTAGAGCATGAGTAACCCAAACGGATGATAAACGCCAAAGATAGGTATCACATCAGGAATCAGGTACCGTCAAAGGGAGAGCAACCACCAGTTGGCCCTGACAATGCTCTGAACGTAGTAGAAGCTTAGGGCTGATGCAGAGTGTCGTTCAAATAAAGAAGAAAGAGGTCCAGCTGGAAAGCAACCAGAGAGAAGCCCTTTGTACACCCGCTTGACACTCTCACTGCACCTGGCTGACAATTTCGCTCGCTCGTGACAACGACTCCACCATTTGTTGGCACTCTTTCCTCCGCCGGATGGTGTAGTCACTTTCCTTCAGCAGGTCGTCTAGCTCATTGGCGCGGTACATATTCTCTAGCAGCTCACGTTGCATCTCTTCCTTCGAGAACCTATGCTGCTGTAAGCCCTATGCTGTTATTCGGCGCCAGATTAGCTTCGACTTACTGTACGAGCGTCAACATTATAGCTTTGGGTACCATGTCGATCATTGTCCGCCTAACAATGTTATAGTACGAGTTGATGAGTAGTTCTACGAACGGCATCAGCATTCAAATCCGTGCATACAATACCGGAAGGCTTACTGATGACCTCGACCTCTTGCCCCTCTTTCTCGGAAAGAGTTCCTGAAGCTTTGAGTGTCGCTGGTGGTGGTTCCATGGCCGCCATTTTCTTCTTATTCTTCGATGCAAAGAAACTACCGAAGAAGCCTGAGTTCCCTTCTGACATCGCGTCCATGGACGGGCTGGCTGCTCGAGGCGGTACCGATGGCGGCAGGGGCTTGCCGGTCTTAGGATCGACTTGTACTGGCCTCGCCGAACTATGTCGTTCGTTGACAATGGCCATAGCCTGAATAGTGCGGTTAGTTTCCCATTGGCCTATGAACAACCAAGATTACGGGACATATTCTGAATATGAGAATATGAGGATTAAGGCCACTTACCCTAGAACCATTGAGAAAGTCCGGGTGTCCTGTATTGATGTAGCATGATTCCATGGCGACCAAGTCTCTGACGAGCTTGTTCGTCGGCTCCATGGCTTTCTTGAAGAAACTGATGACAACTTGATGGAACTTCTCTTTCAGTTGTGGATATCTCCGAAACATTTGCTTGCTGAGGAGTTGAGTGAGAATGCGGACCAATTCATCGTACACCAACGAAACACATTTCAAACTTGGGTCTTCTAGTCTTTTGATCTGCTGTTTAACGATCAATTCAAATGCAGTGGTTCCAACGAAGAGTGCCGGTGCAGAGCCAGAGGAGTTGTAGAGAATGGTTCGGATGTCCATATCTTTTACTTGGTCAAAGGGGTCGACCGCCTTGATACCGTTCGAATATATCTCATGGAACACAAAGCTGATCCTAGCACCCCCGGAGAGCTCAATGCTAGCCAACTCCTGGTACTTACCATCCAGTACTGTGCGATATTCGTTACAGAACTCCATTATAATGTTGAGAACGATGTTCGCACTATTGTCCAGCATTGAGTCCCCGAGTTGGCTTAACTCACTGGAATACTTTTGTAGTGAGGCTGAGATCCTGGCTTTGATGTCTGGTAGAGTCTGTTTGATGTGCATCATGAGGATCTATGGAAATTTCGCGCCGTCAGCTAAGAGTCTCTTGTGTTACACCTACCGCATGAGGGGGTTTACCAGGTTGAGCTTGCGAGCCAAGTATGGTGTGCCGCAATAGGAGCTCTTGTTTCGATAGGCTTTATGATTCTCGAAGAAATGCTTTTCATTCTCCAACGCGTATGAGATGGCCTTCTTATTCTCGATATCTCTCTGCCCTCGATTCACGACTGGAACATAGCCAAGCCGCAAAGGAATAATCCGCCCGGCCAGGATATCCACAACATCTGTACCCTCGTCCATCAAGTCGACTTTTGTCAGTACCCCGATCGTCCGCTGACCTTCCGGGTCCACCTCTCTTGCAAGCTTTAACCCATCCGAGTTCGCCAGATCTGTGTTGGCTGCCGTTACAGCTAAGATGATCGCATTTGGCTTGCTGATTTGCTTCAAGACCATCTCCCGAATCTGCCTCTCGATATCCCTGGGCTGATCCCCTACCGGCACCTTCGTCAAGCCTGGCAGGTCCACCAAGGTGAGAGTCAAAACATTCGGTGAGTATATCCGTAGATTGATTGGAGCTGGTGATATGCCAGCATTGCGTCCCGTTTTAGATTCGGTCTCCTTGACGATCTCGTCCCTAATCTTATTGAAGTCGTAGAACTTCTGACCAGGGATATGGAGGAATTCACCCCACTCATCGGCATTAGACTCCTTGTCTGATGTTTTAACCTCGTCACTGCTGACACCGTTCGTTTGAGGCTTGTTTGGCGGGGATCGGTTTATAAGTTGTAGAATGAGAGGTCGCCTCGTCACGATCCCGGTCCCTCGTGGCAGGCTGCAATTTGCCTTGTCAGCACCACCTCACCCAACCTCATCACGCCTCCTAGATTCCGAGAAAGCTGCGTACAAATCTCTCCCCACTATGTTCTCCAAAACGGAACTCTTTCCACTTGACTGCGATCCCACCACCGCAATCTGGGGCAGGTCTATTGGATTCTGGACCTAGAATATTCGTAGGGCTGGTCAGCGATGTGTCGTAGAGCCATGCGATCTTGCAAGTCTGCTCACCCCTACTGTAGTGAAGACGTCCTGCAGCTTGTTGACTAGGGTTATTAGTCCTGGATCGTTCACATTTATCCTGTCAACCAACGTCAGCGACGCACAGGTACGTGAAGGTGGCCAAGGCCTCCTTACGAGTACCCCGTTTGGGCAGCCATCGTGGACGCTGAGGTGCCGCGTCTTATCGCAACAATATGATGTTGAATGCAGCACTCAGAGCAACTTGTGACACCGAGTTAATTTATTATAGAAGTGTTTCGGTAACGTGGGAAGGTATTGTTTGTAGAGGGCCTTGTTATTGAAGATTGTGGATGTGGCTTTGCCTGCACAAGACAAGATACGGGAATGAGGCTTGTGCTGTCTTCGTCACCGGTACTTGTAGTGTGGCGCAAATGCCTAGACATTTTATTCAAACACAACCTCTGCCAAACCACAGAACAAAGATAACACGTGATACTTCCCTTCATTCACTATACTTAGAGAAAGGGGGTTTTCCTAACAGATCTTATATTGCTCAACAGGACACACCGTCAACTTCGTACGGCATTATACCTACAACACTCTCAATGAGTGCCGACTTATTGACAACGATGCACGTAGTAGTTGAGCCCAAGTAATACTTGAATTACAGGAGGGCACAGCGACTTGAGGGCAGCGTGGTGGACAAAATCATGTTGCACAATGCATGTTGTAAGTCCATATCTGATTAGGCCAGTGTAACGCTCGATTCCAGGCCAGACATTGATAATCGTTCCCCCTTGACAATCCTCTACTCGTCGATGACCGAGGCAAACCTTTCCGACATATTCTGAAGTATATGGTCGTACTATAAATTGTCAGCGCTACTGGCTATGCGTATCGAATGATATACGAACCTTCTTGGAGATCTTCTCTTCACCCTCACTGGGGATTTCAAACTTCATGTTTCGTAATTGGTTCTGGATGTCACTTGTCGCTTCCCGGACCTTGTTCCAACTCTGACCTTGGGAGACTGCCTTTTGAGCCTCGTCGTGAAAACCCATGAAGGCTTTCATCATGTACTCCGTTTTCCAGAGGGGACAGAATTGATCGTAATCGCTGTAACCATTCTGCTGTAAGAAGTCGTCCTTCAACAAGCCAGCAACGTCGAGAGTGATCTTGTCCGGGTCACCAAGAGCAGACTTTCCGACCAGCTGCACCACCTGGTCAAGGTCCTCAGAGTTGGACAGAAGCTCCTTGATCCGATCTCGGAGGCGAGGGAATTCCGGATGATCCTTTTCATAGAATTTGTCCAAAATCGTGGTGTACTTACTGTAGGATTGAGACGTGTTGATGGACGGAAAATGTTTGCGTTGCGCGAGTTTCTTGTCCAGACCCCAGAAGACCTGGACAATACCGAGAGTGCTACTCGTCACAGGGTCCGAGAAGTCACCGCCGGGGGGACTGACAGCACCAACGATACTGACACTACCCTGTCGATCTGGACTCCCAAGAGAGTTAACCCTCCCAGCACGCTCGTAGAATGAGGCAAGTTTGGCACCAAGATAGGCCGGAAACCCTTGATCCGCCGGCATTTCCCCTAACCGACCTGAAATCTCACGTAGAGCTTCTGCCCACCGGGATGTAGAATCTGCCATCATAGCAACATCCTTACCCATGTCTCTGAAATATTCCGCAACCGTAATACCGGTGTAGATTGAAGCTTCCCGGGCTGCGACAGGCATGTTGGAGGTGTTGGCGATGAGCGAGGTACGCTTCATAATCGGCTCTTTTCGTCCATCGATGTCAATGGAAAGCTACCAACACGATCAGCGATCTTTAAGGTGCCGTCAGCATCGTAGGGCGCACCTCAGGGAAGTCCATAAGCACTTCCGCCATCTCATTGCCACGCTCGCCACAGCCAACGTATATGATGATGTCGCTATTAGAAAACTTGGACACGGATTGACTGATGACTGTCTTCCCGCAGCCAAAGGCACCAGGGATACACACCGTGCCACCTTGGACGCTGGGGAAGAGAGCGTCAAGCACCCGTTGGCCGACGATGAAGGGCGAGTCCGATGGCAGCTTCTCGGCGACCGGGCGCGGTACTCTGACCGGCCATGTGTGCATCATCGTATACTCTGACTTCTTACCATCGAATTCGACCTCGAGCACCTTGTCTTCAACCGTGTAGCTACCCTTCTCGGCGATACGGGTGATTGTGCCCCTCGCACGAGGCGGCAGCAGGATCTTGTGGTCATTGAGCAAGCTGTTCTCAAACACGCTTCCGAAGATGTCACCCCCCGTAATATGATCTCCGACCTTCAGGTTCCCAGGTGTGAAGTCCCATTTCGTCTCGCGATTCAATGAAGGTACGGCTATGCCACGGGGTATGTATATGCTGTTTGCAATCTGTGAGATCGACTTTAATGGCCGCTGGATACCGTCATAGATCGTTTCCATCAGACCTGGACCCAGTTCGACCGAGAGAGGTTTCCCTGTCCTCATCACAGGATCTCCGACCGTAACGCCAGCTGTCCAAAAGACGTGTTCAGCTTCCACGCAGACATCGACCGGTTGTGATGTACAGAAAGTTCAGTGTACCTGTTTCCTCATACACTTGCACTGTGGCCTTATCCGCATCAAGCCTGATGACTTCACCTACTAGCTGATCATGTCCCACTTTGACCTATCACACTCAGCGTTCGTCCAAGGCGGTCGCACTGGCTTTTGGAGACAGTCGAGCATACCAGTTCGTACATAGCACATCCAATCATATTCTCGGCGACAATGACAGGCCTTTTGGTATAAGCTGCACTGCCGAAATCTAGAGAAGAGTGGAGCATACCCGGATACTGAGAAGATGGAGCCTAGCTTGCATGTTAAAAAGCATTGTTGTGATTGAGTGAGGTCCGTTTGGACAAGCAAAGACACTTAGACCCAGGAGGCTTACCATATTGCTCTTCTCCAGCTTCCATCCGTGTTCTCTTGGAGTTCTAGTTGCACAGGCAGACGACCAGGTCAGCTTGCTGATCAGTTGGACGGCGGGGATGTAGTTGGAAGCTCACAGCAGCCATAGTGGAAGCTCTTTGGGCTTCTATCGGGATTACAGGTGATGGTGGGTCTTGCGAGGCTGACAGTTGGGCAGTAGGAAGAGGTGTTGATTGCTCCTCTTCCTCGTCAAGTGAGTCTCCAGTGGAATCGGACCGGGAGCGCTGGTGGGTGCGTTTCTTAGATATGAAATCGAAAAATGAAGGACGAGCTCTCAGAGTGTGTCGAAGACCCAGCATACACTGTTTTAACTCTGAATGTGTAAAGTCATTTGATGGCCCATGCGTACCTGCTTTGAACGACCTCCAATGTTCCTGACCTCTACGAGTATCTCCAAATGCCTACCTACATACTAAGGGTAGTACTTCGTACCAAGTACCAAGCATGCCCGGTCTGAGGCTAGTGCATATCAATCGACATGGGATATACCCCGTGATGTAAGCGATAAGATGCGGCCTCTGGCCCCTCAGGCCTTGGCTTTTTGTGTCTTACCTACCATAAGGTAAGGTATTTTACCTCTCCGTATCAGTAAGTGAAAACATAAGAACTTACACGCAATTCTGGTTCCTTATCGATCTTGCTGTTCATCAACTGATGGGCCATGGTAAGGTATAATACGTGTCTGGGGAGCGCGTTCTACAGTATTGCATACCCTACCACGGTACTATACTTTACCTAGTACTCGTACATCAGTCGATCTCCAGCTTCGCAGCTGGTCTCAACTCAGATTGGTACGAAGCGTACCTGTAGATCTCCCTTAAGAGGGACAGGCCAACGACAACACCTTAGGTACGAGTGTATTCGAAGTAATAATGTCGAGGGCCAAGCAGGGCAGGTTGTCCACCCCGTCAAGGTATGGCAGAACAGGGATAAAGCACATGCTCGCATCAGCGGACGTCTTTGAACCTGTGATGTCTCTGATGTTTTACCTACCTACCTTACCTACCTACCTACCAGGAACTACACGAAGATCTACAGTAGAAACTTAATAGACCTAGGACGATGATGTTCAATACCCACAGCGTTGAAGAGACTGAAACACTGCCATATAAGAAACCCAGTTCTGCTGAACAGCACAGGAAACTTGCTTTCCATTCAAGTACACGTACTCTCCCTGCCTACAACTCCTCGTACCTATAAAGTGCCTTCAAAGAATTACTTTCACTGGCGTCTGTCATAGCCTCTCTTTCGTCTTGAACGACTCATTCTCTCTCGACGAAAGGGCCTTCGAGTAAGATAGTGGTTAGTTTGGCCTGCTCGGACCTCAGAAAACCGGCCCTGATCTCTTCTGACCCTTTCCACGAACACTGATACCTCGCCCTACTCTTGATATCGCAGATACTTCGGCTTAAGTGTTGAGTGAAGCCTCAAAGGTGGTGGTCGGCGTTTCTACACCCCTAATTGCACTTCCGGCTGGTTCGTGTGAGGCAGTGTGCTTGGTCTCCGACTCCTGCAAGCGAAAGCGTCAAGTTCATATCGGTACTTACCTACTACATACGTACTCGTACATCAACAGTCAACTCGACAACGAACCGGCTTACGCAGAGGAACCAATTTCTCCAGATTTTGGACCCCTTATCTGGAGTGCCTTATCGTCGTGCAGCTAGAGTCTGCCGGCCGCTTACATATTCGCCCGAACTTGAGCCTGAACAAGCTTATGAGTACTCGTCGGCTCTGTGAGCTTCCATCTTACCGCTACAGCGTGTTATAGGACCACCGGCTATCTCGACAGACTACTATCGAAACCTCCAGGCTTCATAGGGAATAACTTCCTTGCCTTCGAGCATATCAGCCAACATTGCTACTGCAGAGGACTTTATTACCGCCTCCGTCTACAACTTAGACGGTCGGAATATTCTACAGATATTGCCGTCTGTCAATACCGAGCTCGCACAAGCGCATCAGCAAATCACGCCCCGGAGCTTGATTTGCAGAGGTACGCTGAGCAAGCTTCAGCGGAACCCCCGCTATCTTCGTCCTGGCAGACGAAGCCCCCCAAGACCGACTAACCCTACCCGCATCCGACCGCCCAGCCACTTCGACGTTCCTAAACCCTTCTATTTCCCAGGAAACCTCAGCCCCAACAACAACTTCAAACTCCTCGTCTCCACTCCAATCAGCACGACAGGCTGTACTCGACGAATCCGAAACCATCGTCTCTGCAGCCGCGGCATCAGGCCGTGTAGAAGAGCCTGCGCAGAGGCCCAACACCCGCCGCCGTTCTCGTTCATCTTCGACCTCCTCCGAGGGTTCTGGGCCATCGAGAGTGACGGGAGCTGCAGGTCAAACTACAAGGAGACGAGGCCGGCCAAGGCAGGAAGTTGAAGGTATCGGCGGCCACCACCGCGGAGAGAGGCCACCCTCGCCCAAGCGTAGGCGTTATACTTATAAGACGATGCGTCGGGATGCCGAGGCTACCAATTCGAATACAAACAGCCCACGGACTTTCTCGAACGGTTCCTCATTGTCCCCTTTGCACAAAGCCGCCTTGACGAACACGACAAATGGCGTCTCGCATTCACAGGCTACCACCAATGGCGCGTCATCATATTCAAACGGTGCTCTATCAACGTCACGAGCAGCATCGCCGACATACTTTGGTCATGACCGGGAGGAAGTGACACGACTTTTGATTCAAAGTCTGAGTGATTTGGGTTACAATGGTGCTGCAGGTACACTCAGTCGGGAAAGCGGTTACGAACTTGAAAGCCCGACCGTTGCTGCTTTTCGAATCGCAGTGCTGCAAGGGGAATGGGCCGAGGCGGAGGATCTACTCTTCGGCTCACGTTTTTCGGGCGACAGTGGAGGAGGTGTGAGTATCAGTAATGGGCACTCGAACCGAAGCGAAGGGCTTATGCTCGCAGAAGGCGCGGACAAGGATCAGATGCTATTTTGGATGCGGCAGCAGAAGTTCCTTGAGCTGCTAGAGGAACGAGATCTTGGAAATGCTTTGATGGTTTTACGGCAAGAGTTGACGCCCTTAAATCAGGACGTAGGGAAGCTGCATGCTTTGTCAAGGTAGGAAGGTCCTTGGTGCACTGCCGACGGAATGGTGCTGCCCAGTTTACTCCGCATACGGCTAATATCTGCTCAGTCTAATTATGTGCCAATCGGCCGAAGATCTGAAAGCTCAAGCTCGATGGGACGGAGCTGAAGGTCAATCACGACAGAAACTTTTATCCGAATTATCAAGTAAGTCTACATAGATGGTTTAGACATCCCGAACGCGCAACCAACAGACCGTGACAGGATCAGTATCGCCTTTCGTGATGATACCAGAACATCGGCTGGCTGTCCTCCTGGACCTAGTCAAGCGGAATCAGATACTTGACTGCCTCTACCACAATACTGCCAAATCGCCCTCTCTGTATTCTGACCACAGCTGTGATCCAAGTCTTTTCCCACGAAGTACTTTGTTGGAGTTGAGTCAGCACTCGGACGAAGTGTGGTTCTTAGAGTTTTCTCGCGACGGTACTATGCTTGCCACGACTAGTAAAGATCGCACAGTTATTGTCTACAATACTACCTCTTTCGAGGTGCTGCACCGACTATCGGAACACGAAGGTGCGGTGACCTATGTGACATGGAGTCCCGACGACTCAAAGCTAGTCAGTTGCTCGATGGACCATCGGGCGAAGTTGTGGGACGTGGCAGTAAGTTATCACGGCCAGACTGACTGTCATCCTTACTGACTTCTCGAGTCCGGACGGTGTCTGGTAACGACTGAACCTCTCGCCCAACCTGTCACTACTGCAGCATGGCCTCCGGATGGCCAAACCTTCGTCATGGGCTCATTAGACATAGAGGCGCACTTGTGTGCCTGGGATATCAACGGCCGTCACGTTTACACCTGGCCCGGTGGATATCGTGTCCAAGACTGTGCAATATCCCCCGATGGGCAGCGGCTGATCACCATTTCGACCGACAACCGAATACATGTATACAACTACAGGAGTCGAGAAGAGGAGTACAACTTTGAGCTCAAGGTTGCCTTGACTTGCATCAGCATCAGCGAGGACTCCAAGTACATGCTAGTCAACATGGCGGACAACGAGATTCAGTTGCTCGAGATTGAGACTGCCGACCTCGTCCGACGGTTCGTGGGTCAGAAGCAAGGGCAGTTCGTCATCCGAAGTAAATTTGGAGGTGCAGCTGAGAACTTTGTCATCAGTGGGAGTCAAGGCAGGACCACCCGACGCATCTCTACCGTGGACTTTACTGACATCTTATTACACAGATTCGCGTGTTTATATCTGGCACAAAGTCAATGGGATGCTCGTGGAAACGCTCGACGGTCACCGATCGGGCTGCGTGAACGCTGTGGCGTGGAACCCGCGGGACCCGTACATGTTTGCCTCGGCAGGTGATGACATGAAAGTCCGAATGTAAGTCCTATTTGAGTTTGTCCCCTCCACTTGACGCCTTCGTTGACAGTCACTCGCAGTTGGTCGAACGACCGTTCGTCACACGGGAAGACACGGACCGGCTCCAACGGGTCATCCAGACTCAGTCTCCTGCGACCCACATTCGATGCCGCCGCAAGTCTAACTTAGGCCACAACGACAAGCGGACCAGACTCGCAAGCAATGCTCTCATTTGTTCATTAGCATGCGTCCCGGCGAATCTGGTGACGGTGGTGGGGGCGGGAACATCGATCTTGTTAGCATGTAGAGGGAAGGCAGCGTATAGGTGTTTTTGTTTGTCAGGAGACTCGGTGTTACTTCCACCTCCCCTTTCTCTCAAGCTCAACATATGGCCAGAACGGCATTCGGTTCGCCGATCTAATGCGATGCACCGGTGGCAAGGTATAGAATGATTTACGATTGGGTGTTGGCGACTCCGTTCATTCGTGTCGCATAGGTAGCCCGCCGGAGGTGTGCTTTTCTCAGAGGTCTGGCATCTTTCAAGGTTTGACAGACAGTTATGTAGGTAGTCAGAATGTCCACAATCCACGAGCTAGGGTGTGTCGTTGCTGTGTAGTGCAATAAGAACAAATCAAAAGGTTGATATGTATGTGTATACCACGTGGGTGGGGTCCTCGAGCCGTTAGGGCATCCTGGTGTTGGCTGAAGCCTCATCGCGTAGATACTTTACTCGCCTATCCTATGCACACGTTACTCGACTACCTGAGATTCGAGATCGGAGGCTTGTGACGATGAAGTAAAAGCCAGTTATTAATATCAACATGGACATACTACCTTATTGTACTACCCCACCCAATGCACCCACCTTCTCGAGTACACATTCACATACACAAGTGGAATTTAAGGGTAACGCACCTGGACTTCACGTGCCGTCCCGCAGCCTTAGTTCTTGCGATGATTGGACGAAGCAGCACCTCGTGTTCGCTTCCTTTTTCATCGTCCGGCCCCCAACAATTCCCCTTTCGTTTGCAGCCGTTTCTGGGACGGTCTTGAACTCGGAAACTTCCGTTTTCCTGGGTACAGGGGTCAGGAATTGCTTTGATTGCTTGTCCCACCCCAGCTGCAGGTACGAGTCCCCCCCAGCTGGCACGGTCCAGACTACCGGTGAGGCTGCTCCTTGGCATTATGGCATACATTGAGTTGCCGCCAGTCGTCGCGGGAAGCGAAGGCTTGTCTATCAGACTATCCTCTCATTTCCTCAGCTGCCTGCCTTCCTGCTGAATCGTCTATTCTTGGGCTTCGCAATGGGGCCGAGCCGTGTTGATGGACGTGGGCAGACAGATGATTTGGTGATGCTTCACATGTTCGACGACATGACCTCGGTGCTCTGCGCAGGTTCTGGGGAGAAGCAGCTTGGGATGGGATGAGGCACCTCTCACTCCTCGTCTGCTTTCAGCCATGTCGTCTATTCTTGGGCTTCAAGATGGGCCGAGCCGTTTGATGGACATGGACAGACATCTGGTGATGCTTCACATGCCTCGAAGACAATCACCTCGGTGCAGATCTTAGGCGGAGTCAGCCTCAGGCTGGGATGGGAGGCCGACGGTGATGGCTGATGCTTAGAACGTCTATGCCTCGCTTGGTTGAGGGCTAGTGAGCTTGGCAAACATATAAAGCCAGCGCTTCCTGCCCTCTGTCTCAACATCCAACCCATCCAGCTCATCCAACAATCCGAGCAACGATTCCGACTCAAAGCCTACTTCAGAAATCATTCAACCTTTCCAATCCACCATGCAGATCACCTCCGTCCTTCTCGGCCTGGCCATGGCCGCCACGACGATGGCCAGCCCGGCATTCCCTCTTGAGGAACGGTCCATTGGCTCCTCCTGCTCCACTCCCGTACGTCATCTATCTCGTCACCTCTCTCTGACTCTCTGACAGCCGTGAACAGGACGGAGCCGGCACCTGCCAATTGACGACCAACTGCGTCTCCCAGGGCTTCAACCTGGCAGGCTACTGCCCCAACGACGCGACCAACGTGCAGTGCTGCATCAAGAAGACCTGCTCCACCTCGGCCGGCTCCGGTCTCTGCCTCAACACCGCCGACGGCTGCTCCGGAGGGAGCTTCCACTCGGGCGTCTGCCCCGGCGACAGCTCGATCCAGGTGAGCTCATCCACCAACGGCATGCTCTTCGAACAGTCGGGACAAACTGACGGGAATTACAGTGTTGCGTCAAAAGCTCCACTCCTACCGGTGGATCGGGAGCGGGCATCGTCGCCGCCGCGGCAAAGGAAGAGGGCCTTCCCTACGTCTGGGGCGGAGGCGGGTGCTCCGGTCCCTCAGGCGGCGGGTTCGACTGCTCCGGTAGGTTTCCCACATCTCCTCCCCTCCCCCAACCATCTCGCCAACCCCAAACCTCACCTTCCAACCAACATGACCGCTCACGCTCATCTTCCCCCCATCCAGGCCTCACCCAATACGCCGTCTGCCAAGCCCTGCAGAAGACGATCCCGCGCACGGCCCAGACGCAATACCATTCGTCCATGGGCCGCCACCTCCCCCGCGCCGACGCCCAGCCCGGCGACATGCTGTTCTGGGCCACCAACGGCGACTGCGCCAACAGCGTCGCCCACGTCGGCATCTTCGAGAAGCCCGGCTACATGATCAACGCCGCGCACACCGGCACCCCCGTCCGCGAACAGGCTATTTGGACCTCTTCTGGGGGCGAGAGTATCTGTCCGGATGCTGTCAGGTGAGTTTTATGCGCTCATGTGTTCTGGCGTTGAGATTGGGAGTGGGATGCTGATTTCGGATTGCATAGGTTCTGGTAAATGCTATGGTGGCTTTGGCGTGCCGGTTCGGGTAAAGGGATGAGATATGAGTATGGGACGGGTTACGAGGCTAGAAATGGAATACGACGGTTAGTGAGCTTGGGCCTAGTGTTATGGGAATGGGAACGGGTACGGGTATCGTTTTGAGGGTTTTATATCTTCCTTGTTTGAAGGCTTTAATACACATGGCAAAGAGTACTTGTATGATAGTCATTCACTTTTATCTATCTGTTTGTGAGAAAACAAATGTCCATTACGCTATATCTTCGCTACCAGCACAGAAATAGGTATTAAACCGGACCATAAGGTAGATGTCTAACCACGAGAACATGAATATATACCTTCCAGTGGCTAAACTTTCGCACCGTGCCCAGACACCGAGACGACATTGAGAGACACAAACGGACAGGGTCAGGACAGCAGCGACTTGGGATTGCGTACGGGGAGTTCGCTAGGTCAGGTCTATCGAGGCCCAGAGATGAGATGTGTAGGGGAAAGTGTCATCCAAGGGTGAAATTACAGTACTCGCCATCGAAGTCAAGCGTACAGTAACTGCACGCAGCGACCGCCTGCCTAGAGTATTGCGGCCAACGGAGTAGATAGTCAATGCAACGTTCGACCCGTTGTGTCCTGATCATGTATCGTAGAAGAAGCCACCCCATCCCTCTCTATCGCTCCTCACTCCCCGCCCAACGCTATGTTAATCAACCATCCCACCACATCATATCCACAAAGCCCCTCCTCCGAACCCTCCTCCGCTCCACTTAGCCGTAATCACACTCCACCGCCGTCGCGCGGGAGTCTCCTCTTCACGCGTGCATATAGGGGAGGAGAACAAGACCGTCCGCAGTAGAGTCTTTACGGGGCCCAGCATCGCGGTAGCACAAGATGCAGCCGATCGACGGCCCGCTTGATGTGGCCGACTACATCAGCTGAGCGGTGGAGGGGGGTGTCGCGACCACGGCGGCGATATGGGACAGAGTTCAACCGAGTGTCAGCAAGGCGACTCTGCGTAGAAGGGGGTTCAACGAAGGGATTGAGTAAATGAAGAGTAGTTGAAGAAAGTTGCCGGCTGGTTGAGAGTGCGAGCAGAGTTTTCACGGTACGGCTCCGAGTCGGAAGCTGCTATAGCGCGGAGGTTGAAAGGTAGGACCCGAGGCGAAAGTAAGGGACTTGTGCCACGGTCCAGGGCCAGTCCGCGGAGAAGGTGAATGTAGACGTGTGGGACTGTCTTGATAGGGACTGGAAGCGGGCGATGTTGGTTTGGTGGTGGAAATGTCTCTTTCAGCGCGAAATCGGAGAAATGGTAGCAGTCCTAGTAGGGCTGTGGCGTGACGGGCGATCAGCTGCAAATCAAAATCAATCCCTGCAAAGTATGTTGTTGAACATTGCTGCACGGACAGGATCAAGTTCGATGAACGTGATGGTTTAAAGTGCGTGAAGGCGGGATAAGAGGTAATGAGGGAGATGTATCCTACCTACATAATATCCTTCGACGAGTCTTGAGCGTCCGATGTATGACTCGCCTGCAAGAGGCAGTGACACGTCCTCACATCACCGTTGTATGATGGAGCGCGTTGTCAGCTTTGTTAAGATGAGGACTGCTTGACTCTTCGACGGCATGTAAAATACATGTGCTGCCAGCATCTTGACCATTACTGATGCATCATAAGTGAAGACATCTGGTTTAAGCGCTAATGTCGAGTGAATCGATTACTGCTTCCCTTGTTCCACGTGTTCCTGCGAAATATTACCTGGAGCTGTCGCTTCCGCTCCTGGCGGATTACCGGTATTGTTGCTTGTCTTGGTTGTAGGTACCTTTTCCTTGATGATGGCAAGTAGATAGTCGCCGATGTCTCCTGCTCCGTCGACATTGTCGAGCTTGGTCTTGAAGAACTCCACATCCCGGAGTAGCCTGTTGAGGATTAGCCAATACTCTCAGACCGACAGTGTGGTACTTTATACCTGTCTTTGCCCAGCTCTGTCTTGACCACAACTTCCCGCAGCGCCGTTGACCATTGCTGCTTGTAGCTTGAGAAGACAGGGTTCATGATCATCATAACCGTCATCTCCGGGAGATGCTTACTCAAAACCTTGTGCAACGTGATCGTTTCCTTTGTGAGTGTCTCCATGTATGGGCTGACCTCCTGCTTGTCTGAAGCTTCATCCCACTTTATCTTCTTCATCGCATTAACATGCATCGCCGCCCGTCCGCTCATGATGTCCACAAGCTTGTCATGAATCCCTGCTTGGTGTTCTTGGTATAGTCTCTTGACCTTATCAAACTCGCCCATGATGGCTCCTGACATAGATGAGCGCCGTCTTACCGATTCGCGAATATACGGAATTAGGGCAATCAAGAAACTCAGAGCTTGTGAAGCCAGGGCAAGATGCTTGGTGGTGATGTTCTTGAGTCCTGCACTTCGTGTCGCACCGGCACCGAGAATCAACTGAGCCGATCGAGAGTTGAACAGCTTAAGATATTCCAACAGGTTCGAGGCAATATCTTGCGTCATACTTGGAATGCCAGCCATGAGATGCTCAAAGCTCTCAACGCCTCTGAGCAGAGATATTGCTGACTGAGGTAGGATGTACTTCTGCTCGTCGACCGTGGCACTGCGGACTCTGTCTTTACCGGGTATCGATGTGGTTGTTCCGTTGGCTTGCCCATTGTTTGCTACCGTAGTAGACTCAACCTCGTCCTTCTCATCTTTCCAGACTCTAAAGTCTCTTGTCCATCGAGGATCGTCTCTGGTGCTGCCCTCGAGTACACGGGAGAGCGCGCTATTATCGACCTCGCTGAAATCTTTCGCATCCCAGCGATCTGAATCCATAGTAAACACAATCCGTTGCCGCTCTGTTTCACCAAACTGAACAACGAAGTCTTTGATATGACCATTCACTACCGACTTCAGACTTGTGCCTCCACGGCCCGACACTGCCTCGCATTCGTCGGCGAATAACCTGTTAAGCGCAAAGTATCTCAAGAACCTCTGAAGAGGAAGCTGGGTAGTCTGATCAGATCTGACTTTGAGGATCTTGGTGATCTGCGCTTGGGCTGTGTCTACTGCCTGGCCAAGTAGACTTGACATATCTAGAGCCTGGTGCATTTCCGCTTGGATGTTGTCTAATGGAGAAGACTCGGACCCTTTTGCGTTCAAATAACCATCCAAAGTCGAATTGATCGGGCTTTTCGGGGGAGATCTCAGACCGGTTGTGGCCGGCAGGGCTAATATACTGCTGGTAATATCTAACAAGACCTTCAACTGGACCCCGAGCCTTCGTAGAGATTCTCCGACTGCAGCGTAGATTTTCATCAACATCATCTCAGCATCCTCATTGTCCATTGCACGAAGATTTCGCGCAAGGATGAGGGACTTCTCTTGCTGGCTCATTGCACGCCCTCCATGAGTTGATGCCGACATCACGGATTCGTTGTCCTCGTCGTTTGAGCTTGGTAGGTGTCGTCGAATAATGCTCTTAATTTCTCGCACAACAGCCTCACGATACGCAGTAGCAGCGGGCATAAGATGTTCTGAGCGTGTAAGGCCTTTCAAGCTCGAACATAGGGAACGGCGAAGCTCATCATTGAGCTCGAGGAAAGCCGGAAACGTAGAAGGACCACGACTGTGCTCGCCTCGTGATCGCTGCGATGCCGTTCCCCAACGTTCCACCGTTGTCTGAGCGGGAACACTGGCAACGTGCCGTCGAAGATCAGCAAGCAATGCGCCAAGAAATCGGGTTTCAAAAGCCTTGCCGATTTTATATCTTAGCAAGCCCAGTTCCTCTGTAGCTCCTTCCAAAGCTTTGAGACTCCGCAAGTCTTGCAGTTTGCCCCGATCTCCCACATCCGCACTATTTTGACCCACCGAAAGTGTCACATTGCTTTCCCCTGCCATGAGCCTCTCCACATTGTCCAACGTGTCTAGGGCGGTCTCGATCTCGTCCTTGTTGATCTGTTCTTCACAACGAGCCACCCCATCTACGATCTGGCGAAGCTGCTCGACAGCGTCTCCGAGCTTCCGGAGGTTGTCTAACCGTCTGCGCATATTAACCACCTCGAGACCTCTAAGGGCTAGGTCCTGGTCAAGCGTTGCAAGATCTACTCTTAACTTCTTGATCCTCACTACAGAATCAGCAGCTTCTGAATGTAGTTCCCTTAAAGACCCCAGGGCAGCAAAAAAAGATGTTGAAGCTGTGGAGATCGAGGCTATTAAGTGAACTTCAACCGTGTCCATATACCAGGAGAGTTTCTCTTGCAATATAGCATTCGTCGCTAGGGCTTTCCTCCCAGTAGCGCTGGGCGCTGTTACCGATCCATTGGTCCCTTTCAGGTCCGAGCCAGTCGATCCGGACACTGGTCGTACGACCTCGGAACGCTCACTCACGATGTCAAAAGTTCTTGGATTCTCCAAACGGAAATCCTGATCGAAGTAGACCTCAGGTATGGTCGACAGTGGCGTTACAGGATGTACACGCCTTGTTGTTCCGCCGCCAATCCCTCGTTTCAACTTTGGCGATTCAAGGGGAGATCCCACTGGAGAAGACACTGATCCACGGTATGATATTGACCCACTGATGGGAGGTCTCTGTTGCGAAGTCCTCTCCAATGAAACGAGGGACTCTTCATTTCTCGAGAGTCCTCTGCCATGCCGGATCTGTGATCCGCCAATGTCATCGCTCTCATGAGCCCGTTGAATAGCATCGTACAAAGGCCCGACTTGTGATAAGTACGGCTTGAACACTGCAGGTTCTATGTGAGGTATGTTCGTGAGGACCACTGGGGGAATATCTCTCGTAGATGGAGGTTTGTAATTGGCCGACGTTGATGCTGAGGTATGAGGAAAGGGACCCCTCCCGATGGGTGGTGGTTGAAGCAGTGCGTGAATTGCTAAAATTGTAATATAAGCGCCAAAACTGCTGTTGTAGACATGGTCACTTACAGTTGTGACCTACTTCTGCTATCGAATTGGCCCGAATCTGTGACGATGAATCCAAGACACCTCCAATAGAGACAACAGAACTAGTCGTTGATCCGTGACGGAGCTGAGGTCTGCCATTAGAGCTCGGGTCCTGGGTCGAAGCGGTATATGGGAACGGATATTGAGAGGGTGGTGAGGCTGATTGGTTCGACACAGAGCTGTCAATTGATCTTCGCGGAGCTGATGATGACATTTCTCCATGTCAAAGGGTATCCAAAGACGTCTGGAATCATAGAGGCGGTCTAATACAGCTTCAGGTACACAGGTTGTACATGTTCTGATCTACGCAGTCAGCTGTATTACTCACGACCACCTCGCCGTACATTGAGCTTTGCCCTCCTATAGCCTTAAACATCCACATACCGCTTTGGTACGACAAGGATATGACTAAGCATCGACTCGGCCACGGCGAAACTATTTTCAGAACCACTTTACGCGTCGCGCTTGAGAACGCGTCGTCCTTCAAGTGTTATCGTTCCTACTTCGTACCTGAGGCGGAGTTGCAAGCATTTTTGATACATCAAAGACTCGATACTCACAATGGACAGACAATCTGCTTATGCTCTCAGCGTTCTCAATCCAGACCGTGATGGCACTGAAGATTCGCGAACACGCACAGAGTCACAGCTGCGCGAGTTTGTACTCGAATTTCGGTTGGATAACGCCTTCATCTACAGGTACGAAGAGTTGTCCTCGGGCTTTGCGAGGTTGAACTAACGTCATTGACAGAGACCAGATACGACAGAACGTACTGATCAAACAGTATTACTGCGATGTCGACATTGCCCATCTGATCTCGTACAACGAAGAGCTTGCACACAAGCTCACAACACAGCCCACTGAGATAATACCCCTTGTTCGTATAACCGGTCGGTTCGACTGTCCAGGCTGACGTTTTGAAGTTTGAAAGTGCTCTGAAGCGATGTACACACCGGATAGTCTATCCTTCAGAGAAGTGGGAGGATCTTCGCAGCCGCCTCCCAGAACATCAGCTACTTTTGCATTCCACCGTCTCACAGATTTCCATACGCGATCTAAACGCCACAAACATCTCACATCTCGTCCGCATACCTGGTATCGTGATAGGCGCCTCAACCCTATCTTCGAAGGTCACGAGCCTACATATCCAATGCCGGAACTGTCAACACTCTCAAGTGTTGCCAATTTCGGGTGGCTTCTCTGGAGTCACCCTGCCTCGAGTATGTGCGCGATCGCCAGCACCGGGCGAAACGGGCGACAAATGTCCTTTGGACCCGTACTTCGTCGTTCATGAGAAGTGTCAGTTCATTGATCAGCAGGTGCTGAAGTTGCAGGAAGCACCAGATCAGGTTCCAGTTGGAGAGTTGCCACGGCATATACTGGTATCAGCGGACCGATATATGACGAACCGTGTTGTACCGGGATCAAGGTGTACAGTCATGGGAGTTTTCTCAATCTACCAGTCCAAAGGCTCCAAGAGCTCTGCAAATTCAGCCGTGGCCATTCGGAACCCCTACCTCAGGGCCGTGGGCATAAGTAGCGACGTCGACCACACCGCAAAAGGCAATGCAGTTTTCTCCGAAGAGGAAGAGCAAGAGTTTCTGGAAATGAGTCGACGACCTGACCTTTACGAGGTATTTGCAAGCTGCATCGCACCATCGATCTATGGAAACCAAGATATCAAGAAAGCCATCGCATGCTTGCTGCTCGGAGGTTCCAAAAAGGTATTGCCCGATGGCATGAGACTCCGGGGTGATATTAACGTTCTCCTCCTCGGTGATCCGGGTACGGCGAAGTCGCAGCTTCTCAAATTTGTTGAAAAGGTTGCGCCAATTGCAATCTATACATCAGGAAAAGGATCTTCTGCTGCTGGCCTTACGGCGTCAGTGCAACGCGATACGTCTACACGGGAATTCTATCTAGAAGGCGGAGCTATGGTGTTAGCGGATGGTGGTGTTGTGTGTATCGATGAGTTTGACAAGATGAGAGATGAAGATCGTGTTGCGATTCACGAAGCCATGGAACAACAAACCATTTCTATTGCCAAAGCAGGAATCACAACGATCTTGAATGCCCGAACGTCGGTCCTCGCGGCTGCCAATCCCATCTTCGGTCGTTACGACGACCTGAAAACACCGGGCGAGAATATCGACTTTCAGACGACAATCCTTTCCAGGTTCGACATGATCTTCATCGTCCGGGATGAACATGAAAAAGGTCGTGATGAGCGGATAGCTCGCCACGTTATGGGCATACATATGGGCGGACGGGGCTTGGAGGAACAGATCGAAGCGGCCATACCGGTAGAGAAGATGAAACGCTATATCAGCTACTGCAAGTCGTAAGTATTGCTCACCCAGTCCGAAGAGAACCACTTGCTCATATCAGCAGGCGTTGTGCACCTCGACTCTCCGCCGAAGCGGCCGAAAAACTGTCGTCACACTTCGTGTCCATTCGACGCCAGGTCCACAGTGCAGAACTCTCAGCCAATGCTCGATCATCCATCCCGATCACCGTCCGACAGCTCGAAGCGATCATTCGGATAACTGAGTCCCTCGCGAAGCTCTCACTTTCGCCCATCGCAACCGAGGCCCACGTCGACGAAGCCATCCGGCTGTTCCTTGCATCTACCATGGACGCAGTCACGCAAGGAGACGGCCAAGGAAGCAAAGAGCTCATGGAAGAAGTCGGAAAGGTCGAGGAAGAGCTGCGAAGAAGACTGCCGATCGGCTGGAGTACAAGCCTGGCGACACTCCGAAGAGAGTTCGTCGAAGGACGGGGATACAGTGAACAAGCGCTGAACCGGGCCTTGGTGGTACTGCAGCGACGGGAAACCGTGCAGATCAGGGCGGGTGGAGGTCAGATCTACCGCAGCGGTGTGTAAAGCCGCATGGACAGCCTTTACTTTGCTGCTCTCAACCGTTTTGAATCTGGCGTCATGGTGGGGCGGCATCCACGTGGGTGGAGGTACACTGGGAGTTCCGAGGGATATCAGCTCAGAGGTATGAATCACTGTTGCGGCAGGCTTTCACCGAGATATCCTTTGTCCAGCTGCCGGAAGAGTGGGATCGATGGTGCCGAGTTCTGTGATTGCGGCAGTTTCCCAGCTGTAGGTCCTGCTCTCACTCCGCATAGCCAAGAATAGTCGGACGAAACCCTTCCAATGCCGACTTAAAATGGAACTTGAGGTAGTACAGTAAATCAGCCAACCATTTTCCTACCAGGTAGGGTAGTTCATACTCTAGGGTATCAGATTACATAGTACTTCGTACAGAGAGTCAATGACCACCAAATTTATGCTGCGAGGAAGAGATCGGAAGTGCCTTTAAGTAACGTATTGATCATGCTTAAGATGGACTGTCTAAGTGTATCTTGGACAAAGCGCCATTTGTATCCCTTTGGGGATATGAATGGCTTTGGCTGAAAGTCGCTAAGCCGATCAGAGTCGCACTACGTTAGGGAATCTAGCACAGAAAATCCAGCACTAGGAATTTAATCTCGGTATTACCTTGTTAACCTTGTCAGAAATCCAGGCCTAATCCAGTAGAAATTCTCATAGAGTTTTAAGTCACATTCTCCAGTAGCCTATTTGAACTTAATGACACACATCACATATCATGTAAATTAATTCTAAATACTCTAAATAATAATGACAACTAATACTATCTGCATGCTTTGATCTTCAAGTCTGACAGATTATGAGTTCAGCTTGTGTGTAAAATACTTAAATGATGAAGAAAGATCTTGTTGTTGCTGATATACAGAATTGTCATCAATATTCTAAGAGAAAGTGTGAACTCAACATAAAGATAAGCATTCAACTATTTAAAAGTGTTACAGACATTCATGCAACATTCACATGAATAAGAATTGAAATAATGATCTCATGAATATTAAAATTACATTCAAAAAACAAAAGATTTGTCTGAAAACACAACAATTTTCAATTTTAATGATATTGTTATACAAATCAAACATAATGTCATCTTCAGATCTGTTCTTTTCACAAATTGTGAAGCTGAAAAACTTGATGAACTATTCAGCATGAAAGACATCAATCAAATACATTATTGAGAAGTGTGATGTTCTAGCTGCTTTCATAGTCTTAATTAAAATTAGTGTTAAAAGTTACTCATTACTCATATAGTCTGTGTGACAGAGCATGTGAAAAAACAATCTCTACAACTCACATCAATCATAATCAAGTCAACAGTGTACATTTCATTAAATAGACAGTTAATCAGCAGTATAACATGAATATTCTTTTATTTCTCAATAAATTATGAGTTCAGATTAGCAAGAAGCTTCTTAGAGAAAGTATATACTGTTTTAATATTCTGACAACTTAATACAGAGACTCAAAGATTGAGTAAAACAAGCATTATTGATCATCAATATAAAGCTTTAAAATTGAGCAAAACAACATTCTTGACAGCTTGATACAGAATTAAAATAAGCACTTTTGACTATCAATATAAAACTCAAAAATTAAACAAAATAACATTCTCAGCACTCAATACAGAACTCTAAGATTGAGCAAAACAAGATTTATTGACAATTTAATACAGTGCTCAATGATTAAGTAAACAAGCACACACACTTCTTCTTTCTCTTATTTACATTATCTTCTTCTGTACATCTTAATACTTTATTTTATTTATTTTTTACACTACATGCTGACTACTGTCAAAAGCTACATTATGAATTTCAATAATTTTTTCATGAAGTAACAACTCATTTCAATTCTCAGTCACAAGAACTGCAATCAATGATTTACTCTCATGAGAAAATGACTGATAAATGAAGATTTATGATACATCATTAAGATCTTAGTGATTAATACTTCTATTAATGACTTCTTCTTTTTACTCAGTAATCTTGACTTCAGAAGTCAGAAGTCTGATATAAAAACTTTATATTAATTCATCATTTACATTAGTGCAGATGATCAGAAATACATTACAGACAAGATTAATGCAAAAAATGTTTAAAATATCTTGAAGTTCAAATACAAGAAGAAGCTGCAGATCACTGAAAGACAATATTTAACAAAATTTATTGAATACAGAATGCTGACAAATATATTCATTAATAAAGTATAAACACATCTCAGCAAACTGAACAGAAAAATTGCTGTGACTCAGTCTGATATAACTAATCTATTTAAGTCTGAGCAACAATTTCAGACATTTCTTCAAACATTATCTGAGAACTATACAGTGATCTACAACACAATCAACACTCAAAACACTTCAAACATTGAAAGAAGTCTGAAGAAGCTTTAAGAGAAAAAAACACAACTAAAAACTGTTGAGATTGTTTTATGAGCAGATTAATACAAAGAAAAAAACTCAACACATTCATATCAGCATAATGTGAAATATCATTATCAGAGATCATTAAGCTTCAGTAATGACTGTTCTTCTCAGTATAAATCAATTAAATGTTTTTTCTGCTGTAACTCTCATCACATTTAAGACTGTGAATATCTTTCTGCTGCTTGTAAAAACATTAAGTTAAGAAAATTATTTGTTTCAATCATAATTAAATTAGTCAAAAAGTCAGACAAGTTATCTGCAGACAACTCACATTATAAAAACAAAATAAAATTCAAGCACAGAAACAGAAAGCATAGAGTTTTTAATGCTGAGATTGAGAAAAATAATAACTCATTCTTATCTGAGTTTGATGTAGAGAAAGACAATGAGATTATCACTCTGTTTAAGAAAGCTGTCAGTAAGATATTTAGCTTTAAATGAATTATGAATTTTAAATGTTTTACACATATAACTGATCAATGTCAACTCTTCAGCAATTTTTTGATATACATACAGCATCAAAGAATTAAAGTTGAAGAGAAACACTTATACTCTCATTACTGTGAAGTAACTGTAATACAAAATAAATCCAGAAACTTTATAAATCTGAGTTTAACACTTTATATGTCTGAACTAGAAGTTAATCTTCTATTAAGAAAGCAAATATGCAAAATGAAATTGCAGAGAAGCTTTGATCAGCACAGTTTTTATATGTAAAATAAACATGACAATGTCATGATAAAAGTGTCTGAGTGAGACAGTGTCTATATAGTCAAACACATTGCAAAAAAACTGAATGAGTTCATTCTATTATCTATCATACACATGTTATTCAATTCAGAGATGACTCTTTCAGTCACAGTATTAAATGTAAACTTTCAGATACAAATTGACTCATTAAGTTCTGTTGACACTTCATTCTTTGTTGACACTTCATTTTTAAGTGAAAAGATCAAAATCTACAAGCTGTGACATCAACAATTTGTTCATCTTGACTCTGTAAAACTTCACAATCTTTACAAAGTTATGATTTTTAAAAAGTCAATTTTCATTGCTGAAGACAAAAAGAACATGTGTGAAGTTTATACTGTTATCAAGTTTATCAATCAACAAAAGCACACTGTAAGTGAGCAGAAAATCAATATTCTTGTTCTGATTTTCATTAATATATGTAATTTCTTATTTCTATTATTTATTGAACATTAGTACTTTCTGAAGATTGTGAACAATTATTTTTAAAAGACATAAATAATACTGCTAAAGTGATGCAATAATGTTTTACAGAAACTGCAAGAATAATGATTAAAGATTGAGCTTCAGATTGATGCAAGAGTGCTTGCTGTATAAAGTAACAATATTATAAAGTTAAGATCAATTCTGAATGATTGATGCAGATCTTTTGACATTACATTACAGTATATTGTGTTTTATATGTCTATTCAGAATGATGTTGTTGAAAGAGTTATTTATATTACTGAAAATTCAGTGCACATCATGATCAAGAAAACAGAATTTTCAATAAAGTTCTGAATAAAAACAACACAAATAGATATTTATTTTTACAATTAAACAGCAACTGATTTCTTGATCAACAGTAGACAAATAATTTTGAAGAAAATCTTCATTAATGTACAACTATTCATTGATCACATTTATATCTGAGATTGCAAGTACTACTTCTATATCAATCTCAAGTTATTGTTAAAGAACAGACAGAATAAGTTCATAAATTAAAAATGAGTGAGAGTCTTCATAAACTATGCAGATAAAATTATAAAGCAGTATCTGCTTTGAATCTTAGATCTTAAGTGAATCATTAAAAGTTATGTTGTGAAGTTTATCAAGAATGAGAAAAAAAACAGTGTTGATCTCAAACTACAAAGACAAACACTGAACATTCTGTCTGAACAAAAATCAGTTGAATAATTATGAAAAAATGTAGTCATCACAAATTTTACAGCATCTACAACTCTGTTTACTATCTCTGAACAAATTTACAGATTCAGACTTATGAGTTTAAACAATAAAGAAGAATTCAAGTTGACTGCAGATAATTTTAATATATTTTTATTAAACATTTATATAATGAATAAATTAACTGTAATCAACTTAAACAGATTACAGACAAATGAATAAAGTGAGATTAAGTAATTTTTACATATTAAAGTTTCTGTCAGCAAAGTACTGAATATTTTAATTGAGAAAGTTAAGACATTCTTGTGTGTTGAGATTTTAAAAAGAAAATGAAACAACAATGATGAAGACTTCAACAAACTCATGATTAAGATATCACAGATTATACTGATATTCACAGTATTCATTACAAATAATAAAAAAAACACTGAGAACATCAGATCTGACATTCTCACATTTGTTATTTATGTTAAAGCAGTGAGAGACTCAGTCTGAGAAAAAATGTAAAAAAATATTATTTAAGCAGAGTTAATGACTCTGACAGTCAACAGAACATAAAAAGAAATTGTGTCATTAAAGAATGCAAATATAGTGATCAATAAGTGAATGTTCAAACTTAAACTGAACACTGATGAATTTCTGAACAAGTTTAAAACAAAAATTATGATGAGAGATTTTTCACAGATGTATAACATTGTTTATGAGAATATCTTTGCATTTACAGTTAAGTTCAACACTTTTTGAGTTTTTCTTGTTATTATTGCTCTTAAAAATCTTGAATGTCATCAAGTAAATATCAACAACATCTTCACAAAAATTTTTCTTAAGAAGATCATCTATATAACAGTTTTTTCTGAAGTTCAAGTTGCATTTAACTGTGCACTGCATATACTGCATAGTCTTTATGATTTGAAGTAAATGTTATGATTATACTCAAAAGAGCTTAGCAGAAAGAACAGTACATCAAAAAAATGCACTTTAGATACAGCACAACAGCATATTAGTGAGATAACAAGTCTGAAAACATGTCAAGACAACAGCAAATCAACAAGCAATCTGATATATAGTAGAATCATTTTCTCTATGAAAATGATTGTGTTCAACTCAAGTTATCTAGTTACACAATACTAGCTATTGTTTACTAAAACCTTTGAACCTCTATATCAAAGAGCACAAACTTTAGCTCTATAATTGAGAAATCTTTGTTGAAACATAACACTTTGAACATTTTTACAATATAGAGAATGTCATTCAAAGAATTCACCTCAGACAGTGCATTGTAGAGCATTAAATGTAATGTTTTAACCTGAGATTTCTTGAGTATGTAGAGCTAAGAGTTTGTGCTTGTTGATATAATGACTGATCTGAAATGGTTCTGGTCTTTAACTCTTAAATAGTTACTTAAGTTGAACATGATTGTTTTCATAAGAAAAATGATTCTACTATATAGTGAGTTCACTTGCTGATCTCATCATCAAGTCTGTTGAGATGACTTGCTCATGCAATCTGTTGAGCTTGCTTGTCAAGCTTGTTGTCAAGCATATTGAGATGTCACATGACTGCTGTCTAGACATCTCTTGAATATACATATCTTGTGTGCATGCATCAGTTTGCTTTAAGTTCATCTTAACTTGATTGTAACATCATCTCTTCTTCTCTAGATGCTAGTTCTCTAAAATCTATATAAGCAAGATGATTCACATTGTTCTGTTGTCAGCAACAATGCTTTTCAAAAATCTTAATCATTTAAGAATTGCAAAGAAAATTCAGATTGATGATGTGTTCACTTTGTTTTCTTGTGACTATTGTGTCAGTCATGACATCAATTGTTTTGTAATGAAATCTTGATCAAAATGCAATAAATGCACTTGTCACAGTCATTTGTGTGTCAATATGTTGTGAGAGTCTCTCAATAGAACTTGTCTTTTACTTCAAAAGAAAATAAGTAAAGTGAACAGCAAATTGACAGTCAAACACACTGAGCTTGTCACTTTCTTCTCAAAAGTTATGCATCTTCAAAAAACATTGAATCAAACAGATCACTGTGCTTCACAGAAGATTGACTGTCTTGCTGCTGAACTTAATAGTAATAATGATGAAACTGAGAATGAAGATTCTCAAACAATGTCATAACTTGTTGACTCAATATTGTCATTCTTCTGAGTTAATATTGACTTTCTTTCTCAAAATGTTGAAGTGTTCTCACACAGTTCTTGAGATTTTCTCTTGATTTTCAGATATTTTCTGAAATGTCATAATCTTTTCACTTGACAAGATAGTGAACTTTCTCACTAATCATTCTCTTCTTTAAAATGTTCTCAACTTTATATTCTTCATTGAATTTGACAGATGTTTCATTGATTTAAAGTGATATAAACTAATTGCAATGCTGTAGCATAAATGCATGAAATACTGAATGTATTCTTATTTTCTTGAGTAAGTCTAGCTCATAGCTTAATTCTTTGATGTTTCATATGATCTTGAATGATTCAATGCTCTTGTTTTCTAGCTTCTTGCTTCTTTTCTTTATTCATATGTTGTTTGTTCTCAGATATATCTTCTTTCTCTTTTCAAATTGTTTTGCTTCTGTTGTTTGTCTTGTCTGCTGTTTAATTTACTTCATCAAATCTTGATGCAGTTTTTTTATCTGTGTGATGTTCAAAATCACTTTTTGACTTTGTGATCTGTGTTCTTTGAAATCTCATTATATCTCTGAGTTGTAGTCATAGTTCATATAGAAAGATGTCTTTCTCATGATTTTGTTTCTTGTGTTGTTGTACACAAACTGTACTGTTGATAACAGTCATATTCAGTTGTCTTGACTCTTGTTAACATAGTGTCTCAAGTACATTTCTACTGTTTGATTCATTTGCTTGCTTTGTTTATCTGTTTGTGAGTAATATGCTATTAACATCTTATGCTTTATTTCAAGTTCTGCTGTAAGCATTTTTCAAAATCTGCTCATAAACAGCTTGTCTTTGTTGGTGATAAATTCTTTTGATAGCTCATGATTGCTAATTAATTTTCTTAGTATTGTGTATGTCAATATCAGTGCTGTTGTGATTTCTCTGAATGAAATGAACATTGTGTGCTTAGTTAATCTGTTCACTATAATCAATATACTGTCAAATTTCATCTCTCATGCTGAGTTCTTGAACAGTAATAACTTCATAATGAAGTTCATAATAACTGACTTTCATGATGCATCTGATGCATCTGATGCATTTAGTTACATTACTTCATTATATTATTTATTTTAACTGATCTTATTTCTTCAGCATGAGTCACACATAGTAATCATCTTGATGATTCAATTTCTAAAATCACTAACATTGCATCTTCTCTGCACTAGATCTTCTGTGTATTTAATTTCTAGATGTCTCTCAGTTTTGCTGTAGTGACATATTTTGATGAGTTTTTTATCTGTTAAGAAAGCTTGCTTCATCTTGTATGTCACTGCTAAGTCTTTTGTGAGAATTTTGTTGTTGTCTTCACTCAGAATTTCAGTGTGTATCACTTGTATGTCTTCATAGTCAGATCATCTACTCAAGATATCTGCTTCACTATTCTCATTATTTTTCTTGTAATGTATTTGAAATTCATAATCTGCTAACTGCTTCATTCAATGAACTTGTTGCTGATTAAATTGCTTTGTTGTTGTGAAGTTTCTCAGATTCTTGTGATCTGTATAGATCTGAATTGACTTGTTCATCTTTGCAAGATAAGATCTTCAGTCTTGTAGTGTTTTCACTATTGCAAGAAATTTCTTATCATGAATCTCATATCTTTTCTTGAGTTCTGATAGTTTTTTAAATTGATATGCTATGAGCTTCTGCTTTTTCTTCTTAATTTAATATAGATATGTGTTTACTGTGAAATCTAAAGCATCAGTTTTCAGTATCTTCTTACATACTGAATTGAGTATTCTCAGATGTGTCATTTCACTAAAACTTCTCTTTAATATGTAAAACACATTCTTCTGCTCTTTATTTTAATGTTATTTTTTACTTTTGTGTGTCAAACATGTTAGTGGTTTCACAATCTTTGCATAGTTTGATACAAACTTTCAATAATAGTTTGTCAATTCTAGAAAGACTTGTACTTTCTTGATTCTCTTCAGTGTTGATCAGTTTCTGACTGTGTTTATCTTCTTTAAATTCTTCTCAATTTGTTCAGATCAAATCACATAGTTTAGAAACTTAACTTTCTTGATCTCAAATCTGCTCTTTGACTTTTTCATGTACAGAGTTCTTTCATTGAGTCTTGTCAATATCTTTTGCACATGCTCTCAATGTTCTTCAAGGTCTTCTGAGTATATCAGAATATCATTGAGATACATGATTACAAAATCATCAAGATATTTTCTCAATATGTCATTGATCAATCTCTGAAAGATGGCTGAAGCATTCTTCAGCTCAAATGACATAATAATATACTCATAATGTTTATATCTTGTTCAGAATGTTATTTTTCATTTTTTATCTTCTTTCATTCTGACTCAGTAGTAGATGTTCTTAAGATCTAAGTTCATAAACTACTTAGTCTTCTCTAATCAGTTCTGCAACTTTTTTATCAGCAGTAAAAAATAACTGTTTCAATGAGTTATCTCATTGAGTTGTCTGTAATCAACACATAGTCATTTCTTGTCATTCTTCTTCAGTACAAACAGAATCAAATATTCTGCTGATGACTTTGATGATTTGATGAATTTTTTCTTCAGATTCTTGTCAAGGTAAGTTTTAACTTTCTTGAGTTGGTTCTCACTCATTGAGTATAGTGACATTCACTTAGATTGCTTTTCATTCAATAGCAGTATTTCATGATTTCATAACTTATATTCTAATAAACTCATTTCTGATTGTTCAGAGATCTCATATGCATTTTTAACTGCATATATTTCTTTTGTGACTCAATTGATTCACAGATTCTTTTCACATAATTAAGATATCTTTAGTATTGTGTCATATTCAATCAATTTTATGACATTAAACATGATCTCTTGTGAGTTTTCAAGAATTAAAACTTTTACATAGATCTTCTCATCAATTCTTTCAATGATTCTGTTTGTCATTTGTATGTTGAATGAACAGTGTGTTTACTGTGTCACTAATCTCAACATATCAACTATTCATCAATTTATAATGTTATCATCTGCTTCAGAATTCATCAATGTGTTAATTTGATGTTCATTGATTATAATTTTGGTTCATATTCAATGACTATTGTCTTTTCTTTGAGACATCACTAGCTTCTTATTCTTTAATCTTGTCAAGAAAGCTTTTCATTTTTTGACTCACTCAATCACTCAGTTCATCTTCAAAGTTCTTGAAATCATCTGAGTTTTCTTTTGATCATAAGATTCACATACTCTAGACTATGCTGCTCAATGCATCTTTTCAGATGTAGTTGAAGTTCATACTGATTGTACTTCATCTACAACTGACTCTCAAAGACTTTTACTCTTTGCAGAAATTCAAATGATATATACTCTTCACTGAAGATTCATCTATCTTCATTCTGTGTGATACATTCTTCAGATAAGTGTATCTTTATCTTGTGACTCTTTGTTTTTTACACAAGAAATCTCAATATCAGTTCTTGCATAATCATTCAGACATCTCTCATCAGTTCATTAAATCTTTCACATATCTTTACTTTTTGATCTTAAGTTCTTTACTTTTTTCTTAGCATCTCTTTTCTTTGTACACTCAGATTCTTTTCAACTCTCATTTGATACTTTCTTGAGAACTTGATCTTGACATTGTTCAAACTTTCTCTCATGAGTGTATCACTGTCAAGAAATATTCATGATTCATCAATCTGAAATTCATGATCATCAGTCTTTTCAATGTCATCTTCAAGAACATCTTCTTCTTTCTCAGCATCAAGAACTTTTTTCTTGATAAGAATAGTTAATTCTTTTTTGTAGATTAATTGACTCATCATGTTGTATCTGTTCTTTGTGTCTTTGCATAGTTTTTGAGAATATCATTTGACTTTATCTTTTGCATTCATATGTGCTTAGCACATATTGTCATAACAGACTGTTCAACTCAGAACATCATGCACTATACTTGATTTCTTCATTTTCATTTCAGTCATTAATACTGCAACATTCTTTCTTTTTATTCAAGATCTGTTGCACTCTTGAGCAAGATGTTCAGATTTTTTACAGTTGTAATACATTCATATCTCATTTTGTGATGTCATCTGAGACTTAGTGAATCACTCTGTCTAACATTCAGACTTTACTTATTTAGTTTTTTATGACTTCTGATGACACTTCTTAATTATATTGAGGTTTATAGAGTCTGTTTTTCTATGTTTTATTAATAAAACATATCACTTTATTCACAATCAGAAGCTTTCTTCTTGATCTTTTATCATAGATGGCATTTAATATTTTTTTTGTTTCATTTGTTGTTCTCATTGACAACTATCAATATTGATACTCAAATCAATCATTCTCTGAAGATTGTCTGATTGTTTTGCTCAAGCTATCTTGTCTTTGATGAACTTTCTCAACTCACAATAATACTGATAAATGAGTGCTTCATTATTTCATCTGATAAGTGTCACTAATCACTGAAACTTTGTGATGTATACTGTCACTGATTCACTTTGTCACAAGATGTGAACTCATTTCTCTGCTGCTCTTTCTTCATCAATTACTTTAAAGACTTTCTTGAGTTTCTTCTTGAACTTGCTGAAGTTGTTGAACATGAACTTCATGTTGACATTGCACTCATTATAACTCTTTTCTAAAAATTCATGTAATCTGAGATCAACTCAGTCAAAGACTGCATTCACTAGATAGATTGTTGCAAACAATGTCTTTTCTTGATTGATTTAAAACTTCAGTTGATTGAATTCAATATACAGATTGAGCTTAGTCACAAAGACTCACAGCTTTTCTCATTCTTCATTAAAGATATTGAGTATCTAAATCTTTGATGCATTCACAAATAGTTGTATTATCTGAGTTGACATCATTAATTTTGCTGTCATTCTATCTGAAGTAGATGATAGAGATGAGTTTGCTTGAGCTTGTTTCAAGAACAAGATTAAAACATTCTTCTGTGTGTCAGACATCATACTTATTATATTGTAAGAATGTTTAAAGTGTAATGTTCTAACCTGAGATTTCTTGAGTATGTAGAGCTAAGAATTTGTGCTTGTTAATATAATAACTGGTCTGAAATGATTCTGGTCTTTAACTCTTAGATAGTTACTTAAGTTGAACATGATCATTTTCATAAGAAAAACAATTTTACTATATAGTGAGTTCACTTGCTGATCTTGCTGTTGAGTCTGTCAAGACAGCTTGTTCATGTAATCTGTTAAGTTTGCTTGTCAAGCTTGTTGTTAAGCATGTTAAGATGTCACATGACTGCTTGTTATGACCATATCAGAAAAGAAAGAAACTTGTGAGTCTGTGATTAAAGATTCACTTGAAGTGTGCATGAGAAAGACTGCTAGACAGCAGTCACATAACAGCACAATGACTCAACAGTAAGCAGACAAGTCAAGAGCTTAATCTTTTAATGTTGAGATGTCAAGACATCAAGAGTGCTTGATGTGAGAACATCAAGCATGATCTATATAGTAGAGTCATTTTCCTTATGAAAACAATCATATTCAACTTAAATAACTATTTAAGAGTTAAAGACCAGAACTATTTCAGACCAGTCATTATATCAACAAGCACAAACTCTTAGCTCTACATATCTGAGAAATCTCAGATTAGAATGTTACACTTTGAACACTCTTATGATATAATAAGTATGATGTTTGACACACAGAAGAATGTTTTGATCTTATTTTTGAAACAAGTTCAGACAAATTCATCTCTACTATCTACTTCAGATAGAATGACAGCACAATTAGTGATGTCAGTTCAGATAATACAACTATCTGTAAATGCATCAAAGATTCAGATATCTGATATCTTTGATGAAGAATGAGAAAAGCTACAAGTCTTTGTGACTAAGCTTGATCTGTATATTGAATTCAATCAACTGAAGTTTCAAATCAATCAAGAAAAAACATTGTTTGTGACAATCTATCTAGTGAATGCAGTCTTTGATTGAGTTGATCTCAAGTTACATGAATTTCTAGAGAAGAATTATGATGAATGCAATGCTGACATGAAGTCTATGTTCAACAACTTCAGCAAGTTCAAGAAAAAACTCAAGAAAGTCTTCAAAGTAATCAACAAAGAGAGAACAGCAGAGAAATAAGTTTATATTTTGTGACAGAGTGAATCAGTGACAGTATACATCACAGAGTTTCAGTGATTAGCAATACTTATCAGATGAAATGATGAAGCACTTATTTATCAGTACTATTGTGAGTTGAGAGAGTTCATCAAAGACAAGATAGCTCAAGCAAAACAATCAGACAACCTTCAGAAAATGATTGATCTGAGTATCAACATTGACAGTTGTCAATGAAAACAACAGATGAAACAAAAAAAATATTGAATGTCATCTATAATAGAAGATCAAGAAGAAAGCTTCTGACTGTGAATGAAGCAATATATTTCACTGATAAGACATAGAAGAACAGATTCTATGAATCTCAATGCAATTGAGAAGTACTATCAAAAGTCATAAAAAACTAAATGAACAGAGTCTGAATGTCAGACAGAGTGATTCACTAAGTCTCAGACAACACTGTGAAATGAAATATAAATGTATTACAACTACAGAAAATCTGAACACCTTGTCTGAGAGTGCAACAGATCTCAAATAAAAAGAAAGAATGTTGCAGCAGTAATGACTGAAATAAAAATGAAGAAATTAAGCATAGTGCATGATGTTCTGAGTTGAACAGTCTGTTATGACAATATGTGCTGAGCATATATGAGTGCAAAAGACAGAGCTAAATGATATTCTCAGAAATCATGCAAAGATGTGAAGAATGAATATAACATAACAAGTTAATCAATCTATAAAAAAGAATTAGCTATTCTTATCAAGAAAAGAGTTCTTGATGCTGAGAAAGAAAGAGATGTTCTTAAAGATGATATTGAAGAGACTGATGATCATGAATTTCAGATTGATGAATCATGAATATTTTCTGACAACAATACACTCACAGAAAAAAGTTCAGACAATACTGAGACAGAGCTTTCAAAAGAGTATCAAATGAAGATCAAAAAAGATCTAAGTACTCAAAAAGAAATAACATCAGATTACAATACAACACAGAAGAAAAAGCAAAAGACTTGAAATCAGAAAGCAGAGATATGCAAAGAATTTGATGATCTAATAAGAGATGTATGAATGATCACAAGAGAACTGATGTCAAAATCTCTTGTGTAAAAAATGAAGAGTCACAAGATTGAGACACACTTATCTGAAGAATACATTATGCAGAATGAAGAAAGATGAATTTTCAGTGAAGAGTATATATCATTTGAATTTCTGCAAAGAGTAAAAGTCATTGAGAGTCAGTTGCAGATGAAATACAATCAGTATGAACTTCAACTACACTCAGAAAGACACATTGAACAGTATAGTCTAGAGTATGTGAATCTTATGATTGAAAGAAAACTCAGATGATTTCAAGAACTTTGAAGATGAACTGAACAATTAAATGAGTCAAAAAACAAAAAGCTCTCTCAACAAGACTAGAGAATAAGAAGCTAGTGACATCTCAAAGACAGAATAATAATCATAGAATATGAATCAAGATCATGATCAATGAACATCAGATCAATGCATTGATGAATTTTGAAGCAGATGAAAACATTATGAGCTGAAAAACAGTCAATATGTTAGAATTAGAGACACAATGAGTGTGCTGTTCATTCAACATATGAATGACAAATGAAGTTATTGAAAGAATTGATGAGAAAATCTGTGTGAAGATCTCAATTCTTGAAAACTTACAAGAAATCATGTTTGATGTTATGAAATCAATTGAATATGATGCAATGCTAGAGATGCCTTGATTGCACAAAAAGAATTCATGAATCAATTGAGTCACAAAAGAAATATGTGCAGTCAAAGACACATATAAGATTCTCAAACAATCAAAGATGAACTTATCAGAGCATAAGTCATGGAATCATGAGATATCACTATTGAATGAAAAACAATCTAAGTGAATGTCATTATACTCAATGAGTGAGAATCAGCTCAAGAAAGTTAGAACTTACCTTGATGAGAATCTCAAAAGAGAATTCATCAAATCATCAAAGTCATCAGCAGAATACCTGATTCTGTTTGTATCAAAGAAAGATGACAGAAAATGACTGTGTGTCAACTACAGACAACTCAATGAGATAACTCATTGAGACAGTTATTTTCTATCACTGATAAAAGAGTTGCAAGATTAATTAGAAAAGACTAAGTGATTTATGAGCTTAGACCTTAAGAACACCTATTATCAAGTTAGAATGAAAGAAGATGAAAAATGAAAGACAGCATTCTGAATAAGATACAAACATTATGAATACATCATCATGTCATTTGAACTGAAAAATGTCTCAGTCATCTTTCAGAGATTGATCAATGATATGTTGAGAGAATATCTTGATGATTTTGTGATCATGTATCTTAATGATATTCTGATATATTCAGAAGACCTTGAAGAGTACTGAGAGCATATGTGAAAGATATTGACAAAGCTCAATGAGAGAGCTCTGTACCTGAAAAAGTCAAAAAGCAGGTTTGAGATCAGAAAAGTTGAGTTTCTAGACTATGTGATTTGATCTGAACAGATTAAAAAGAATTTAAAGAAGACAGAAGCAGTCAGAAACTGATTAATATTAAAAAGAATCAAGAAAGTACAGATCTTTCTAGAATTGATGAACTATTACTGAAAGTTTGTATCAAACTATGTGAGAATTGCAGAACCACTAATGTATTTGACATGCAAGAGTGAAAAATAACATTGAGATAAAGAGCAGAAGAATGCATTTCACATATTAAAGAAAAGTCTTAGTGAGACAGCACATCTGAGAATACTCAATTTAGCATGTAAAAAGACACTGAAAACTGACACTTCAGATTTTGCAGTAAATGCATATCTATATCAGATTGAGAAGAAACAACAAAAACTCATAGTGTATTGATCTAGAAAACTATCAGAACTCAAGAAAAGATATGAGATTCATGACAAAGAACTTCTTGTAATAGTGAAAGCACTACAAAACTGAAGATCTTATCTTGCAAAAACAAGCAAGTCAATTCAGATCTATACTGATCACAAGAATCTGAGAAACTTTGCAACAACAAAGCAACTTAATCAACAACAAGTTTGTTGAGTGAAGCAGTTGACAGATTATGAATTTCAGATTTATTACAAGAAAAGTAATGAGAATGACAAAGCAAATATCTTGAGCAGACAATCTGATCATGAAGATGTACAGATGATACACACTGAAATTCTGAGTGAAGATGATAGTGAAATTCTCATGAAGAGCTTAGCAGCAATATACAAGGTGAAGCAAGCTCTCTTGACAAACAAAAAACTCATTAAGATGTATCATTACAGCAGAGTCAGTGAACATCTAGAAGTTAAATGCACAAAGAATCTAGTGTGAAGAAGACACAACATTAGCAATTTTAGAAATTGAATCATCAAGATGATTGCTGTGTGTGATTCATGCTGAAGAAATAAGATCAATTGAGATAAATAATACAACAAAATAACACAACTGAACACATCAGATGCATCATGAAAGTCAGTTACTATGAACTTCATTATAAAGCTATCACTATCAAAGAACTCAGCATGAGAAGTAAAATTCAACAGTATATTGATCATAGTGAACAGATTGATCAAGTACACAATGTTCATTTCATTCAAAGAAACTGCAACAGCACCAATATTGACATACACAATACTGAGAGAATTGATTAGCAATCATGAACTATTAAAAGAGTTTATCACTGACAGAGACAAGCTGTTTACAAGCAAGTTTTGAAAAACACTTACAGCAGAGCTCAAGATAAAACACAAGATATCAACAGCATATCACTCACAGACAGACAGACAAAGCAAATGAATGAATCAGATGATAGAAACATACTTAAAACACTATGTCAACAAGAGTTAAGACAACTGAGTATGACTGTTATCAACAGCATGTTATGTTTCAACTGAGATTTCTTGATTATAGGGCTAGAGTTTATGCTTCTTGATATAAGAGTTCAAAGGTTCTAGGTAAACAGTAGCTTGTTATTGTGTAACTAGATGAGTTGAACACAATCAATTTCATAAGAAAATTGACTCTACTATATAGAAATAGACACACTGACATGCTCAACATTTCAGTGTTCTGATGTGTTCTTTGACACATGCTCATGAGAAAATGCCTGATGTTTCATCATTTCATGCTCAGAACTACACCTGCTTCAGATGTAGCTTCTGTTATGCTACTTCTCTTGAAATATGACTGTAACATCATTTCTTCTCTTCAGACACTAGTTCTCTAGAATCTATTTAAGTGAGAGTATTTATCTGCATTCATTCATCAATCTTTGATGATGCATCTGAAATTCAAAAATCACCTTTGTCTTGCTGATACCATCTTTTGTAAAGAAAATCCTGCACTTGTTTCTTGTGATCACTGTCTTAACATCAGTCTCTCTTGTATTGTGATGTCTCTCAATTCTTCAGCATCATTCAACTTCTTGAAGTCTGCAAAGTGTGCTGAGTGTGTGCATTGAGGTCATTTCTGCATCAGTCTCTTTCTTGACTTCTTAGAGTCTGTTTGTTTAAAGACTGAGAATGAGCTCTCTCTGGCTCTTGATGAGCAACTCTTTGTGCTTTTAGTCAAAATCACTAGATTGTGAAAAATCTTGAAACAGTTCAAAGCTCAAATCAACACAAAAGCAAAGTGTCTCACTGAAGAGCTTGCAGATGATAATGATGAAACAGAGAATGAAAATTCTCAATCAATGTCACAACTTATGAACACAATGTCTTCATCCTTCTGATCTAATCTTGATCTCTTTTCTCAAAATGTTGAAGTGTTCTCACACAGTTCTTGAGATTTTCTTCTGATTCTCAGATATTCTCTGAGATATTGTAATCTTTTCACTTAATGAGATAGTGAGCTTTTCTGCTAATCATTCTCTTCTTTAGAATGTTCTTAACTTTGTATTCTTTATTGGGTTTGATGAGCATTTCAGTGGTTTGAAGTGATATGAACTGGTTGCAATGCTGTAGCATGAATGCATGAAATACTGAATGTATTCTCATCTCTTTGGGTAAGTCTAGCTCATAGCTTAACTTCTTGATGTTTTGTGTGATCTTGAATGATTCAATGCTTTTATTCTTCAGCTTCTTGCTTTTTTTCTTTGTCTGTATGTTGTTCATTCTTAGATATATCTTTTCTTCTTCTTCAAATGATTTTGTCTCTATTGTTCATTCTGTCTGCTGTCTGATCTGTTTCATCAGATCTTGATGCAGTTTCTTTATTTGTGTGATGTTCAAAATCACTTTTTGACTTCATGATCTGTGTTCTTTGAGATCTCACCATATCTCTGAGTTGTAGTCATAGTTCACATAGAAAGGTGTTTCTTCTGTAGTTTTGTTTTTTGTGTTGTTGTATGCAAACTGTGCTGTTGACAACAGTCATACTCAGTCATTCTGATTCTTGTTGACATAGTGTTTCAAGTATGTCTTCACTGTTTGATTCATTCATTCACTTTGCTCATTCATCTGTGAGTGATATGCTGTTAACATCTTGTGTTTTATTCTGAGTTCTGCTGTGAGCATTTTTCAGAACTTGCTCATAAACAGCTTGTCTCTGTCAGTGATAAACTTCTTTGATAGTTTGTGATTGCTAATCAATTCTCTTAGTATTGTATATGTCAATATTGGTGCTGTTGCAGTCTCTTTGAATGAAATGAACATTGTGTACTTGATCAATCTATTCACTATGGTCAATATGCTATTGAATCTTATCTCTCATGCCAAATTCTTCAACAGTGATAGCTTCATAATGAAGTTCATGGTAACTGACTTTCATGATGTGTTTGGTGTGTTCAGTTGTGTTACTCTGTTGTATTGTCTATCTCAGTTGATTCTATTTCTTTGACATGAATCACACACAGCAATCATCTTGATGATTCAATTTCTAAAATTGTTAACATTGTGTTTTCTCTGCACTAGATCTTCTGTGTATTTAACTTTCAGATGTTCTTCAGTTCTGCTGTAGTGACATATCTTGATGAGTTCTTTATCTGTTAAGAAAGCTTGCTTCATCTTGTACATTGCTGTCAAGCTCTTCATGAGAATTTCATCATTGTCTTCACTCAGAATTTTGATGTGTACCATCTGTACACTCTCATGATTGAGTTGTCTGCTCAAGACATCTGCTTCATTATTCTCATTATTCTTCTTGTAATGAATCTGAAATTCATAGTCTGCCAACTGCTCTGTTCAATGAATCTGTTGTTGGTTGAGTTGCTTTGTTGTTGTGAAGTTTCTCAGATTCTTGTGATCTGTGTAGATCTGAATTGACTTGTCTATTTCTGCAAGATAAGATCTTCAATCTTGCAGTGCTTTCACTATTGCAAGAAGTTTCTTGTCATGAACCTCATATCTTTTCTTGAGTTCTGATAACTTTCTAAATTGATATGCTATGAGTCTTTGTTGCTCATTCTCAATCTGATATAGACATGCTTCTACTGTGAAATCTGAAGCATTAGTTTTCAGTGTTTTCTTGCATGCTAAATTGAGTATTCTCAGGTGTGCTATCTCACTAAGACTTTTCTTTAATACATGAAATGTGTCTTTCTGTTCTTTATCCCAATGTCATTTTTTGCTCTTGTGTGTCAAATGCATTAACAGTTCTGCAATTCTTGCATAGTTTGGTACAAACTTTCAATAATAGTTTGTCAATTCTAGAAAGACTTGTACTTTCTTGATTCTTCTCAGTGTCAGTCAGTTTCTGACTGCTTTTATCTTTTTTGAATTCTTCTTGATCTGTTCAGATCAAATCACATAGTCTAGAAACTCAATTTTCTTGATCTTGAACCTGCTTTTTGACTTTTTCATGTACAAGACTCTCTCATTGAGTTTCATCAAGATCTTTCACACATGCTCTCAGTGCTCTTCAAGGTTTTCTGAGTATATCAGAATGTTATTGAGGTATGTGATCACAAAATCATTGAGATATTCTCTCAATATATCATTGATCAATCTCTGAAAGGTGACTGATGCATTTTTTAGCTCAAATGACATAACAGTATACTCATAATGTTCATATCTCATTCAGAATGTCATTTTTCATTCTTCATCTTTCTTCATTCTAATCTGATAGTAGGCATTCTTAAGATTTAAGCTTGTAAACCACTTAGTCTTGTCTAATCAGTTCTGCAACTCTTCTATCAGTGGTAGAAAATAACTATCTTGATGAGTTATCTTGTTGAGTTGTCTGTAATCAACACATAGTCATTTCTTGTCATCTTTCTTGAGTATGAACAGAATCAGGTATTCTGCTGATGACTTTGATGATTTTATGAATTCTCTCTTTAAATTCTTGTCAAGATAAGTTCTAACTTTCTTGAGTTGTTCTTTGCTCATTGAGTATAATGACATTCACTTAGGTTGCTTTCTGTTCAATAGTGGTATTTTGTGATTTCATGACTTATACTTCAATAAGCTCATTTCTGATTGTTCAGAAATCTCATATGTGTTCTTAACTGTGCATATTTCTTTTGTAACTCAATTGATTCTTGAATTTCTTCTACACAATCAAGACATTTCTAGTATTGCATTGTATCTGATTGAGTTCATAATGTCAAATGTTATTTCTTGCAGATTTTCAAGAATTGAGATCTTCACACAGATTTTCTCATTGATTCTTTCTATGACTCTGTTCATCATTCATATGTTGAATGAACAGTGTGCTTGCTGTGTCACTAGTTTTAACATGTTGACTATTCATTGACTTATGATGTTATCATCTGCTTCAAAATTCACCAATGTGTTAATCTGATGTCTGTTGATCATGATCTTGGTTCATATTCTATGATCATTGTTTTGTCTTTGAGACATCACTAGCTTCTTTTTCTCTAGTCTTGTTGAGAAAGCTTTTCATTTTTTGACTCACTTAATCATTCAACTCATCTTCAAAGTTCTTGAAATCATCTGAGTTCTCTTTTAACCATAAGATTTGCATACTCTAGACTGTACTGTTCAATGCATCTTTCTGAATGTAGTTGAGATTCATACTGATTGTACTTTATCTGCAACTGACTCTCAAAGACTCTTACTCTTTGCAGAAATTCAGATGATATATATTCTTTGCTGAAGATTCATCTATCTTCATTCTGCATGATATATTCTTCAGGTAAGTGTATCTCAATCTTGTGACTCTTTGTTTTTCAAACAAGAGATTTAGATAATACTGTGTGATCACTGCTGAAACATTTGTCTTTAACAGCTGTTGTCAGCTTCTCTAGCTGATCATATATCTCTTGCTTTTTCACATTTTTGTGTTGTGCTTTCTGTTTCTGAGCTTGTATTTCTTGCTCAAGCTCTTGTTTCTTGAATTGAAGTTTTTCTTTCTTCAGTGCTCAGTATTGATTCTCAGAGTGCTGGTATGCTGTCTTCAGTCTCATATTGACTTCTCATTTGTTGATTTCTTTCTGATCTGCATTCAAATTCAGTGCTTGTCAGATGCTATCACTGTAGTTCTCTTTCATCTGAGTTTCTTGAGTATTGATTTCTTTGATCTTGTCATCAAGAACATTTTTCTTGATAAGAATAGCTAATTCTTTCTTGTAGATTGATTGACTCATCATGTTGTACCTACTTCTTGTGTCTTTGTGCAGTCTCTGTGAGTATCATTCAACTTTGTTCTTTGCACTCATATGTGCTCAGCACATATCATCATAACAGGCTGTTCAACTCAGAACATTATGCACTATGCTGAGTTTCTTCATTTTTGTTTTGATCATTATCACTGCAATATTCTTTCTCTTCATTCAAGATCTGTTGCACTCTTGGGTGAGGTGTCTGGGTTTTTCACAGTTATAACATGTTTGCATCTCATTTCACAGTGTTATTTGAGACTTATTGAATTGCTCTGTCTGGCATTCAGACTCTGCTTGTCTAGCTTTTTATGACTTTTGATGACACTTCTTGATCACATTGAGGTTCATAGAGTTCAAGTATGATCATCTTTGATTTTTTCTCTGAGACTTACTCATTCATTTCTGTTGTCAGTAGTTCTTTCTTTTTATCTGGTGTTTTCATTGATGACTGTCTATCATAATTGTTTGATTAATAAGCTCTTGTAAGTCATCAGATCTCTTGTCTCATGTAATTTCATTCTTGATAGACTTCTTCAAGTCTCAATAGTATGTCAATGTTAACTGATTTGTGTTTCATTGCATGAGTGCTGCAAGTTGTTGAAACTCTGTCACATACTTGACTGCAAATTCTTCTTGTCATAACATGTGAATCTTTTGTTCTGCTGCACATTTCTCATTCATTATCTCAAAGATTACTCTAAGTTCTTTCTTGAACCATTCTCAGTGACTGATATATGAGATGTTTGCTTCTTTCTTTCTCAGACTCATGGTCAGAAACTCTCTGAGCTTGAGTTTAACTCAGTCAAATGCTGTGTTCTTCAGGTAGAATATTGTGAACAAGACTCTGTTGATATTGCTTGAAAACTTCTTCATGTTGAATTCAATGTACAGGTCTAGTTGAGCAAGAAATTGTCTCAGATTTCATTGATTTCTCATAAAGTTCTCTGATGTCTTGACTTTGAGTACTTCTGAATTGACACTAACTGTCTTTATTGATTCAATACTCTGCAACACATCATCTGAGATTGACTCTTTGAATGACATTCTTATATCATGAGAGTGTTCAAAGTGTTATGTTTCAACTGAGATTTCTTGATTATAGAGCTAGAGTTTATGCTTCTTGATATAAGAATTCAAAGATTTTAGATAAACAGTAGCTTGTTATTGCATAACTAGATGAGTTGAACACAATTGATTTCATAAGAGAATCAACTCTACTATATAGAAATAAACACACTGACACACTCAGCATTTCAGTGTTCTGATGTGCTTTTTGACACATGCTCACAAGAAAATGTCTGACATTCTGTCATTTCATGCCCAGAACTATGTCTGCTTCAGATGTAGCTTTTGTTATGCTACTTTTCTTGAGATATGGTTGTAACACAGCACAGTTCACATACAACAACACAAGAAACAAAATCACAGAAGAAACATCTTTCTATATGAACTATGACTATGATCTGAAGATATGGTGAGATTCAAAGAAACATGAATCATGAAGTCAAAAAGTGATTTTGAACATCACACAGATGAAAAGACTGCATTAAGATCTAACAAAATGAATTAAACAGCAGATAAAATGAACAACAGAGACAAAATCATTCAAAGAAGAAGAAAGAGTATATTTAAGAATGAACAACATACAGACAAAGAGAAAAAGCAAGAAGCTAAAGAACAAAAGCATTGAATCATTTAGAATCATATGAAACATCAAGGAATTAAGCTATGAGCTAGACTTACTCAAGAAAATGAGAATACACTTGATATTTCATGCATTCATGCTACAGCACTGCAACCAGTTCATATCACTTCAAATCAACAAAATGTCTGTCAAACTCAATGAAGAATACAAAGTTGAGAACATTCTAGAAAAGAAAATAATTAATGAAAAAGTTCACTATCTCATCAAATGAAAAGATTATAATATCTCAGAGAATATCTGAGAACCCAAAGAGAATCTCAAGAACTGTGTGAGAACACTTTAACATTTTGAGAAAAGAAGTCAACATTAGCTCAGAAGAATGACAACATCAAGTTAACAAGTTATGATATTGTTTGAGAATTTTCATTCTCAGTCTCATCATTATCACTATTAAGTTCAGCAGCAAGACAGTCAGTCTTCTGTGTAGCATGACAATTCATTTGATTCAAAGTCTTTTGAAGACACACCATCTTGACAGCAAGAACATCAAGAATCACATTTGCATCACTTATTTTCTTATGAAGAAAAAGACAAGTTCTGTTGAGAGACTTTCATGATACTGCAATGTATGAGCAATTGTGATGAGTACACTTATCACATTTTGATCTTTCACTGACCATGACAAAGCAATTGAGATCACAAGCAGTACAGAATTCACAAGAAAACATGGTGAGACTATCACTGAGTTGAATTTTCTTTGCAATTCTTAGACAATTGAAATTTTTAGGAAGCATCATTGCTGACAATGAATTTGTTATATACTCTCACTTAAATAAACCCTAGAGAACTAGCACCTGAAGAAAAAAAATAATGTTATGATCATATCAGAAAAGAAAGAAACTTGTGAATTTATGATTAAAGATTCACTCAAAGTGTGCATGAGAAAGACTGCTAGACAGCAGTCACATGACAGCATAATGACTTGATGATGAGCAGACAAGTCAAGAACTCAATTTCTCAACATCAAGAGTGCTCAATGCAGAGACATCAAGTGCAATCTATATAGTAGAGTTGTTTTTCTTATGAAAACAATCATGTTTAACTTAAGTAACTATCTAAGAGTTAAAGATCAAAACCATTTCAGACCAACTGTTATATCAACAAGCACAAACTCTTAGTTCTACATACTCAAGAAATCTCAGATCAAAATGTTACACTGCTGTTTAGACATTTCTTGAATATATGTCTTTCATGTGCATGCATCAGTCTGCTTTAAGCTCATTCTGACTTGATCATAACATCAAATCAATAAAGATGATTAATGTTGACTCTGAAGTATTCAAAGTCAAGATATTGAAGAACTTTATGAATGATTGATGAAATCTGAGATAATTTCTTGCTCAACTTAATCTGTATGTTGACTTCAATCAGAAAAAGTTTCATAACAACATTGACAGAGTCTTGTTTGCAACATTCTATCTAAAGAACACAACATTTGACTGAATTGAACTTCAGCTCAACAAGTTTATGATTAAAAGTGTGCTCAATTAAGAGTGAAACACATCTTGCATTGAGAACTGAATGTAGTTCAAAAAGTGTGCTCAATTAAGAGTGAAACACATCTTGCATTGAGAACTGAATGTAGTTCAAAGATGAGCTGAAAAAAATCTTTAAGATAGTAGATGAGAAATGTGCAGCAGAACAAAAAATTCACATGTTATGACAAGAAGAATTCACAGTTAAGTATGTGACAGAGTTTCAGTGAATTGCAGCACTTACACAATGAAACTCAAATCAATTAGCATCAGCTTACTATTGAAACTTGAAAGAATCTATCAAGAACAAAATCACATGAAGTGACAGATCAGATGATTTGCAAGAGCTAATTAACAAAATGATTATGATAGATGACTGTCAGTGAGAATGACAAATAAAAAGAAAAAACTACTGACATCAGAAATGAACAGTCAGAGCTAACTGAGAAAATCAAAGATGATTATACTTGAATTTCATGAATCTTGACATGACAGAGTGAGATTGATCTTCAGTACAATGATTGAAAAAAGCATCACAAGAAAAAAAATAATTCTCAAGAAAAAAGTCTTCAAGAAATCAAGAGATGCAGAAATGCTATAACTGCAATAATGTTGAACATCTTGCAAGAAACTGTAGAAAGTTCAAAAAAGAAAGAAAGAAAACTGTAATTACAACTAGAAAAGTAGTGCATGATGATCTTAGCTGAACAGCTTGCTATGATGACATGTGTTGAACACACATAAGTAGCAAGAATGAAGCTGAATATTATTTGAAAAAGTCATGTCAGAAACAAGAAACTTACAATATTACAGAATGACTCAGATCAGACAACACTGTGAAGAAAGAACTATGTGTTCTAGAGACTGAGATTGAAAAGATTGATACTTGTGATTTTCAAATAGAAAAAGACTACAGTGATAGCATTTGAATTGTCTTGAATTTGAACACAAATTAAGAAGAAGTTAATGAATGAAAAGTCAATCAAAAACTCAAGTCAAGATATAAATACTCAGAGAATCAATGCAGAGTGTTAAAAAAAGAAATACTTCAGCAGAAGAAACAAGATTTAGAAGAAGAAATTGCTGTTTTGAAACAAGAACAAAATGAGACACAAGACATTGATTAAATGATCAAGAAAGTCATAAAATGAGCACAAAAAATCATTAAAAATCATCTGAAACTCTCATTCAAGACATTTCAATCAGCAGTCAGAGAAGAATTCAAGCTTGATATAAGCTTATCTCTAGAAGTAAAGACTGAAAACAAAGAACTATGAATCTTCTGAGAAGATTATATTTCATTAAAATTTCTATGCAAAGTGAAAGCACTTTGAAATCTGTTGCAGAAAGAATATGATAGATATGATTTGAAAATACATCATGAATGATATGTTGAAAATAAAAGTAAGAAACACATAAATTTGATGCTCACTGAACAAAAATCATGATGATTTCAGAATCTATAAAGAAGAGTACATGAGAATGCAGAAATGTCAAAAAACTACAAGCTTTCTTGATGAAACTAGAGAGCAAGAAGCTGCTAAAGTCTCATGAATGACATAAAGACAAGATCATGATAAAGATGAAGTTTGAACAAGATGATTGACTATCAAAAACAATACATGCTTTAGTTGACTCTGAAGTGTTGAACAACTATATTTCATGAAAGCTAATCTGAAAAACAAGACTAAAAATCATGAAAACACTGTATTCAGTAAGAGTGCTGATGATGAACAGAAGTCATGAAGATGTGATGAATTAAGCTTATATTACAATTGACATTTTAAAAAGATGTCAAGAAATAATGCTTGATGTCATGAACTTCATGAAGTATGATGTCATACTGAGTATGTCATATTTGAGAGACTATAATTTCAAGATTGACTGAGTTACAAAAGAAATATATACAACAAAGCACACATACAAGATTCTGAAACAGTCAGAAATGTGTTTGCTGAAGTACAAATCATGAGATCATGAGATATCACTGTTGAAAGAAAAGCAATCTAAGTGAATGCTGTTATACTCAATGAGCAAAAATCAACTCAAGAAAGTCAGAAATTATCTTGACAAGAATTTCAAAAGAGAATTCATAAGATTATTGAAGTCATCAGTGAAATATTCAATTCTGTTTGTACTGAAATTAAATGATCAAAAGCAACTATATGTCAACTATTGACAACTGAATGAGATAACTCAACAGAACAGTTATTTGCTACTCTTGATTGAAGAATTGCAGAACTGACTTGATTAAACTAAATAATTTATCAGCATAGATCTCAAAAATGTCTATCATCAAATTAGAATGAAAGAAGAAAAAAAATGAAAGACAGCTTTCAGAACAAGATATAAACATTATGAGTACATTATTATGTTATTTGAGCTGAAAAATGCATCAACTATCTTTCAGAGACTTATTAACAATATGTTGAGAAAATATCTTGATGACTTTGTGATCACATATCTAAATAACATACTGATTTATTCAGAGAATCTCACAGAGCACAGAGAGCATGTAAAAAAGATACTAGTGAAGTTAAGAAAGAGATTACTATATATGAAAGAATCAAAAAGCAGATTTGAAACTTAAGAAATTAAGTTCTTAGAATATGTGATTTGATCTGAGTGCATCAAGAAGAATTCAGCAAAGACAGTGACAATAAAACAATAATTTACACTCATAAGAATCAAGAAAGTACAGATCTTTCTAGAATTAGTGAATTACTATTGAAAGTTTGTATTAAACTACTCACAAGTAGCAGAATCTCTCATTCACTTAATGCAGAAAGATAAAAAATAACATTGAGATAAGAAACAGAAGCATGTATTCAATGTATTGAAGAAAAGTCTCAGTGAAACAGCTCATCTCATGATACTTTAAACAGCATGTGAGAAGATATTGAAGATCAATGTGTCAGACTTTGCAGTTGAAGCATGCTTATATCAGATTAAAAAGAAAATTCAGAGACTCATAGCATTTTAATTTAGAAAGTTATCAGAACTCAAGAAAAGATATGAGATTCATAATAAGAAACTTCTTGCAATAGTGAAAGCACTGCAAGAGTGAAAATCTTATTTTGTAAATATGAAAAAGTCTATACAGATCTACATGAATCATAAGAATCTGAGAAACTTCACAATGATTAAGCAGTTGAATCATAGACAGATTCACTGAACTGAATTGTTAGCAGACTTTGAATTTCAGATTCATTACAAGAAAAATAATAAAAATGATAAAGCAGATGTTTTAAGCAGATGATTCAATCATGAAGAAGTGAAGCAAGTTTATGTCAAAATTCTGAGAGAAAATGACAATGAAGTTCTAATTAAAGAATTAATGACAATGTACAAGATAGAGAATGCTTTCTTAACAGATGAAGAACTCATACAAGAATATTATGAAGACAAAGTTCATGAACACTTAAAAGTTAAATGCATTAAGAATCTTGTGTGAAGAAGATGCAACATTAGTGATTTTAGAAACTGAATCACTGAAATGATTGTCAGATGTGATTTATGTCAATAAAATAAGATTCAACAAGATAAATGATATGATGAAGTAACACAAATTGATGTGTCAGACAGATCATGAAAGTCAGTTATGATGAACTTCATTATGAAACTATCATCATCAAAGAATTCAGCATGAAAGATAAAATTCAACAGCATATTGACTATAGTAAATAGATTAATCAAGTACATGATGTTCATTTCATTCAGAGAAATCACAACAGCATCAGTGTTGACATACACAATACTACAAAAATTGATTAACAATCACAGACTATTAAAGAAGCTTATCATCAACAGAGACAAGTTATTCACAAGCAAATTCTGAAAAATGCTCACAGCAGAGCTCAAGATAAAACATAAGATATTAACAGCATATTACTTACAGACAGACAGATAAAGTGAATGAATGAATCAGACAGTAAAAACATACTTGAAACACTATATCAACAAAAATCAGAACAACTGAGTGCAACTGCTATCAACAGTGTAATTTGCATACAACAATGCAAGAAATGAGATCACAGAAGAGACATCATTTTATGTGAACTATAAATATAACTCAAAGATATGATGAGATTCACAAAAACATGAGTCACAGAGTTAAAAAGCAATTCTGAATATCACACAGATAAAAAAACTGCACAGAGATCTGATGAGCAAAATTCAAAGACAGATGAGCAAAGTGCATGAAGAACTATTTTAGAAAGAAAAAAGAGTATATCTTTGAACAGACAATATCAAAACAAAGAAAAAAAGTAAAAAATTGAACAGTAGAAGCATAGAACTGTTTGAGATCAAAAGAAACATAAAGAAAATAAGTTATGAGCTAGACTTACTCAAAGAAATGAGAATACACTCAATATTTCATGCATTCATGCTGCAACACTGCAATCAGTTCATATCACTTCAAACAACTGAGACATTGATTGAATCTGACAAAGAATACAAAGTTGAGAACATTTTAAAAAAGAGAATGATTAGTGAGAAAATTCACTATCTCATCAAATGAAAAGAATATAATATCTCAGAAAACACATGAAAACTCAGAGAGAATCTCAAGAACTGTGTAAGAACACTTCAACATTTTGAGAAAAAAATAGTATAGAATTTCAGAAGAATGAAGACATAAAGTTAATTAGTTGTTGCATGTCAGAAGAATCAATTTCATTTTTTGTTTCATCATTATCACTATCAAGCTCAGCAGCAAGACAGTCAGTCTTTTTTGATGTATAATGATCAGTAAGATTGAGAATCTTTTAAAGATGAACTATCTTTGCAGAGAGTGCTGTCAGCTCAGTATTTGCTTTACTTATTTTCTTTTGAAGAAAAAGATAAGTCTGATTGAGAAACTATCACATTACTGCAACACAAGAATGACTGTAATGAGTGCACTTATCACACTTTGAGCACTCAAAATGCTCTTCAATCATGAAAAAACAATGAAGATCATGAACAATACAGTACTTGTAAGAGAAAGAGACAAGATTGTCACTTAATTGAATCTCTTTTGTGAGTCTGAGACAATTTTCACTTTTGAAAATCATCATTGCAAATGACAGCTAATCTATATACTCTCACTTAAATAGACACTAAAGAACTAGCACCTCAGAGAAGAAAGATGATGTTATGATTATACTTAAAAGAACTTAGTGAGAAGAACAGTATGTTGAAGAAACACACTCTAGATACAACATAATGACATATCAGTGAGACAGCAGATCTAAAAACACACTGAGATAACAGTAAACTGACAAGCAATCTGATATATAGTAAAATTGTTTTCTCTATGAAAATGATTGTGTTTAACTCAAGTTATCTAGTTACACAATACTAACTATTGTTTACTAGAATCTTTGAATCTCTATATCAAAGAGCACAAACTCTAGTTCTATAATTGAGAAATCTCTGTTGAGATGTAACAGTAAACTGCACAAAACTAACATAAATGATGCATCACTGATCTGTGCAAACTAAACTTTCATTAAAGCAATACTAACTCATGTTTTCTCATCAACAGTGTCAAAAGAATCATACTGCTTCTCTATGTAAACAATATAATTGTAATTTCAGTAAATCTGATATATATTTTCTGATTTAAGAAAGTTCTTATGAAGATATTCAAAGTTAAGAACTTAAGAAAGACACAGAAAATTCTTGACATATAAGTTATACACAATTACAAGAGAAGAACTCTATATCTAAATTTAACTCACTATGTAAACAAGATGCTAAGAGATCTTCATATGCAGTTTGATAAGCATAAGATCACAATGATTTCACTTAATAAATATGATGCTTTTCATTCTGTCAGCTCAGCTGATCAAAAAATAGATTAAAAATAGTATTAACATGCAATTGAAAGTCTGATATATACAGTGATTCATATTCAATCAGACATCATCTTTGTTTTAAATCAATTAAGTCAGTATTTTAATAATTTTGCAAAGCATCATGAACATATGTTCAAGAAACTGCTGCAATATGTGAGATTAATTATCAATTTTGACATTGTATATGAATTTAGTGAGAGTCAAGTCATACTTAAATACTCTAACTTCAACTATGCATCAGACAAACAAGATTGAAAGTCAATTCTGAAACATGTATACATGCTTAAAGATAAATCAGTATCATGAATAAGTTAAAAACAAAAGTCTGTTGTCATCTTAATTACAGAGACTGAATACATAATTATGTCAATATATGCAAAGACTGAGATCTGACTTACACAGATGCTGCAAGACATAAATATGAACAAGTATCTTGAAGATAATTTATATTGTATGAGCATCAAGAAAAATGAAGTTCATCAAGTAATCTTATTTCTTCAGCTCAAGAAAGATAATTAAATTGTTTTGATTCTGATTAAAAATATATATATGTATAAGTGATTAAAGCACATTAACATTGTTTATTATTATATCTGTGATCTGCACAAGCAAAATCAAATTGATGTGAACTTTGTGTTCAGTTAAAACATGATGACTGATAAATTAATTAAGTTCTTATTTAAATGAATCTTTAAGCACTTTGTTGAACAACTGAGACTTGCTGTTAATGAAAGTCAATAGATGCAGCATCATTAAGTGAAAATGTTGAGAAGTGTGATGTTCTAGCTGCTTTTATAGTCTTAGTTGAAACTAATATCAGAAATTGCTCATTATTCATATAGTCTGTGTGACAGAGCATGTGAAAAAACAATCTTTACAATTTACATTGATCACAGTTAAGTTAATGATGTATATTTCACTAGATAAACAGTTAGTCAGTAGTATAGCACAAGTATTCTTTTATCTCTCAATATACATCTTAATAAACTTCAAATTATAAAATATAGTCAAAAGAACAAATCTAGAATCAGATCTAACAACAACAATTATAACATTAACAGTTTCAATATCAGATAGTACAACAGCTGCAGTATTGCAAATTACAGTTTTTAATTCAGTTCACAATAACTGAATCAATAAAAATAACAAGATCATCATCATCATCATTCTCAATGTCATCTTCAAAGTGACAGTTATTATAAACAACATAAGAACTGCAAAAGAAATGTGAAAGTATCTACATTTAATTTATATTTCTTATGAATTTAATCTTCAGTATATTCTCTTCATCAATCTCTATGATCTCTGTCTGAATCAATTTACATTAATTAATGATTATGTTCTCAAATATAAAGAACTTCTGATCAAAATTGCAGCATTTAATTTCATTATTAACAAAATTTTAAAGATTATTTTCTTTCTCATCAATCTAAAATTCTTCTACAATCAATGAATAACAGTAAAACATTTCACTGCTTAAATCACACTTTCTTTGTTCAACAGTTTAATTGCAGAGTTTATTAACAAAAAACAGTTCAAAAAAGAGAACAAGAATCTGACTTTAATGAAAAAATTTAAAAAAAAAAATAGAAATAAAAACAGAAAAAAGAATAAAAAATTAAAGAACAAGAAGAAGAATTTTGAAAAGAGCAAAGAAAAGAATGAAAAGTGCACACATTATAATAAAAAAGTTCATGCAGAACAGAACTGCTGATATAAATACTTTAATAAGATGTCAAATAAAATTTAAAAAAAACAGAAAGTCAATAAGAAGAAAGACTTGAACAAAAAGTATTATTTTAATGAAGACTTACTTGTTTTGACAACAATCATCATCATTTTTGTTGTTAATGAATCATCATAATTAACTGATTTCACAGTTACACAGTATATATGCTGCAATCATTCTGCATTTACAGTAATTGAAATGTTTAAAAATAAATTTACTGTATAAAAAGTAACTAAATTAACAAATGTTCAGAACATCAAAATTGTTAAATTATGTCTGAAATGTGAAGATAACAGTGAACATTAACAAATTATCTTAATAAACATCTATTTCATGTCAGACATTGATTTCAATCTTTTCTCTATAGAAATGATCAAATTGAAAGACATAATGATTGAAATTCAAGATGAAATACTACATTTAAAGAACAAGACAGAAAAAATAATTAAATATACATCTTACTCAGATAAACTGTATTATTTACAGATTTTGACAGCTAAGTATATCTCTTTTAAACAAGAAACATTGTCAGCTATTAACAACAACAAAATATTATAGATTACATGATATTGTCACTTTAAGCATCTAAAAAACTTAAATCTCAAGTGTGTGTTCAAGAATCTGAACATCAACAGCATCAATTTACACAAACTTACAGATAAGTCATCTTATTTATGCAATATCTGTTTGATGACAAATCAGAAATAACAGTTGTTCAAGCTTTCTTAATGATGAGTTACTGAAGTAATTAAACTTGTTCATATTGATGTTGTCAGTTTCATTACATCAAAAGCATTTGACAAATTAGCATGATATATAGTTTTTATGAATGACTATTTTCACTGATCATACATTTGCAACATAAAGATCAAAGATCAGATTAAAGATGAAATTGTACAATTTATTAATATAATTTATACACAGATGCATAAAACTGTCAAATGTATATGAATTGACAATGACAAGAAGTTTGAAGATCAAGCTCTTATTGACTGATTATGAAACAACAGTATAAGTTATAAAACTATTATCTTTTATGAATCAGAACAAAATGATGTTGCTAAATAAAACAATAATTTACTGATTAAAAAGACTAAAGTCATGATAATTAACAGTGAAGTATTACACAACTTGTGATCAAAGATAGTTAAAACTGTCTATTATCTACTGAATTGACTATCAATCTCATCAATAAAGAATGATAAAGTTTCACTTTAATTACTTTATAAATTGCTTAATAATGATGATATAATCAATCTAATTAATCTTGAACATGTTTGATTCTTTGAATGTACTGTATATGTGCACATTTCTAGAAAAAAATAATGTCAAAATGTTAAATTTGAGACACAGAGCAACAAAAGCATAATGATAAATTATAAAAAATGCAATCAGTATAGAATCTGACTGTCAGAGAAAGAAAAAGAAAGTAAAGTAATTAGAATTTAAGATGTTCAATTTGATAAAGAACTCAGAATCTATGACTTAAATATGAATCTTAAATTATTCAATGCTTTCAACTTTGAACTCTCTGTGACACAGATTAATGACTTTGACTTTAAAAATTCAATAAATAATGCAATGAGTATAAAGCAAAAAAGTGTGAACAATAGTATTCTGCACTCATTTTGTGCACATTAATTTTTTATACATCAATTGCAAGCTTTTCATCTTGTACATCAGATGCAAGCACTGTTGATATTGATGTGTTTATTTTTTATGTTTAACATAAAAAGTTCATCATCTTCATACAAATCATCATACACATCTTCAAATAAGACATCTTCATCAAAGAAGTACAACAAGAAGTTCAATAATGAGATGAAGAATGAAAAGAAAAACATAATGAAGCAATAATCATCAATTAATGTGTCAACACTATTAAGATATTCAGACAGAGAATAAAAGAAGTTTTTAAAATTCAGTCTTAAAATCATTATTGTCTTATCTGCAATTCATGATGCATTTTTCAATACTGTCATCATCAACACTACAAAAGAGCATGAACTTGAATTTCAGTTAAACAGCAAACTCAATATCTATTATAAGACTGTTGTGAGCTTTAGTTTTAAGTACTGAAAATAGATTATGAACAATGAGCTTAAGTTTTTGAAAGTTAATTCAACATGAGATTTAATAACACTATCTTTGAATTGCTGCACTCTACATAAAAAATGAATCTATTGTTACAAATGTGATTTTAATGACATGATTATACAATATAAGATATGATGAGTTGTTAAAAACTTTGAGCAATGTTTCAACATTAACTACAATAAAACATTTATCATCATCATCAAGTTCATGATCTACAAAATCATCTTTGTTATTGCTGCATACTATGACTATGAGTTGAAACAAATGAATATTAAGATGACATTCTTGCACAATGATTTGAAAAAGATGATATACATGATACAATTCACTGAATATGAAAAGAAAAAAAAAGATGTACAGACTGAAGAAAGATTTAATATGAACTAAAATGATTTTCTTATCTATGATATGAAATCATGCACAAGTTTCTTGCTGACAACAGCTATATATGTCTTTACACAAATAATAGTGTGTTTTTATTCAGCAATTTCATCATTACTATTTACATTAACAACATTCTGATGTGCAGATCAAGCAAGAAAGCAATTTACAATCTGAAGATTAAATTGAGCAGTCAGTTCAAAATGATGAACTGTGAAACATGTAAATACTACTTAAATATGCAGATAATATGCAATAAAACTCACTAAATTCTCATTCTGTCACAGAAAACTTATCTTAAGAGAATGTTCATTAAATTCAATCTCAGCAACACAAAATCAATTCTGATTTCTATAAATTTTAATATATATTTGATACAGATTAAGAAATTCTTTATTTTACAGTTAATATAGTGATAGCAGTGTACTATAAACTTTCTCATGTACACAATGATTCAAACATGTTTTGACATCATCTTTATGATATTGACACTTAGTCAGTTTTCACACAACTCTGATAAGATACATTGAAAGATCTTAAAGTAAGTATTTCACTACATATGTAAAACTCTCAATGTCATCATTGAATACAAATCAAATTCAGAACATCTACAACTTCTAAAATATTTAAACTTGAACTGAGACAGAGATCTTAAAACAAGAAAATTTACAACTAACTATGTGTTTTAACTAACAAATAAATCAGTTTTCTGATGTTCAAGACATCAAAAAACAGTCATTCTGTTTTTTATGAAAACAGAATATATAACTGTAATAAAAATAATGAAGAAAGCTGTCTGAATGTGAAGACTATTATAAGAAATGAGATTTAAAGAGTTTGACATGATGTCTATTTAAATAAATAATATAAGAACTATGATCTTAGTCAAGAACTCTGAGTTTCATGCTTATACAAAACATATTAACATACATCATCATTACATACAGAAAGTCAAATCACAAAATCTTATTTATCTTGACTACATCTTTATCAGTGACATAATTATCAACAAATTTACTAAGTCACTTTTTATCATCAAATTTACACACTTTATTGATTTTATTGATCTTATCTGTCACTAAAGATTCTGTGATCTATATGAGAGAATATTGAGTTGTTGTTTGACAAACTTCAATAAAGTGCATTCAAATCACATCAGAATCAGTTGAATCTTTGTGATAAACTGAGTGATTTATTGTAAAAATTCATTTCTTTTGTCATCTATCTCACTGTTAACAAAACAGTTTGAAAGAGTATGTCAGAAATTTAAATCTTATTTGATAAAGATTTTCATAAAGTTTTAAGTCATGTTCTTCAGTAGTCTATTTGAACTTAGTGATGCACATTACATATCATGTAAATTAATTCTAGATACTCTAGATAATAATGACAACTAATACTACTCACATGCTTTAATCTTCAAGTCTGACAAATCTTACAGTAGGTAGTTTCAGGTTGATAAGATAAAATAGATGGTAAATGCATCACATACTGATATTTAGATATCTTAAGATATCTTAGTGAGCAAAGCAAGTTGTGATCAATTGTGTTATCATGATCTTAAAACACTTTTCATATAAAAATGCTCTGAATCTAAAAATCAAACTTTTAACTGTACAAAAACAGTTACTAGATCATAATATTGTAAGATTTCAACAGTTTTGATTGGTCAAAAGCATAGTGTCTAAGAAATCATTGGTGTATTTTTAAATATAATAAATTACATGAGATTGCATGAGATCTAACACTCATGACTCATAGTATATCAACAACTCTATTGCAGACAGAGTTCAGAGCTATTTATCTATGAGTGAATTTGCATGAATTAACTGAATTTATGATTTTTTTCAGTGTGATGTTGATGCTCATGATATGACACAGCATCTGAGTTTAGATCTTGGCATTTTTGAAATTCACTAACATTTTATGACTGTTTTGAAAATCACAAGAATTGTGATATTGTCTGTGTTTTGTGATCTTACTATTGTTATCAATATTCTATTGTTGTATGAATAAAAACTATTAGTTAATGAAAACAATACTTATCTGCATTACATCAAGTCTAAAATACTGTCACATAACAGTTTATAAGATATATGATCATTGTAATATTCTCATAAGAGATTTCTCTTGTATTAAAACTAAAAGTTTGTGCTTATTAATATAAAAGCTGGTCTGAAATAGTTCTGATCTTTATTCTTAGATTGTTACTTAAGTTGAACATGATTGATTTCATAAGAAAATTAATTCTACTATATAGTATAAACTTGATGTTCTTCTGTGTTGAGTTGAATGCTTAATTGATTGACTCATTGAGTTGTTACATAATTTATGCTTGACAGACAACCTGTTAAATGCTCTTTTCACATATAAGTTAGTCTGCATCTTATTTCTCTGAATATGGCTGTAACAGTTATATAATGATAGTATATTGATATCTAGATTGAATGAATTATATAACAGTCATATAATTATTCAGCAAGATCTACTTTGCCTATTAAGATAGATATTTACCAGAGTATCATCTAATGTCATTCACAATTAACTGAAAAAGACAACAAAGCAAAAAGAGATAAATTTGTATATAAAAACTATGAATATATAGAAATAATAACATCAATTAAATCACTATAACAAAGTCTAAAAAAACTAAATCAGAGAAGATCATTCAGAAGATCTTAGAAGACTTAAAGACTTATAAATTTACTATGATTTCAGTCTTCATTCATGTTCATGAAATCTCAATTACTACTCTATATCATCAATATAAGAGTTGTCAGAATCATATGACTGTACATATTCACTGTCAGTTATTGATTTCTATTGAAGAGAAGATTGTAGCTGAGTAAGTTCAACATCAATGTCATCAGAAAATTTATTGGTTTCAGAATTAAATTCTATTAACTGTTCTATCTTCACATATGATGTATTGAATGCAGTCTCTTGATGTAAATATATTTAATTCATTAGAACATTGATATGCAGAAAAGATGAAACAATTAGTTCATTGAGATCTCAATGTGACAAAATCAAAGTTTATAAGTCTCTACTCTAGAGTTAGAATGCTTGTTTTGAATCAGAAAAACATCAGAAATGTATGATTAGATGCAGAACTTTATTCATTGAATTCTGAAAAAGTGCTGTCTAAATTATTCTCAAAACAATTTATTATTCTTTCTGAAAACAAGTCTTCAGAACAGCACTATATCAAGACATTTATGATGATCTTACAACTTTAAAACTCTATGAATAACTTTCTAAACAGACAATTCAAGCTGACACTGACAAGTCAAATGCAAGTTAACAAGATTTGAAAGATCTTCAAGCAAGCTATGACTCAAAATTTATTCTTAGAACAGAAGATTCAGTGTCTGAAAAAGACTAAGATAAAGAAAAGTTGTTGAAACACATTTGAGCAAGCTATCATGAGAGTAAAAAGAGTATTATTAGTGAACAGGTGTTTCAGACACTGATGAAGGAAGAAAATGTGAAAAAAGCAGTCACAAAGCTTTTTACAAGGTTCTGAAAGGCCTCTACTAACTCTAATTTCACTATGGAACAAGCATTAGTTCTCTATTGTTCTGTACTTAAATTCTAAATTCTAGTTATATAGATCTAGTATATAATAAATTTACCCCTTTTTGCTTCGTTGTCTTTTTTGGTTAATCGTGGATGATGTTACCTCAGCGACACTACCTAGCCTAGTATCGTCCATCAGCATCAGGACGGAGGGACGCTGTTGTCCAGACTGGGATAGTCGCCGACAACGGTAGACGGAATCCCTGCCAAGCTCTGGAACAAAAGTCATAGGTACCTTATTGTACTTGTGAAGTCACTAGTAATTATCCGGTACTTGGAAGTTTGCCCCCCATGTAACCGAAAACCCTCGTCATGGAACCTTCGAAGACCTCCGGAAAGTGGTGAATATCAATTATCATTGAAACACAATCCATCCAACACACCTGGCCTGTCCTTCTTCAAAGTCTCAAGAACCATGGATCTCCTTCCAATTGTATTCATGCAGTGTTTGGTCAGGGTCCGCCGCAACGTTGCCTAATAACAATTGATCCAGTCTGCTTGTCACTGCTCGATATCGATAAGAATATTTGACCGCTGAGAGGAATCTTGCTCACCACTCACACCAGCTGATTGGTGATCCTCGCGCTCTCACGCCTTGCTGTTGTTCAACGGCCTGGTGCTATTACAGGTCTCCTCTGGCTTGGGGGAGGTAGAGTTGCTACCATGTTCGGCCCATGGTTGGAAACGTGGGAGTGGACTAAGGGCCGCATAAAGGGATTGTTGGGGTCATCATTCAAGAAGCATCACCTGAACTTCATCACAATACACTGTGCGCAGATGCCCTTCAGCCCATTGACGGGCTCCTCTCCCATTGTGCCGACCGTCGCTGACTCTTACCCCACAGACTTGTATATGCTGGCCCTGGTAGTCATCGGCTCAATCTTGCTCTACCCTGCGGGGGGTATGGCGTACATCGATGCTCTTTTCTTTGCTAGCGGCGCGGCCACCCAGAGTGGGTTGAATACGTAAGACCTGACAATGCAACTATGGGTGCTGAAGAGAAGGGTTGCTGATCCGCATCGTAGGATCAATATCAACGATTTGAATACCTATCAGCAGGTTAGTGAACACTGCGACCTACTACACGGAGAGCACGACCCGCTGATCTCTGTTATATTAGATTATTCTGTATATTATTCCGTTCATCGCAACCCCGATCTTTATCAATACCGTCGTTGTCTTCGTGCGACTGTACTGGTTTGAAAAGCGCTTCCAGCATATCGTTAAGAATGCAAACGATTGGCGACGTTCAAGAACTCGTTCAAGAACCGTGACGGAGAACCAAATGAATAATGACCCGGACAGAGAAGAACGGGGTGTGAATGGGAGGAATATCGTAGTCCTCCGCAATGACGCTCGGGGAAATGGTTACGTTTCGGAGGGTATGGGCCTTGACAAGAAGGATAAGACGGGTCAAATGGCGGAAAGTGTGTCTCCCTCGACGTCATCAGATGAGAAGAAAGACAGTGTCGACAGTCTCGATGGTGAGCTTAAGCCACCGGCGATAACTACGTCACCACCCCAACCACCAACGTTTCGGAGAGACATCACCTTCGCCGACGAGGTGAGGTCTCCGGATACCGATAATCCAAGATCTCTACGGACCCCTCTAGAGTTGAGTGCTGAACAACACATCGCTTTCCTGGAGAACCAGCGAAATCCAAAGGATAAGGGGATGCTCCGGATACCTGGGCCCCGAGAGTTCGACCGTGGTGATTTACCAGAAACAGTGGACCAAAGCGGTCCGCCGGATGATCAAACTGGCAGGATGGAGGATATCTCCGAAGTGAACTCGAACGATCACGCTGTGAAGCGTAACATCACAATTGATGAGCCGAACCATCCTCGATCCAGAACAAGGACCAGCACCTTTCCGAAGTTCAACCTTTATAGACCGGGGTCAGCCAACCATGGGCCATCCTTTGAAGGCAGTCCCTCTAACGCTCACATGCGGCAACGGAGTGGTACTTTCAGCAGTATGAGATCATCACAGAACAAAGAAGGGGACAAGGATATCCCTTACCTCAGCTGGCAGCCGACGATTGGGAGAAACTCCGCTTTCATTGACCTGACGGAGGAGCAAAGGGAGGAATTAGGTGGTATCGAGTATCGAACATTGAAGACCTTGGCGTTGGTGCTTGTTTGTGAGAACCCCCTGATAAGGCATTCAACGCTTACCAGATGCTAAGCTGTTGCTCGCTAGCCTATTATGTACTCTTCCACGTTCTAGCCGTTGTGTGTTTGGTTCCTTGGATTGTCCGCAGTGCCACTTATGGGCCCGTTGTCGAGAACGATGGCATTTCTAGGGTTTGGTGGTACGTACGCAAAGCCGATGCCATATTACTTGAAGCTGATATGGCTTGTAGGGGTTTCTTCACAGGCGCATCGCTATTTAGCGATTTGGGGTTCACCCTCACACCCGACTCGATGATTTCCTTTCAGACGGCCGTATTTCCCCTACTTCTCGGGACCTTTCTGATCATCATCGGGAACACGGGTTTCCCGTGCATGCTTCGCTTCATCATCTGGGTGATTTCCAAGCTTCTGCCACGTGACAGCGCCATATGGGAGGAATTCAAGTTTCTGCTCGATCACCCACGGCGCTGCTTCACGCTTCTCTTTCCCAGCACGGCAACCTGGTGGCTCTTCTGGATCCTGGTACTTCTGAACGGTATAGACTTGGTGTTCTATATCATCCTCGATGTGAGTTTCCGGGTACGTGGCATGGGCATGGTGCTTTTTCGACTGACACCGATGGCAGCTGCATGACCCGGTCGTCACGAGCGTGCCGCCCGGCTTCCGAGTACTAGACGGCTTATTCCAAGCCGCTTCAACAAGAACTGCAGGCTTCTCGGTGGTCAGCCTGTCTGGTCTCCACCCGGGTATTCAGGTATCCTACCTTATCATGATGTATATATCCGTCTTTCCCATCGCCATCTCCGTGCGGCGCACCAACGTTTACGAAGAGAAGAGCCTCGGCATCTACGGCTCGAAAGAAGACGAGGACGAAGACGACAAAGAGCCCAGCTATGTCGGCGCCCATCTCCGGCGTCAACTGAGTTTCGACCTGTGGTACATCTTCCTCGGCTTCTTCGTCATCGCCCTGGCCGAGGGCAGCCGGCTGCAAAACACCAACGACTACGCCTTCACCATGTTCTCGGTGCTCTTCGAGATCGTCTCCGCTTACGGCACCGTCGGACTCTCGATGGGCTACCCCAACATCGACCCCTCCTTCTCCGCCGAGTTCTCCGTCCTCTCCAAACTCGTCATCATCGCCATGCAGATCCGCGGCCGCCACCGCGGCTTGCCCTACGAGCTCGACCGCGCCATCCTCCTGCCCAGCGAATCGCTGCACAAGAAGGAAGACGCCGACGCCGCGCAGCGCATCGCGAGGAGGAACTCGAACCTCAGCACGCTCGAGCCGGGCGGCCAAGGTCTGTTCAGGCTCGGCACGGCCACGACGACGGGGCGGGAGAGGGATGACGCCGCCTCGAACGCGGAGAAGCGGCATGGCCATCACGCCCGAGATGGCCTGGGTAACATGATGGCTAGTCTTGCTGGGAGTCAGAGCGTGGATGCGTCGGCCAAGTAATGGGCTTTTTCAAAAACTTTAGACGAATTTCTTTGGGTCTGACGACACGAGCGTTGCGTATATAATTTCTATCGTGCGATTGGGGCTGTCATGATGTTGATTGTACATAGGACTTGCGAGGCAGCGGGATGGGAGACAGAATGTATATAGGCAGATATATCTGAAGCATGTTACAGATTGAGTTTCCTCGTCACTGGCGCCTTTGGCGGTCCGTAAATGACTGAGAATGGCAAGATGTTGATGATCCTCTAGCACATTCTAACAATGTGCTTCCAACCTCTACTCGACTGATCAGCAGAATCTACGAGTACGAGGATTTAGTATTTAGTCATGTATCGTACCATAAGCGAGGGCAACCACCACCATAGTAAACAACAACTTCACATTGTAAACAGTACAAATTTGTATGCATTACAATGCCACAAATTCATCATGATACAAAAGACTGCCACCCTAAACCTCATAAGACATCTTGCAGAGAAATCAGTGTCCCAAAGTGAGTTTATATAGCCACACTATGCAAAAAGCTAGGAAAAACCACACATGAAGTGGCAAAGAAAACTGGCATCCCACAGCCTACTGTTTGTTGAATTGTCAAAGCTGCTCACAACAAGACTTCTAAGGCAGATTTACCACTGCAAGAACTAGAGAATTACACCAGCAAACCTCAAAGTGGGCAGCCCAAGAAACTTTCTGAACAGGAAAAGGACAAAATTGTGAAGAAAGTGATGGAGAATGGGGATTCTTGAGAATGACAGGTAAATAATGTACTAAAACAGCTAAATTTTCAGATTTCTTCTTTCACTCTGCAGCAATTGCTCTATGACAGGGACTATGCATGAAGAGATTCTTCTCTTAAGCCTGTGCTCTCCAAAAAACAGAAGGAAACTAGACTGAAATTTGCCCTAAAACATCAAGATTTTGACTGATGAAGCATGATTTTCACAAACAAAACTGCTGTGAAAGTGAGAGAACAACAAGAATATCACAAACTTTGAAGAAAGACAGCCAAAAAGAAGCTGTATTCTCCAGATGTTGTGCGCAGACATCAGACTAAATACTCAAAGCTGCAATTCTGGGGTTGCTTTGTCTATGATGCAAAAAATTCATGTCATGTTTATCACACAGAGACAGAGATTAGTTTTACACTCAATTTGTATGCATAACTAATCACACTCTTCAATTTACAGCAAGAAAAGCAAGATGCAGAGACTGCTTTGAAGCAGAATGTTATGTTTCAACTGAGATTTCTTGATTATAGGGCTAGGGTTTATGCTTCTTGATATAAGGGTCCAAAGGTTCTAGGTAAACAGTAGCTTTGTATTGCATAACTAGATGAGTTGAACACAGTTGATTTCATAAGAGAATCAACCCTACTATATAGAAATAGACACACTGACATGCCCAGTGTTTCAGTGTTCTGATGTGCCCTCAGCACATGCTCATGAGAAAATGCCTGATGTTCTGTCATTTCATGCTCAGAATTACACCTGCTCTTGATGTATCTTCTGTTACACTATTCTCTTGAGATATGATCATAACATCATTTCTTCTCTTCAGGCACTAGTTCTCTAAAGTCTATTTAAGTGAGAGTATATATCAGCATCTGTCTGTCATTTTCTTGACAATGCATTCAAAATTCAAAAATCATCTTCACCTTGTTGATACTATCTTCTGTAAAGAAAATCCTGCACTTGTTTCTTGTGATTGTTGTCTTGACATCAATCTCTCTTGTATTGTGATGTCTTCTGATTCTTTGATGTCATCTGACTTCTTGAAGTCTGTGAAGTGTGCTGAGTGTGTGTGTCAAGATCATTTCTGTGTTGATCTCTCTCTTGACTTCTTAGAGTCTGCTCATTTAAAAACTGAGAATGAGCTCTTTCTGACTCTCAATGAGCAGCTTCTTGCTCTCTTGACAAGAATTGCTAGATTGCAAAAAATCTTGAAACAGTTCAAAGCTCAGATCAACACAAAAGTGAGATGTCTTGATGAAGAGCTTGCAGATGATAATGATAGAACAGAGAATGAAAATTCTTCTTTGATGTCACAACTTATAAATGCAATGTCTTCATCCTTCTGAATTAACCTTGACCCTCTTTCTCAAAATGTTGAAGTGTTCTTGTGCAGTTCTTGAGATTTTCTCTTGATTTTCAGGTATTCTCTGAGATATCATAGTCTTTTCATTTGATGAGATAGTGAACTTTCTCACTAATCATTCTTCTCTCTAGAATGTTCTCAACTTCATATTCTTTATTGAGTTTGACAGACATTTTGATGATTTGAAGTGATATGAACTGGTCACAATGCTGTAGCATGAATGCATGAAATACTGCATGTATTCTCATTTTCTTGAGTAAGTCTAGCTCATAGCTTAACTTCTTGATGTTTCATATGATCTTGAATGATTCAATGCTTTTGTTCTTCAGCTTCTTGCTCTTCTTCTTTGTCTGTATGTTGTTTGTTTTTAGATATACTCTTTTTTTTTCTTTGAATGATTTTGTTCTTGTTGTTCATTCTGTTTGTTGTTCAATTCATTTCATTAGATCTTGATGCAGTTTCTTCATCTGTGTGATATTCAAAATCACTTTTTGACTTTGTGATTCATGTTCTCTGAGATCTTGTCATATCTTTGAGTCATAGTCATAGTTCACATAGAAAGATGTCTCTTTCATGATCTCATTTCTTGTGTTGTTGTACACAAACTGTGCTGTTGACAACAGCTATACTCAGTCATTCTGATTCTTATTGACATAGTGTCTCAAGTATGTTTTTATTATTTGATTCATTCATTTGCTTTGCTCATCTGTCTGTGAGTGATATGCTATCAACATCTTGTGTTTTATTTCAAGCTCTGCTGTAAGCATTTTTCAAAACTTGCTTGTAAATAGCTTATCTCTGTCAGTGATAAATTCTTTTGATAGTCTGTGATTGCTAATCAATTCTCTCAGTATTGTATATGTTAATATTGGTGCTGTCACAGTTTCTTTGAATGAAATGAACATTGTGTACTTGGTCAATCTGTTCACTATGATCAGTATATTGTTGAATTTCACTTTTCATGCTGAATCTTTAGATGATGATAGCTTTGTAATGAAGTTCATGATAACTGACTTTCATGATGCATTCAGTGCATCTAGTTGTGTTACTTTGTTGTATTGTCTATCTTGATTGATCTTGTTTCTTCAGCATGAATCACACACAGTGATCATCTTGATGATTCAATTTCTAAGATCATCAATATTGTGTTTTCTCTGCACTAGATTCTCAGTGCATTTGACTTTTAGATGTTCTCTGACTCTGCTGTAGTGACACATTTTAATGAGTTCTTCATTCATCAAGAAAGCTTGCTCTATCTTGTATGTTGCTGCTAAGTTCTTTGTGAGAATTCTGTTGTCATCTTTGCTTAGAATTTTGATGTGTATCATCTGTACACTCTCATGATTGAGTCATCTGCTCAAGACATCTGCTTCATTATTTTCATTACTTTTTTTGTAATGAATCTGAAATTCATAATCTGCTAACTGCTCTGCTCAATGAATCTGTCATTGATTGAGTTGCTTTGTCATTGCAAAGTTTTTCAGATTCTTGTGATCTGTGTAGATCTGAACTGACTTGCTTGTTTTTGCAAGATAAGATCTTCAATCTTGCAGTGCTTTCACTATTGCAAGAAGTTTCTTGTCATGAATCTCATATCTTTTCTTGAGTTCTGATAGTTTTCTAAATCAATAGACTATGAGTCTCTGCTGTTTCTTCTCAATCTGATATAAACATGCTTTTACTGTGAAATCTGAAGCATCAGTTTTCAGTGTCTTCTCACATGCTGAATTGAGTATTCTCAGGTGTGCTGTTTCACTAAGACTTTTCTTTAATATGTGAAACACATCTTTCTGCTCTTTATTTCAATGTTATTCTTCACTTTTGTGTGTCAAATGCATTAGTGATTTCACAATTCTTGCATAGTTTGATACAAACTTTCAATAGTAATTCATCAATTCTAGAAAGACTTGTACTTTCTTGATTTTCTTTGACATCAATCAGTCTCTGACTACTTTCATCTTTTTTGAATTTTTCTTGATCTGTTCAGATCAAATCACATAGTTTAAAAACTTAACTTTCTTGATCTCAAACCTGCTTTTTGACTTTTTCATGTACAGAACTCTCTCATTGAGTCTTGTCAATATCTTTTGCACATGCTCTCAATGTTCTTCAAGATCTTCTGAGTATATCAGAATATCATTGAGATACATGATCACAAAATCATCAAGATATTTTCTTAATATGTCATTGATCAATCTCTGAAAGATGACTAGAGCATTCTTCAGCTCAAATGACATAATAATATACTCATAATGTTTATATCTTGTTCAGAATGCTGTTTTTCATTCTTTATCTTCTTTCATTCTCACTTGATAGTAAGTCTTCTTAAGATCTAAGCTCATAAACCACTTAGTCTTGTCTAACTGATCTTGCAACTCTTCTATCAATGATAGAAAATAACTGTCTTGATGAGTTATCTTGTTGAGTTGTCTATAATTGACACATAGTCATTTCTTGTCATCTTTCTTCAGTACAAACAGAATCAGGTATTCTGTCAATGATTTTGATGATTTGATGAATTCTCTCTTCAGATTCTCATCAAGGTAAGTTTTTACTTTCTTGAGTTGATTCTCACTCATTGAGTATAATGACATTCACTTAGGTTGCTTTTCATTCAATAGCAATATTTCATGATTTCATGACTTATACTCTGATAAGCTCATTTCTGATTGTTTGAGAATCTGATATGTGTTCTTAACTGCACATATTTCTTTCATAACTCAGTTGATTCTTGAATTTCTTCTGCACAATCAAGACATCTCTAGTATTGCATTGTATCTGATTGACTTCATAATGTCAAACATTATCTCTTGTGAGTTTTCAAGAATTGAGACTTTCACACAGATTTTCTCATCAATTCTTTTGATGACTCTGTTTGTCATTTGTATGTTGAATGAATAGTGTGTTCACTGTGTCACTAATTCTAACATATCAATTGTTTTCTGATTTATCAGATTACTGTCTGCTTCAGAATTCATTAATGTGTTGATTTGATGTTCATTAATTGTGATTTTGATTCATATTCAATAATCATTGTTTTGTCTTTGAGATGCCACTAGCTCCTGATTCTCTAGTCTCATTGAGAAAGCTTTTCATTTTTTGACTCATGTGACTGCTCAGCTCATCTTCAAAGTTCTTAAAATCATCTAGATTCTCTTCTGATCATAAGATTCACATATTTTAGACTGTATTGCTCAATGTGTCTTTCTGAATGTAGTCAGAATTCATACTAATTATATTTCATCTGCAACTGACTCTTGCAGACTCTTACTCTTTGCAGAAATTTGAGTGATATATACTCTCTGCTGAAGATTCATCTATCTTTTTTCTGTGTGATATATTCTTCAGGTAAGCATATCTTGATCTTGTGACTCTTTGTTTTTCAAACAAGAAATCTTAACAATACTGTGTCATCACTGTCAGAACATTCATCTTTAACAGTTATCATCAGCTTTTCTAGCTGATCATATGTCTCTTTTTCTTTCATACTTTTGTGTTGTGTTATGATCATACTTCAAGAGAAATAACATAACAGAAGCTATACCTGAAGCAGGTGTAGTTCTGAGCATGAAATGATGAAATGTCAGGCATTTTCTCATGAGCATGTGTCAAAGAACACATCAGAACACTGAAATGCTGGGTGTGTCAGTGTGTCTATTTCTATATAGTAGGGTTGATTCTCTTATGAAATTGATTGTGTTCAACTCATCTAGTTATGCAATAACAAGCTACTGTTTATCTAGAATCTTTGAATCCTTATATCAAGAAGCATAAACTCTAGCTCTATAATCAAGAAATCTCAGTTGAAACATAACACTTTGAACACTCTCATGATATAAGAATGTCATTCAAAGAGTCAATCTCAGATGGTGTGTCACAAAGTACTGAACTAATGAAGACAATTAGTGTCAATTCAGAAGTACTCAAAGTCAAGACATTAGAGAACTTTATGAGTGATTGATGAAATCTGAGACAATTTCTTGCCCAACTAAACCTGTACATTGAATTCAATGTGAAGAAGTTTTCAAGTGATATCAACAGAGTCTTGTTCACAATATTCTACCTGAAGAACACAGCATTTGACTGAGTCAAACTCAAGCTCAGAGAGTTTCTGATCATAAGCTCAAGAGAGAAAGAAGCAAACATTTCATATATCAGTCACTGAGAACAGTTCAAGAAAGAGCTTAGAGTAATCTTTGGGGTAGTGAATGAGAAATGTGCAACAAAACAAAAGATTCACACATTACAGCAAGAAGAATCTGCAGTTAAGTATGTGACAGAGTTTCAATGACTTGCAGCACTCACACAATGAAACACAGATCAGTTAACATCAACATACTATTGAGACTTGAAGAAGTCTATCAAGAATGAGATTGCACAAGATAAGAGACTTGATGACTTACAAGAACTCATCAATCAAACAATTATGATAGACAGTCATCAATGAGAACACCAAATGAAAAGAAAGAACTACTGACAACAAAGATGAATGAGTAAGTCTCAGAAAAAAAATCAAAGACAATCATACCTGAACTCTATGAATCTTAATGTGATTGAGAAGCATCATCAAAAGTCATAAAAAGCTAGACAAGCAGAGTCTGAATGTCAGACAGGGTGATTCAATAAGTCTCAAATAACACTGTGAAATGAGACACAAACATGTTATAACTGTGAAAAACTCAGACACCTCACCCAAGAGTGCAACAGACCTTGAATGAAGAGAAAGAATGTTGCAGCAGTAACAGTCAAAACAAAAACAAAGAAACTCAGTGTAGTGTATGATGTTCTGAGTTGAACAACCTGTTATGATGATATGTGCTGAGCACATATGAGTGCAAAGAACAGAGCTGAATGGTATTCACAGAGACTGCACAAAGATGTGAGAGATAGATATGACACAACAAGTCAATTAACCTACAAGAAAGAATTAGCTATTCTTACCAAGAAAAATGTTCTTAATGACAAGATCAAAGAAACTGATACTCAAGAAACTCAGGTGAAAAAGAACTACAGTGATAGCATCTGACAAGCACTAAATTTGAATGTGAACCAGAAAGAAATTGATGAATAAGAAGTCAATATGAAGCTGAAGACAGCATATCAGCACTCTGAGAACCAATACTGAGCACTGAAGAAAGAAAAACTTTAATTCAAGAAACAAGAGCTTGAGCAAGAGATACAAGCCCAGAAACAGAAAGCACAACACAAAAACACAAAAGAGCAAAAGATATATGATCAGCTAGAGAAGCTGACAACAGCTGTTAAAGATGAATGTCTCAGCAATGACTATGCAGTATTATCTAAATCTCTTGTTTGAAAAACAAAGAGTCACAAAGTTGAGATACACTTACCTGAAGAATATACCACACAGAATGAAGATAGATGAATCTTCAGTGAAGAGTATATATCACTTAAATTTCTGCAAAGAGTAAGAGTCTTTGAGAGTCAGTTGCAGATAAAGTACAATCAGTATAAACCCCAACTACATTCAGAAAGATGCATTGAACAGCACAGTTTAGAGTATGCAAACCTTATGGTTGAAAGAAAACTCAGATGATTTCAAGAACTTTGAAGATGAGCTGAACAATCAAGTGAGTCAAAAAATGAAAAGCTTCCTCAACAAGACTAGAGAAAAAGAAGCTAGTGACATCTCAAAGACAAAACAATGATCATAGAATATGAATCAAAATCATGATCAATGAACATCAGATCAACATATTGGTGAATTTTGAAGCAGACAGTAACATCATAAGTCAATGAATAGTCAACATGTTAGAACTAGTGACACAGCAAGTGTGCTGTTCATTCAACATACAAATGATGAATGAAGTCATAGAAAGAATCAATGAGGAAACCTGTGTGAAGATCTCAATTCTTGAAAACTCACAAGAGATAACATTTAATGTTATGAACTCAATCAAATATGACACTGAAGAATTGAGAGACATCACAATACAAGAGAGACTGATGCTAAGACAGCAATCACAAGAAACAAGTGCAGGATTTTCTTTATGAAAGATGATATTGACAAGGCAAAGACAATTTTTGAATTTCAGATGCATCATCAAAGATTGATGAATGAATGCAGATAAATACTCTCACTTAAATAAACTCTAAAGAACTAGTGCCTGAAGAGAAGAAATGATGTTACAGTTATATCTCAAGAAAAGTAACATAACAGAAGCTACACCTGAAGCAGGTGTAGTTCTGAGCATGAAATGATGAAATATCAGGTGTTTTCTCATGAGCATGTGTCAAAGAGCACATCAGAACACTGGAACACTGAGTGTGTCAGTGTGTCTATTTCTATATAGTAGGGTCAATTTTCTTATGGAATTGATTGTGTTCAACTCATCTAGTTATGCAATAACAAGCTACTGTTTACCTAGAACCTTTGGACCCTTATATCAAGAAGCATAAACCCTAGCCCTATAACCAAGAAATCTCAGTTGAGACATAACATGTTGCACTTTCTGTTTTCAGACTTGCATCTTCTGTTCAAGCTCTTGCTTCTTGAATTGAAGCTTTTCTTTCTTCAATGCTTGACATTGATTCTCAGAGTGCTGATATTCTTTCTTCATCTTCATATTGACTTTTCATTCATCAATTTCTTTCTGATCTGCATTCAAATTCAGTGCTTGTCAGATGCTATCACTGTAGTCTTCTTCTATCTGAGTTTCTCAAGTATTGATCTCTTCAATCTCAGCATCAAGAACATTTTTCTTGATAAGAATAGCTAATTCTTTCTCATAGATTGATTAACTCATTGTGTTGTGTCTATTCTTCACATCTTTGTGTAATCTCTGTGAATATCATCTGACTTTATCTTTTGCACTCATATGTGCTCAGCACATATTGTCATAACAGACTGTTCAACTTAGAATGTCATGCACTACACTTGATTTCTTTGTTTTTGTTTTGATCATTACTACTGCAATATTCTTTCTTTTCATTCAAGATCTATTGCATTCTCAGACTAGATGTTCAGTTTTTCTGCAGTTGTAATATGTTCACATTTCATTTCACAGTGTTATCTGAGATTTACTGAATTGCTCTGTTCAGCATTCAGACTTCACTCATCTAGTTCTTTATGACTTCTGATGGTGCTTCTCAACTGCATTAAGATTCATGAGATTCAGGTATGATTGCCCCTGATTTTTTCTTGAGAGTTTACTCATTCATTTTTGATGTCAGTAGTCTCTTTTTTTCATCTGATGTTCTCATTGATGATCATTTATCATGATTGTTTGATTGATTAATTTCTGCAAGTCATTGAGTCACTTGTTTTGTGCAATCTTGTTCTTGATAGATTCTTTCAAGTCTCAATAGTATGTTGATGTTAACTGATTCATATTTCACTGTGTGAGTGCTGCAAGTTGTTGAAACTCTGCTGCATACTTGACTGTGAATTCTTCTTGTCATAATGTGTGTATCTTTTGTTCTGCTGCATGTTTCTCATTCACTATCTCAAAAATCACTTTAAGCTTCTTCTTGAATCATTCTCAATGACTGATATATGAGGTGTTTGCTTCTTTCTTCCTTGAGTTCATGGTCAGAAACTCTCTGAGCTTGAGTTCAACTCAGTTAAATGTGGTGTTCTTTAGGTAGGATATTGTGAATAAGACTCTGTCAATATTGCTTGAAAACTTCTTCATGTTGAATTCAACATACAGATCTAGTTGGGCAAGGAATTGCCTCAGATTTCATTGATTATTCATAAAGTTCTTCAGTGTCTTGACTTTGAGTACTTCAGAATCAACATTAATCATCTTTGTTGATTCAGTGCTCTGTGACACACCATCTGAGGTTGATTCTTTGAATGACATTTCTTATATTGTGAGGGTGTTCAAAGTGTTACATCCCAACTGAGATTCCTCAGTTATAGGGCTAGAGTTTATGCTTCTTGATATAAGGGTTCAAAGGTTCTAGATAAACAGTAGCTTTGTATTGCATAATTAGATGAGTTGAACACAGTCAGTTTCATAAGGGAATTGATCCTACTATATAGAAATAGACACACTGGCATGCTCAGTGTTCCAGTGTTCTGATGTGCTCTCAGCACATGCTCATGAGGGAATGCCTGATGTTTCATCATTTCATGCTCAGAATTACACCTGCCCCCGATGTATCTTCTGTTACACTATTTCCTTGGGGTATGGCCATAACACAGAAGAATGCTGCAGATCTTTTCTGCCTTAGAACTAAATATCTTGCAGAACAAGATCTAAAACAGCTGGATTTGAATGAGAAAGACAGAAAACAACATGGAAAATTTTCTGAATTTCACCCTGATCTCAAGAAGCATGGCAATAGAAGCAGAGAAGACATTGATTGATTCCAACATCATGAGTGTGTTCTTCACCCATTACTACTGCCTTTTGCAGTCAAATTGAAGAAGAGTGAACATTCTGTTCTGATTGTGAAAGATAATGCATCTGTTCATAATAAGTCTTGAAATCAGGAGGTCTTTGAGGCCTATGAAATTCAAAAACTGCTATGGCCGCCATGCTCACCTGACCTTAATGCCATTGAGCATGCCTGGGCATGGGTGTGACAACAAGTGGGAAGACACAGGTAATTTCCTGCTAGAATCTCCAATTCATGTGTCTACTAAGTGAAGAATTACAGACATATTTCTACTAGAATCCCCGAAATGGATGCAATCTGGTGGAAGGAGTGGGCAAATCTCCCTGTGAAGGTCATAAATGCATGAATTGATGCACTTTCTTGTCACATTCAGCAAGTTATTGACTGCGAGGGTGGCAATGAGTTTCATGACTAGTTATTATCTAAATCTATCTGATTTCCTAGCAATTTGTATAGTAATTTGATGGAGTTTGATCGCGAAATGCAGGAAATTTGGTGGTTGCCCTCGCTTATGGTACGATACATGACTAAATACTAAATCCTCGTACCTATCTGGCCGAGAGTTTAGAAGATAGGTGTGCTGTAAACTTAGAGACACAGTCTCACCGACTACGTTGCTCAGCACTACAGTTTCCAGGCGTTTCCTCGCATGCAGGTCTACAATAAGCTCCTCTGTAGGGCCTTCAAGTACGTAAAAATCTGACAATTCAGAGCTCGTTAGCTCACATACGCGTCTGTAACCACGAGAAACAGTGTTGTACAGGAGATGTAGTTTACAGTCTGGCTATCGTGCCTGAGCTGAGAACCGTGAGGGATGGTTGAGAAGTACGCGCTTCTGGAGACTGATGTGACCTATGAACGTATTGCGGAAGACTACAGGTACAGGATGGAAGGAAGAGTATGATGTAGTGTGACTTTCACTTTCTTTGCTTCTGAGGAAGACTTGCTGCTACATTATGGACGGCGGAAGGTCAGATTCTCATAACTTGAATGTGAGATGGTAAGACGCGGAGATGAATGGAGGCGAGCTATGGAATGGTCTCTATATACCGACGCGGCTTGGCCATCTAGGTAGTTGATGGAGTGAACGCTTTCCTACTGCCGGGAAAGTGCTAGCTTCTGAACAGCAGAAGGAAGGTTGTCAGCAGGACTGTGTGTTGAAGTCGAGAATGTCTGAGATGTTTGACGCCGGGCTGGTTCGGAGAATCATGGCTGACCGCATTGTTGTGCTTGCAATTCAGCAACCTCCTCGAAGTGTTGTCGGTGGCATTGCAGGATTTGACTGTTGCAAAGCGTTAAAGGAATGCATATTGAGCCTTGGGGGTAGAGTCTGCTCCTTTTTCATTTTTGGGGCCGGTTTGGCTACCTTGTAGATACCTACCGCATTTGAGTCATTCAACTTCCCCAGCAGTGTGCATCAGGATGCTTCCTGAAGAGCTCCACGGTGGCAAGAGGTTTGCGTTCAGGGCAGTCGAAGGCTGCGAAGTCTATCTCCACGGAAGGGTTCGTATTGTTCATATCCTCATGCCAATGGAAGGTTAGGGCGGCATGCCCGTTAGTTCTAACACAATCAGCACCTCAACACTCATGATATTCATTTGTGTAGCTCGCTTAAGATCCTTAAAGATGCCCGTGAATCGTCCACCGACCTTTCAGAACCACACAAGCTCGCACATTGAAGCTGGATACTTTTGACCTGGAGACCACAAACACATCGATAGCCTTGAACGTCACCATATCGATCCGTGAGTTCCTTGCTCTTTGCAGTACACCACCTCTGAAGACGGCTGGAGCTGACCGTTACCCTGAAAACTCAAGACGTCGTTGTAGAGCTTTGTACATAGTACGACTTCCCATATCACAGGAAACCAGAGCTATGGGTATGCCAAGTAAGTGTTCTGTTAATCTCCCATCGAATCTTCTCCCAACATTGGAACTTCCTCTCATATTAACGTACCTGTAGTGTGGGTTAGTGACGATGAAAAGATGGTGGACCATACAGTCCCTGCCAACGACTCTAGTCCTGAGCCGCCTCCACGGCCGATGGTACGCCATAGACGCAGAGTTCAAAGGAGAACGCAACCTCAAGAGCGAATTCTCATTCAAGACGAGCCGATAAACACAGTAAGACAGAACAACATCCAGATACTCCGGGTCGGCCCACGGTTGAGAGATGTTTCCAATCCCGCAGTCGATCAAGCCCGCGCTAGTGAGAATCGAGCGGCACAGAATGAAGAACGAAGAGGAACCGTGGAAGCCGCAGCATCCGACAACGTGCTTGCTTGGTTGGCATCTCCAAACCAAGCTGAAGGTCAGGTCCCGCCTCGTACTGCGACACCTGGTCGCGCTGGGCGGAGCATGCGGAATACTCGGCGGTTGTTCATCTCCGATGGAAGGGGATCGGGGCGGAGCTACTACAGCACTGTCAATGGAATTCGAACTTCTCTGGATGAGAACGAGGCAGATGGGCTTCACGAAGAGCTGCTGCGGGAATCTTCTCCTTCTACGGGCTCATCCTCAACAGCCGGACTGAACGAAAGGCTGGCTATCCCCGACCAGTCACATATCGACTTGATACGAAGGATGGAGGCCGAGATGACACCTTGGTCGTTGAACGATGACCCGAACGGACCCACCCCACAGGATATCTATCCGTCGATTGGACAACAGTACCGCAACTGGTGATGAAAGGTGAGTACTCCTGTGGCAAGTCCAACGCGGAATGGACGGCATGTTGAGAGAGGAACGACAGAGTAGTTTAGATATGTGGCCTCGAGGATTTTCGGGTGTCTAGATGTCCGTTGGTCTCGCTACACGGCAATCAGTATCTTCGAGACAGCTCGTAGTACTCAACCGCTGGAGGCCCCACGCTGGTAGTGGAGTTGTTTCTGGACTGTCAGCTGTCCTGGAAGCGATTTGAGTGTACAGCCCGTACCGATCAGAACAGCTTTACACTTGTGCAGAATCATTTCTTCTCCCAACAGGAGTGTTGATAATTTTACAGAGAAGGTTCTTAGGGCAACACAATGTATCGCTCTAGATGCGAGGGTATGGCTCCAAGCAGCTTCTTCTCTTGCAACCACTTCTTAGAGAATAACCTATCAGCATATCGATATGCACCATCACATAACATCGTGACAACAGTGTGTCCTTTGCCGAGCTTTTCTGCCACCTCTTTCGCTGCCACCACGTTCAAACACGAGCTCGCTCCGAGGTAAAGGCCCTCCTCGTCTAAACATCTGTACACCATTTCTATCGTTTTCTCGTCGCTGATGTGCAGCGCGCCGTCGACCAGGTCAATATCCGGTTTCAAGTTATCCGTTATCCGGCCCTGACCTATACCTTCAGTGATAGATGATCCTTTCCGCTCCACCAATTTGCCACCACTCGTGATGTATGCATGAAGTACGCTGCCTGGTGGATCTGCCAGGAAGGTTTTCACCCTTCCGTCTGATACCGTTTTCAGATATCTTGTCACACCCGCCAGTGTCCCTGCAGTCCCTGTAGCACAAGTAAAGGCATCGACCTTTCCATCTGTCTGATGCCAGATTTCTGGACCTGTTGTTTCAATATGCGCTTTTCTATTTGCTGTGTTATCGAATTGATTCGTCCAAACCGCATTATCCATTCCTTCTGCATGTCTCTTGGCCTGGTGGTTGTAATTTTCGGGATTTTCGAACGGTACAGCTGGTACCGGGTACACCTTCGCACCGAGCAGTCTCAACAAGTCTACCTTTCCTTGACTTTGCGTGTTGGGCATGTAGATGACAAGCTGGTAACCTTTGGAGCGACAGACATGAGCGAGGCCGATACCGGTATTGCCGGCAGTCCCTTCGACTACTGTCCCCCCAGGTTTGAGAAGGCCACGTTCTTCAGCATCTTTAACCACATAAAGGGCTGCGCGATCTTTGACGCTACCGCCAGGGTTTTGAAACTCGGCTTTTCCGAGGATTTCGCAGCCCGTTTCGGCGGAGAGGCGGTTCAAGCGGATCAGGGGAGTGTTGCCGATTGCTTCACAGATTATCCGTCAGCTATCTGACTCGTCGTCATGCATGTATTCCAATAGCCGCTAAGGGCATTGTCGCATACCTCCAACGAAGCCATTAACAGCGCCCTGTGCTTTAGCCACTCGTATGCCATATTGATTGGGTCCTTCCATCTGTGCAAGTGTCTCTGCAGCTTTGTAGGCAGTTGTTGTGAAGCGTCTTAAGCCATGTCTAATCATAGTCGACCAAAAAGCCTGCGAAAACTGGTGCAAGTGAATTGAAGGGCAACAGAGGGTGATGGCGAGGAAGTCTGCAAGGTGGTGGATCTAACGGCTGTGGCTTGCGCTAGCACGCATTAGCATTAGCGTCTGGGTTTGTTTACCTCCGCTCTCCACCCAAGATCTCAATCGAACAACACTCGCAACCGTGCAATTGCAGAAGATCTTGTGACGTTGTAAGCAAATATTGTCATGCCTGGACGAATAACAACACGTACATCCACTGCCTCTCGACTTTCCCAGAAACCTTCCGCACATACCTTGAGTTCGCGCGCGTCCGCTATCTCATCACCTACATTCGATGCTCCCGACGAGGGGCCTTCCACACCGTTGCGCACGAGGGTCTGTGCTATCTTTGCTGATGCACAAAGAACAACAGGTGGGCATAGAAAGTTGGTTATCAAACTGAGAAAGATTCAAGAAGCGTGCTGCTATGAGCCTACGAATGCAGGCAAGGAAGGAGTGGAGGACTGGGGTGAAGATGACTTCAACAGGGAGATCTCCAGATGTATTATACGGTTGATGGGTGTAAGAAAGACTGAGATAGTCGGTGATAGGATTGTCAGGTTTTGGGGGATGTTTTTGCGGCACGCGAGCGAGTTGGGTACTAAACCCCTGCAGTGGTAACTTGGATCTCGTGAGTGGAGAATTACTAAGTCAGTGTGCAGATAACTCCGTCGTGTCTCAATCAGGAGCAGATGGGAGTCAGGCCATCTCAGACACACCAAGCACGCGCGTGGCGTCACATACTCTCTCGATCCTCCTCCCGCTCATGGTGTCAAAGGAAAAGACTGTTAGATACCGCTCCACGCAGACACTATCGCATATGATCAACACTCTTGACTCTATTGATGATGAATACTACCAACTCCTACGCGCAGGTCTCCTTAAACGCATCAGGGACAAGGAGCCCATGGTCCGGGTACAGGCAATTCTCGGGCTCGGACGGCTTGCAGGGAATGAAGCAGAGGAAGATATTGAAGATGGTGATAGCGACAACGACGAAAAGGGAGGGCTCCTGGAGAAGCTTCTCGAAGTGCTCCAGAACGACCCGAGCGCCGATGTTCGCCGTTCGCTCCTTCTGAATCTTCCACTTACGCCGAGCACTTTGCCCTACTTGCTTGAGCGCGCAAGAGATGTAGATCCTGCAACGCGGAGGGCTCTCTACTCGCGTCTGCTGCCAGCTCTTGGCGACTTCCGCCATCTGTCACTCTCAATGCGGGAGAAGTTGCTTCGCTGGGGTTTACGGGATCGAGACGAGAATGTACGGAAAGCAGCTGGCAGACTTTTCCGGGAGCGGTGGATTGAAGACTGCGCCAATACGCCTGACACCGTTGAAGGTGCACCTGGTGAAGAAGCTGCTTCACCAACCATTGACGGCCTTCTTGAGCTCTTAGAGAGAATTGACGTTGTCAATTCGGGTGTGGGGAACGGCATAGCTCTGGAGGCGATGAAAGAATTCTGGGACGGCCGACCGGATTACCGCGATGCCGTTGTATTTGATGACGGATTCTGGGACGCATTAAGCGCTGAGAGAGTGTTCCTGGCAAGGACTTTGAACGACTTTTGCCGGTGCGAAAGCGGTGGGAAATTCGAGGCTTTAGTGGAAGAGAAGTTGCCAGAGGTTACCAAGCTGGCTTTCTACCTACAGCGATCTTGCAACAACCTCATCGAGGGTATCAGGAAGGCGGCCGAAGCAGAAGATGGCGAAGAGGAGGATGTCACCGTCGAGCAGGAATTCATCGTGGAACAGCTCTTGCACATTGCGCAAACGTTGGACTACAGTGACGAGGTGGGGAGAAGGAAGATGTTTGCTCTACTACGGGAAACTTTGGCGATCCCTGAACTACCGGAAGGCGTGACGAAACTCGTGGTTGAGGTGCTCCGGGGAGTTTGCGGGGGTGGATTGGCGGGGGAAAGGGAGTTCTGTGGCATTGTGCTCGAGGCTGTTGCTGAAGTGCACGACACTATCACAGGCGACGAAGTGATTGATGAGATGGAAGACGAAAGCTTCCACTCCGCCAGGTCAGAACTCAGCGACAGCACTCCGACGAAGTCTAAGAACAAGAGCAAGCAGAGCCCTGATGGCGCAGACGAAGAGGAAGATGAAGAGAAGGCGATCAAGGAGATCATGATCAACATGAAGTGTCTGCATATCGCGCAGTGCATGCTGGAGAACATTGAAGGCAACCTACAGCAAAATGTTCATCTAGTCACAATGTTGAACAACCTAGTAGTGCCAGCGGTCCGAAGCCACGAAGCTCCAATTAGAGAAAGAGGACTCTTATGCCTAGGTTTATGCTGTCTTCTGGACAAGACATTAGCAGAAGAGAATCTCACTCTGTTCTTGCACTGTTTCAACAAGGGCCATGACGCTCTCCAGGTCACATCACTACACATCCAATCTGACATTCTCACCACGCACTCCACACTTCTAGTCCCGCCGCCCTCTTCCTCCAGCGATGACGGTTCCGTCGTGGCTACGGCCGGAAACCAGAAAGCCGTCTTCAAGATCTTCGCCAAAGCCCTAAAAGCGTCGTCATCGCCAGATGTCCAATCAGCAGGCACGACCGCTCTGTGCAAGCTCATGCTCGGCAGCATCATCAAAGACGAAGATCTACTCAAAGCTCTGGTGATCTCCTGGTTTGAACCGTCGACGGCCGAGAACGCTGCTGTCAGGCAGGCCCTGTCCTACTTCCTACCCGTGTACTGCCACTCGCGGCGAGAGAACATGGAGCGGATGGGCAAGATCGGGGTGGCTGTCGTGCATGCTCTGATGGGGGTCATGGACGAGCTAGACGACGAGGAGGAGATGGTAGGCATGAGCGTCGTGGGCGCGCATATGGTCGACTGGACGGACGCCAGGAAGCTGGTGGTGCCGGACGCTGGAAGTGTGAGTTGGGACGAGATGGGGCGGAAGGAGGTCAAGGCCGTAAATTCGAACATTCACCTCGATCTGGCGGTCGATATTCTCGAGAAGGTCTTGAGTTCCAGTTGTCCGAGTAAGACACCCGTCCCTCAGTCGATCCCGATGACCAATCTCCTGCCCCATATACCACCCCGACGACACGTTGATAGTAACTGACTGACTCCGTCTCACCCCACAGAGGAAGAAAAGAAGATCCTCACCTCCATGCTCGGCAAACTCTACGTCTCGCCAACATCTACCCCGGAAAAACTGCAGGCAGCGCACGAGCTCCTGACCGACGCCATCGAAGCTCGAGTCGCAACCGACGCGCCCTCGCGCAACGCCTTGAACAAACTCCTCACGGCATTGACGAAAGCGATCGGCGCGAGCGGTGCTGCCAATACGATCTCGGCGGCGGCTGTGGCGAAGACTGGGGCAGACGATGGGCATGGGAACGTGACCGGGTGCGAGGATGGCGCGACGGAAATAAACGTGGAAGAAGAACATGCGGTGGAGAAGATGGATGGTGTGGAAAGGGGAGACAAGAAGGACTCGGTCCTGGATGAGGCGGAGACAGCGGAAGAGCTCTGAAGAGGACAGTCTGGTATGGACGATGATTGGGAAATAGCCTTTAGGACATTGAAGGTTGTATCGAGTAACGCGGTATTCGGTCAGGCAGGGTTAGGGCTATTGCTGGCGCTCACTGTTTGTGCTCTTGAAATTTAACATTGCTTAGAAGATGGCACCCTAGTTCACTGGAAGTCGATTGATCTTTGACCGCTACGAAACCGGGTAAGTTAATCTCGGCGAGCAGTACGTAATGGCGCTACAACCCACGAATGAATCGTCATCTTCGAGTGAAGTGATTTACATTCTAATCGGGAAGTGTTCGTCTGTCGATAGTTGTTGTACAGTGACCCGCCCTGGCCGGTACACAATTGGAACTCAAGGCCGCAAGTGCTTCGAACACAAGCGTTGAAGCGCTGAAGAGATTGGTCAAAGGTGGCTGCCAAACATGATATAAGCCTCCCTCAACCACCTAAGTCTAGTAGCAATCCAAAGCCCAGCGATAGCTCGAGCCCGATCTCCAAAGTCGCCGGTGTGTCCCCAGCCAAAGCTCTTCTTCTCTCCCATCTTACAAGCGTACACCGCCTTCCATTCTTGAATTGTGACCACAAACACATATTGACGCGAGGAGGGAGGAAACAAACAACAAACGATGAGAGGTGGATACAACAGGCGAAAGGAAACCACCAGCGACAGAGAACGCTTCCCGCCAATCTTTCAAGCTTCGCCCGCGCTTTTCAGAAAACCCGCCCAACACCACCGAGGCGCACTCGCCATCCCGCTATGCTGACGAAGACGAAGGATCTATTGCCCGGAGAACCGTCCCGACCGTACGTACCGCACCCACATTAAGCCGTCACCATGTCGAATCTAAGGAACTCCACCGACTCTGCACACGCCCACACTAGGGTATCCCCGGAGCTTTCCCCAGCCGTACCCGAAAAGCGCTCGCGACAAAAGTACACTGACGGAATGAAATCCACCGTACCGATCTTGGCAAACTTCTAGGCCGGAGATTTGTTGGCGTTTGCACCATTTCTCCGTACGTCATCACTCATACTCAATCCACCGAGACCGGATGATAAGAAGGCGAAGGGGTCGGACGATCCGTCCATGCCGCCATAAAAGCCACCGTTCGAAGCACCTGCAGACGAGGGTCCCTGGCCGGCCGAGCTGAAAGCGGCCTCGGCGGCACGGCTATCGAACGGTCCGGCCGAGTGGGAACCACCGCCATGACCGTAGCCGGTATTGATTGGTGGGTACGGACCGGTTGGGGCACCGAGTCCAGATGGTAGAGCATACGTGCTGTGGGGTCCACGATATTGTTGGCCGCCAAACCCGCCGGAACCAAACCCACCGGCAGCCGCGGCGAAAGGGCCCGGACCCGGAGTGCCGCCCATCGATGGCGGCCCCATCCCGTAACCGGAGGGTGCTTCGAGGGGAGATGGAAACGCCGAGTCCGCCACGACGGCGGCACCCGCACGGCTTGCACCGCATCGCAGACAGCTGACGTTCTTTGCAAAGTTGTGATAATTACATCCTTCCGATCCACACTGCCAGTCACCCGCCCGGAAAGGAACGGTTCCGCCATTCCCACCCATCCCACGGCTGTGGCCCATACCGTGGGCCCCATGATGACCCATGTGGTGCGGTGGGTGCATCATGTGCGGTGCGCCGTAGCCATAACCGGGATATCCCATCGGATCACCGCCCGGAGCGGCGGAGACCGCTGGGAAGGAGCAGCGGAAGCAGGCAGTGCGACGCTGGAAGTTCGAAAATCCGCACGACGGACAAGTCCAGTCACCTGGTCTTGGGCGGTTTTTGCTCGGTGGGAAGGGGGTGAGAATCTCGGCTGCACGATCGAGTACCCTGCTTGATGACGGAGACACCTCGATCGCCTTCTCGTTGAGCGCTCGCCCGTTCATACACAGACTCTCGGCAGCCTAGGGGATGTCAGCAAATTTCAGAAGACGAAGCAGAGTGTTGAACGGTTGATTAGTAATGTGGGGGTGCGCATGATAAAACATCAAGGCAAGGAGAGCTTCGAGTGCAGGATGCCCAAAAGGAAAGGGGCGAGACTTGCCTCCTCGTGCGATGAGAACACCGCGAAACCAGAGCCGGTGGGCTTGTGCTGATCGGGGGTACGCAGCGTCCAAAATGCAATCGGTCTCCCGCCGAACTGCGTGTACCAGCTTTCGAGCTCGGACTGGGTGGTATCGTGGGGAAGCCCGCTCATGTGAAGGACCTTGCTCCGCTCAGACAAGAACGCTCTCACATCCGCCCTGGCATCCATCGGCCGCGTCAGCACATCCGGGTGCTCGTGCGGCGGCTGAGACTTTCGGATAAGCCCACGGAGCACCCGGGCGAGGGTGACGGCTTCCTCCATCGCGCGCCGTGGCGAAGCGGGCGCCAGGGCTTGCAGATGGAACGGAAGGTTGTGCTTGATCGGTGCCGACGACTGTACCGGCTCGACCTCCAACGCCGCACAGATGTTGGCGAGGGAGCTGGGTCCGAAGGGCAGAGACTCGGGGTGGTGCTGTTGCCAGCGCTGATATTCGGTACGCAGGTCGAAGGTCCGAGAATGCTGGAGGTATGGGGGGAGGACGACGGCTTTATCCCGTGCTTCTCGCGGAAGCTGGACGCGGAGATCCCACGAGTCCAGAGTGACAAAGGAGAATTCGAAGTCATCAGGCAGCAAGTGTTTTTGGGCGAACGTATCGAAGCGGTTGATCGCGTCACGGAATGAACCGGCGGTGCGGACATGTTCCCACGTCAGAGTTGTCAAGCTAGCTATACCAGTACCGATGTCAGTGGTCACCGTGCCGATGTTGTATCGTGTCTGATCGCCATGAAGAAGACAGCGGTGGAGAAGAACATATACTGACTGCAAAGAGGCGTGATCGGCGTGTTGACCGGTTTGACCAGGACGCTTTCGCGATGGAGCTTCGAAGTCGATGCGTCAGCAGGAGCATTCACTGCGGCAGGAAAGGTGCGCCTTACCTCCTCGCAGCTCTTGGCGTCTAGCAGAATCCATCCGAGCTCGATGACCTCGGCAGAGTCCTTGGTCACGTACACTCCATGTTCATCACAAGTCGTTGCGACATGTATGACCACGTAACGGTCCAATTTCGGCTGTTGACCGGTACTGTTTGCCATTTCTCGATGAGTGACCTAGACGAGACAGGAAGTTCGAAAGGTCGAAGGCGGTTGACCGACTGCGCCTCTGGGTATGACGACCTGATTTCGAAGGGGGTTGTACGAGGGCTTTGCTGCAGGGGAAGTCGAAGAGCTTGAGGGAAGTTGCAACAGGGACGCGCGCTATTCGGGTATTGACCAAGGTGTTCCTCTTCCTCCTCGATCAGGCCACGGAGCGGTGTGAGAAACGTATCACACAAATCCCTGAGAAGAGAAGAGAAGAGAATAGAGCACACTGGACGAAATGAGGGTGAGTGGCTTGAGAACAGAGTCAGGATTGCAGTGTTGACGGTGCGAGAAAATTACTAAGGTAGGGTTTTGCATTTTTGCGCTTGGGTTCCTAAAGGTAAGTTAAGGTAGGTACTTGTACAACTTCGGACTAGTCTGGCCTAGTTATTGCTGAACAGGTACAGTACATACATGTAAATTTGGTCACGAGAGAAAAGTTACCATACCGTGATTACCGCACCAGCAAGCAACGAGCAAGAAAGACTTTGCAGATGCTCGACTTGGTACCTAGGTACTTTATGTTCTGAACCTACCTAGGTATTGTGTTGCTGCCCGAAGCGCGGCTGTGGACAAACAACTCAGGGGCGCGTCAAGGGAATGGCTCAGAAGCTCTCCCAGCTCTCCCGAATGCCGGTCCTTCTACACTTGCGCCGCAGCATCTGGACGAATACCTTTGGTTTTACATAAGGTAGGGTACGATACTGAGTATGATACCGGTCTGTTCCGTCCAAACTAAACTGGAGGGGGCAAGTCAGCAGATTCGCATGAGATGGTCGAAAATGTGAAACCTTCGCGTCTCATGGCGGCAGGGTTCGGCTGCTGCATGTCGGCAGTAGCAGTAAGGTAATATTACGAGGTGCCCTACTAGGTACAAATACCTAACCTGCTTTAAGGTAGTAAGGCCCTACCTAGGTATACGCCCAGAAAATAGGGGTACCTACCTTACCTTATATATGGAAGATACCTTACAGCTCTGATGTAGTCGTATCGTATGGTTCCATGCACTTCAACTTTACGTGAGGTTGCAACTGCAGGAAGAATGTACACGTGGGCCAACGGTGACTTCTCTTCCCCTAAGCTTGGGGTTGTCCCGGTGCACTGGGGTGGCCGGCCAGTCGGAACCACGTAGCCCGGTCTCCGGTTGGCCACGTTTGGTAATATCTTGCCCCCCCCATGCTTGGAAAACGCATGTCAAAAGGAGTCAGTCACCGTGACAGAAAGGTCCGGTGGGTCCGTCACAACTTGCTCAAGCACGGAATGGGTACCTCATCGCACCCGTACGCACCATGGAGATGGTCCAGTCGGGAACGGCTAGGCGAATGGGCACTGGCGCGATGCAAGTCTATAACTTCGGCTCTTCCGACCTGCCCTTGAGGTTTGACCGACCAAAAGCGCACTGCCGTTCAACGTGAATGGCGCGGTGTGCCATGGGACCAACTCGAATCTGCCAGGGTCATCGTTTGGTTCGAATCCCAAGATAAGCTCTGGATTCAAAGAGACGTGAGATGATCTCTCAAGGGGTATCTAAGCATGGGTCGGCCTGGGTCAAGAGATATCGGCCAGCGTCTCTCAGAACCCTTCCTCGCTATGAAACAAATGTACCTCATTAACCCAGTCATCTCCCCAATCCAAACGGTCGTGAATCGATATGAGACAACCGTTTCCATCATCCCATCCACCCCTCTGATTTACTTCCGCTCCTCCCTTGCCCTTTCTTCCCAAAGGAACTCCCCACCCTCCCGCCATCCTCGCCCGGGACGGCCAAGAACCCGCCAAACCCGTTTCCGACCATGGAGTTGCTTCGACTGTCTCCGCTCGACGTCAGACTCAGCGACGCGCCGTACGAGTACGCGCTGATTGGTCGGGTGGGACTCGCGCTGCCTCGCCGGCCCGGTGCGGTGGGAGGATAGATCGAAGTCAGGTTCCACTCCAGCTCGTCGAGACCTTTGCTGTAGACCGAGAGAGCATGCGGGAGCCCTCTTGGGATCGAGTTGGCCGGTTGCCGAGCGAAAGGAGCTGCCGGAGGCGCAAGCAGGGTTTCTGGGAACGTATTGGAGCGGACGTAGAGAGTGCGGAGCGACGGGAGAGAGTGACTTAGGAGAGACTCGGTCAGGTAGCTGTAGTATGAATCCGCTGGTGGCTGGATCCCGTAAGACGACGTCGAAGAAACGATTTCAAAGTGCAGCGAGTGAAGAGATCGGGAGCTGAGCGGAGGGATAGGTTCCGCCGGAAGGGAGCGGTTGACACTCTCGTTGATTGAGAGGTGAGCGAGATACGGAGCGCTGGCAAGCACTAGATGGAGAGATTGCAGGAGGACGCCAGTGGAGATTAGGTTGAGGGTCGAGAGCATTTCCCGAATCTCTGGCCGTGCAAGATATGATTGAAGACCGTAGGCGGTAAGATTTGGTGCATCTTGGATTGAAAGATTGTGTAGAGGTGGCATGGATGGTAACGAGGATGTAACCTGGAATGTCGAGTCGTTGAGCCAGGGCGCGTCAACAATTTTGAGCTGATGCAAAGCCGGAAAGGAGCTGACGACCTGCAGAAAAGTATTGGATTCAATCATCAGATGCGATAGTTCCAGTATCTCCATACATTGCCATAGCCGTGATTGTGCAAGATTCGTGAAGCTTTGCTCGGCTCCGGTGTGATACTTCATCTTCCGCAAATCGGGGCAACGAGCCTCAAGCTCTTGTTTCAGCGTATTCGCCGAAGGGTCGTCGCTGTAGAATCCTTCCGGCAGGTCCACATACCGCAGATTGGGTAACACCGAAACCGTCCGGGCGAGGTCTGCTTTACATGTTTCTCGCGTCATATAAGGCATCTTGAGCAGTAGGACCATCATGGCCAGAGATTCATCATTTCTGACCGTCCTAGAGAACAGCTGAAGCCTTTGCTGAGGTGCATCCTTCGGGTCTCCGTTGCGTTCGAAGAACGATCGTCGCTTCCGGCTCTTCGCCAGCTCAATCTCTCGCTCGCAGTAGTGGACCGCATCGATCCGGACACTATGGTATCTACGATAGGGTCACAGTCAGTGAAGGTCTCATATTGATGACCGCCACGACACACCCTGACCCACTCACAGTAAATTCTGCGCGACTTCTGCCCACCGTCGACAGACCAAGGCGCACTGAGCCAGGTCGCGCATATCACATAACATGCACCCATCGCCCATGACGGATTCTTCAGAAGACTCATACGTCATGTCTCTTGTGTGTGGACAGACAGAGCAGAAAATCCTTTCCACGACCGCGGTGGGGAGTTTCGCAGAGACATACAAGCCAGAGGATCCGGTTGCAGCGAAAGTGGGCGGCGCATAATGAGTGTAAACTTGAGCTTCGGCGCCGTTATTCTTCAGCTTCGATCTGGAACGTATATGCTTGAGGAATTTCATGATGTTGAAGAAAGCCAGCTTGTCGCGATCGGACGACAGGCTTCAAGCTGGCAGTAACACAGCGAAAAAAGCGGCTGGGTACTCTATTGGCTTTAGAAATCCCCGAGGGGTGTGGAGTCTCCTTCGCTGGATTTCGCGGCGGAAGGCGTTCGGGTGACTGATTGGATGGATGTAGGACAACTCAGATATGTACAGTATCTGCATGGGACCAAACGCCAAGTTGTTGACGAGGTAGGTAAGAACCACCTACAGAGTATGAGCCTTGGCGACTGCAGAAGAAGTCCGGAATGTGTAAGGAATGAGACTAGTATGGATCGCTCCACTTCATCAGATCTCGAGTATGAGGGTTACTGTTATCAAATACCGTACCAATTGACAAAGCACTGATATGAACAGCGAGCAAGCACGCAGGTTGACAGTCAATAGTCTGTCTTTAGAGGCCCAAATCTCTTTAAACACGCGCTGATTTGACTGACGCTGGGAAGACTGTCACATTCATTATTCACAGCTCTGTATGCCGCTACTCTCTTGATCCTATTACTACGCACTTATACTTCTCTTGACCCCAATGTTTGGGAGACATGCGGACAGTACTGCAAACAGCCAAAGACACTGTGAACCTATCGGACGGCGCGTAAAAAGCACCTTCGCTTTTGCCAGCTCATCCGAGCATATGTTCGAAGTACCAAGATACTTGCTATGACCTCGTTGTCAATCCTCTCATTCAGCTGGGCTTGCAAAATGAAGGTAACCTGTTTGTGAATGAATCTACCTCGACAACATGGACACATCTGTTCGATAGAGACATTACCTGTTAGGCTGGCTCAACTGACTGCATTCAGGAATTTGAATTCACTTTTTAACATGACAGCCAGGAAGTTCATATCTGGAGGTCAATCCAGCAGTCGAGACACTCATTTTCAGCATGAGAGAAAGAATATCTGGCCGAACTAGATTGTTTTGATTTCTACGCATCAGGATTATAATACTCGAGCTCGACGAAGCGATCTTACGAAAGACTCGCTGTTTGAACGCCAAAATGCCGCTAATGCATGCTCCAAGTGCATGATGGAAGACGAGGCCTGAAGACCGTCTTGTCGAAGTGCATCTCCTCAGAGTACGTCAGACTTCCTCTTTCGGTTTGTCTGCGCCGTTGGCATCTCCACCATCCTTCTTGTTCCTTGAACCTTTCTGGGTGAGCTCCATCATGACTCGTTCCGCGTCCGCCGCGAATTTGCATCTCTTCCTAATGGCTGATCCATACCGGTAGAAAAGAAACGGGAATGGCACGCACATGAGCGCCAGGAACGCGGGAATGGTGCTGGCCCAGTGGATGCCCAGATTGTCATACATATGCGTGGTGAAGAGCGGAAAGGCGGCGCCGAAGAGACTGCGGAGGACGGAATTGGCGGCCAGGACGGAAGCAGCGTAGATGGTGTAGGCGTCGATGAGGTAATTCATGATGCTTAGGAAGACCAGAACCATGCCGAAGCCGAATGGGACCGTGGCGATGATGCACACGATCCAGTGGATGGATGGGTAATTCGTCCAGGCGAAGACGAACAAGCCGACCGGAATACAGACGGAACCCATCAAGCTAGGTGGCAGTCGCACTTCCGGGGGTGTGCCGGTAGCCCCGTCTTTCCTGTACTGTTCCGCTGCCTGTTGATAGCGCGTGTTGTCGGGGATGGTATATATGACTGCTGCCAACATCCCGACGGCCACGCCGAGGAAAGCGAGACCACCGATGCCTTCACTCCAGCCCCGCTGTTGCTGGAAGACGATAGGGAAGGCGGCGAACATCATATAGAGAGTTCCATAAATAATGCTCATGTACACACTCAAGAGGAGGACAATTGGTTCACGGAAAAGTAGGATCCATGGCCTTGACAGAGCTACCTTGAATGCCTCGCCAACCGACTGCGGTTTACTCGACCGCACGTCCATCTTCGTACGATAAACTTTACCGGTCGCCTTGAACAGGGCGGCTACACGTTTGCGCAGGAGAACGGGTGGATACGTTTCGGGAATGGTCAGAGAGCCGATGATCCACATGGCGCCGGTGAAGATCGCCATCAGGCCTTCAACCCATCGCCATCCCTTCGCTTCACCCAGGAAGCCACCAACGATAGGGCCAAGCACCGGGCCCATGAAAGGTGCCGCAGCGAATATGCTCATGGCCTACCCTCGCTGCGAAGCGGAAAACATGTCGGCAATAACACCACCGGCGTTGGTCAGAGGTGAAGATCCAAAGGCGCCGGCGAAAAAGCGAAGGATGACAAGGGTCTGAATATTCCGTGAGCCAGCGGCACCCGCATTAAACGCGGTGAGCGCCCCATAGGTGCCGAAGAAAAGGGCCTGCCGACCGAACAGCTCCGAGAGCGGAGCCCAGAGCAGCGGACCGATGGCGAAGCCGAGGACGAAGAGCGAGATGCCCAGGGTGACGACTTCTGGGCTGGCAGCGAACTCTTCAATGATTTGGCTGACACCACCGGTGTATGCCGAGGAGGCGAACGAGACCGCCAGAAGCGCGATAGCGACGAGGATGGTAAGAGTCCATTTCTTCCACATGGGAAACAGCATCGGGTCTCGAGGATCGTCCGGGATAAACTCGACGACGTAGGGCTCCTCTTCGGTCCCGGAGCCGACATAGCTATGATTCAACACTGCCGGCGTGACCAAGGAATGGGAAGCGACGACTCGCCAGTGAGACAACCTGTTCGGTCCCCTTTGCGAATCTGCTCCGGTAAGAGTGTGGGAAGAAACATCGTCATTACGGTGGTCGTTCACCATTCTCAGCAATATGGTAGGCCCTCGCGTGAATGATACTTGATATGTGGAAGACAGCTGAAGCTCGTAATTGGCTCTCTTGGGACAGATATGAGGTCAGATGGGTAAGTCGAATTGATCCTCCGAACATGCAGTTGGAAAAAGGAGAGATATATGAGAAAGGGGAATATGCATGACGGACGAGAGCGGTACTCTACCTTATTCTCTTCTTCCCTCGGCGGCGGAACTGAGATAGATGTTGAAGCCCTGCATCTCTTTCATCTGTGTCATAACTCAAGGTCAGCACATATTGAGGTACGTAGAAGCTTTAACACGTATAAAATTCCCGGCCTGGGGACGTGTGTTAGTGATTCATGGTGTGATTTAATCCTCGCAGCGCTGGCAGACTGGCTAATATTAACCCCGAGTACATATGTGTAACTCCGTAGTACGAAGGCGACGAGCAAATTTGCACGCCACCCCGCAGCTTTGCAGTTTTACATTTGGAAGGACAAGATCTCAATGAAACGCAGTTACCTCAGCGAAGATTTGGTTATCTTCAGTGATAAAGTCAGTATCTCATTCTGCAAAGAGACTATAGCTGCTATATTTGCCAATTCATGTGAAGTTGGAGACCCTCAAGCCGTTGGATCAAGATTTTGGGCTGGCGTACAATCTTGCTCATAAGCGCCAAACACGGTGTTTACACAGCACAACTCAATAAACTCACCATAGAATGATACAAATTAAGTGTAGAATAGATCATATTAAAGACATATCTATGCTTTGAAGACGGTATCTCAGCTCTTGTTCTATCTATATTGCAGATATTTTTGCAGTGTTTGGTTGCGATATGTCGAAAAACACCATGTTCCCCGCTTATAGTTCGCCCGGACACTGAAAAACACGCCCTTCGTAGACTGTGTTGTGCATTGCATTTGTAAGCCCATATGCAAGCCCTCGTGCGGTTCGAACCTTATCGGACGAATTATGCGTAGACGAGTACCCAGGGGACGGCTATCCGGCTTCGAAGGTAAGATCTTACCTTACCTACATGCAGGTTGCTCACCTCAGCTTGGATGATGCAAATAAGTACATGTAAATCAGACGCCTTGATAGTTCCCCCGATGGACCTCTTTTACTGGAACTAATGCATCAAGAATCTACCCCATCTCTCCCCTTGCCTCAAGCCTGATAAGTGAAACAGCAGGAATCCCAGTTCTCTGTTGCGTCTAGTTTCCCAGATTCCGCACAAAAGACCAAACCATCCTCTAGTGGAGCCTTCCTCGGTTGTAGGGAGAAGGTGTTCATTCATGGTCGAAACTTGTACTCGTTGTGGATCTGTGATCAACGCCCCTTCTGCCTACCTCTATCGTGCTCTTGCTGGGATATTCGAACGAGAAGACGCGGTTGGTACCTGGTTAGCGTTACAGGAACAGCACCTCTAGATGGGCATCGGCCACCATGCATCACTGTCCAAATTAAGTACCGGTGCGTCAACAACACATGGTGACCGATGCCTCTGAGATCACAAACCTTCGCCAACCGCCATGTTGATATCCAATCTCTTTTCTCTCTCGATCACCGGCCCGGCGCTACCGGTGTTTTGCTCCACGTGAGCCAGGAGGCTCCCCGGCAGAAATCGACTCTTTTCGCTAAAATCCAGCATCGGCCCTTTCGCATGCCTGTCACCCGTCACCAAGCCCCTGCCTCTGCCCGTACCACCTTGGCTGCTGCCTGTCCTGGCTAAGAGGCCACCCGTAAACGCGTCTACTTCTTCCTGGACGGAACTGCGCGTCGTATCAACCGAAGGTCGCGCTGCGCTTGTCCGTTGCAGTGAGGACGCTTCATCATTGCTCGTGCCAGGTCTGCGCCACGCGATAGCGGGAGGAATGGGGATTAGGACCTCGGGCGACGTCGCTATGTCTACTAGACCCCCGGGGGGCATCTGACGCGGGATCACACCACGCCCTCTTCGTGTGTGTTGTGGGGCTTCCTTATACTCCGGGCTTAGATCGATCAGAGGCTCCGGCTTCTGGTGCTGTGAAGCGATACGCTTTGGCCCTACTGATCCCTTTCTAGTGGAGCGTGCTGTCGCAGTCCGGTTGAGGGTCGGCTTCCCACTTGTCTCCGCTGACGCACGCATGGACTGATCAGATTGTCCGCCCAATAAACCGGTGAGGGGAGTTGCAGCGTTAGTAACGTTGGACGATATCTCGCGCTCGAATTGAGTCCTCTGCCGGTGGCTGTAAGTTCGACCCAATAGGCTCGTCGGCGCAAAGGTCGTAGCTTCAAGTGTCTGAAGTGTTGGGCCTCCAGTAGACGGGCGAGACCGAGTGTCAGGCTTGGAATCAGCAACCACGGTATCCCCTGTACACTCTCTGTGAACTGCTGGGGCCGGAGCGCGTTTCCCACGAATTGACAATTTCCGTGCGTGCAACGCTGTGGCAGTCACCGGTGGCGCTTCAGCAGAAGAAGTATGCGTGCGGTCAGTCGCAAAGAGATCGGATTGAAGGTTGCCAGGTGGCAGAAGAGGCCGAAACGAACCGATCTGGTACGGTATAGAACTGGTTGATGGAGCTTTCTGATGCCTTGTAGTTTCAGAGGCGATGCCGCTTCCTGTCATTTGATTTAAGCCCACGGAGACGTTGATATCAGAGTCGTCCCTTGTCCTCCCTTTGCCCATGACGTTCACCAGGTACCAGCTCCTCCAGCCCTGCACTGCGCTATACCACAATGCTGCGACTTTCTTGTCATTGGTTGCAAAGAAGTGCACGAAGTTGGCCGTGCTGAGAAAGATGGAGGACTTCTGTTGGCTTTTCACGGCGAAGCATATTCTTTTGGGTGGTCTGATCCTTTTCGATAATTGGCGTCGTGTTGGAACGTATATGTCAAAGTCGGACAAATGGCAGATGTTAGACGCCTCGGCCCCGTCCCGTTTGGCTACTTGGACTTGCCCGTCCGATCTCAGCGTTGCCCAGCGCTTGTCCCATTTGCCCGGCTTCTGGGAATAGTGAATGTACACAGAGGTATCCAGAGGTCGTTCGTCGGGGACGTGTTTGACATCTAAGTCCTCGTCATCACCTCCTGTTGCCGACGGTACCAAATCCAGTTTATTCTGCGCATCATGATCCCAAGAATTCATAATATCCCGGACATGTTCGTATTTACGAATTCGTCGTTCAAGGCCAAGTCGTGTGAAGGACTCCAACAGAACCGAAGTCGAGGGCTGGAATTTCTCGGAAATAACATTTCTGGCTGAGAGGATGAGGTCCAGGGAGGTTGTGGTCGGGTGGATAGGGAGGTCTATCTCAGAGCTGTTGCACCTAATCAAGACTCTCTGACCGTGATATATTAGCGCCAGTGATGCTTCTCTGAGGAACTTAACATACCCGTTCACCAGCGTTGACCGCAGAAAGCGGCGCATCCAGTCCGGGCACGACCGTTCCGGCCCCTAAATCTAAGCGTACAGGCGACGAGATCGTCCTATTTAACGTCTCCCCGGTCTTCCCTGTGCTGGCCGATATTGCACGGGATGGTCTGTCGTGACCTATTGACAGAGGTCCGGTTTCATAGCCCGTGCTATTCCTCGGAAACGATAGGGCAGACTCGATAACATCGCGTTTCTGATCTGACCGCTTGTGCTTCTCCCTCGTCTGGAATTCCGACTTGTTCACTTGCCTTGTATCCGCCCTAAGCGTTCCACAAGCGTCCTGCTTTCCAAGCCTTTTCTGACGACTATCCCCCGCGTCACAGCGAGAAAGAGGGCCCAGTCCCGGTGTTCGTTGCGTTTGGGTTACCGGTAGTTGCCGGCTTTGGTGCTTCGCCTCACCCTCATGGCCTTGCTGTTGTGACTCATACTCGCCAGTGGGTTGTGAACTTTCTACGGTAGGATCAGATGCAGGATCAAGAAGCTTGGTATGCATGTGTCCGCCCCGGTTCTTCGGCCGTGATGTGGGTCCCGAGTAAGTAGTAGGGTTTGAGCAATCAGCTTCTGGAGAACGAGGTAATTCATGTACTCGTTGTGTTGCTAGCGATACCGTGTGTTTCCCTGATGGGCTCGTCTGGCGAGTCGAGGGAAGGGCTTTCGAAGCATGGTCTTTAGGGCGGGGTGCCTGCTCGATACCATGGCCCGGCGCCGAGTCCGAAGCGAAATTCGAGGGAGAAGTTGATGGGAGCTTTATGGAATGAGTACCTCGATAGCGAGAGAAACTATGCGAAGTAGGATCGAGCCTAGGTGGGGGAAGTGTCACAGACGACGCGGCCAAAGGCAAGGGCAACGCGTCGCTGGCCAAAGCCCTCTTCACCGAACGATATCTTGAGAATTTAGGTTCCGGCAGAGGCGCCGTCTGCGTTTCTGATGCCATTGATATAGGAGTTGACAGGGGAGTGTGCGTTGGCGAGGCATTGATGATGAATATCAATGCGTGGGCGCGGCGAGTCCAGAGGGATGGGCGATTTAATTAAATATTGGCGGGGTTTGACACCTTAGAGAAGGAGGGAGATTACAAGGTATGGTAGGATAAGAAAATTGGTCGCAGGTATTCAAGAAACTTACATAGTACACCAAGCTTGATTGATGTTACGTCAGGCCTACATTTAGGTGTAATAAGGTATCTTCCAGGCATGTTTGGTTAGGTATTTGTAGGTAAGGTATCCTTTATGCATTTGCCCAGAGTTGCCACAGTGCGCTTACCTACTCCGTACGAGTACAAGTCCCGTAATTATAGAGAACAGTGAGCAGCATGTGGAAATTGCGAGTCCTCACGCCCAACTACAAGATATGTAACTATTTCAGGGAGCATCAACTTCCCGTCCGCGTCGTTGTGAAGCAGGCAGCCGAGCTCCTTGCTCTCAGTAACCCCATAACCATATTCGATGCTGGCGTCAGTGCATTTGCAGCCCTCCACAAGGACCTATGCCGGCATCTGTGATCCTACCTTCCCCCCGGACTGGGTCTAACAATCGTCTAGATTGAGTGCGTGCTACGACGAACAGTTGATCTGGTAAGTTAGACGAGTCACACAGAGCTCACACGCGTCTCTACCTATCTCCGCACTGCTCGAACCTCCCGTCTCCTGCGTAGCTGTCAGTATCATGTGTTGTGGCTTGCGGTACTGGCGAACCAACCACCAATCCTTGAAATCCTGCGTCTGCACATCGATCCCTAGTTCCTTCAGTGCCCTCGTAGACAGATGCGTGTCATACGGTCTCTGTACGCCTCCGCTTTGAATGTTGCCCGGCTGGTTCCTCACGATCCCGTCAAGGGGCAATCCCATGATTTCCGCCAGCAGTTCGCAAATCTCGAACTTCGTGTACCGGTCTTCGGAGGAGAATTGCAATACCCTCGGCAACGAAGATCTCCCCTTCCCAGCTTCCAAGTATCTAACTGCAACGTCCTGACAGACCCTTCCCACGTCCTCTGTGTTGGTGGGATACCTCAAGGCCCAGTCGTCCATGTTAATCTGTGCACCTTTTTCTTGTGCTTTCCACAACGCATCCAGTAGCACATTGATGGCACTTTCCTGGTTATCCTCTGCATGTCCGTAAAGGACCGGTACCCTCAGGACGACACCCAAGCAGGTATCTGCAGTCTCTTCTAGAACTGAGGTTTCACCATCGAGCTTTGTCTGACCATACAGGTTGGAAGGATGGGCGGGTGCATCGTTGTCATAGGGTGCATCACCACGAGTACCAGGGAAGACGTAGTCCGTAGAGATATAAATTAGTAGGATCGACCGGGCGTTGGTCGCACGTGCGAGAAGACGAGAGGCAGTAACATTGATGGCCCGGGCAGCGCTGGGATCGGCGTCACATTGGTCAGGGGACCGTTTGGCAGCACCTAGATCATAAGCTTGTGAACCTGACGCAGGACGAATAATGTTGGTAGATAGTCCGTACAGTGAACGACTACTTGTGGCCTTCGGACCCATCAGTTTCAGGATCTCGATTAAAGATCATCTCGTATCGCACACGCTGGGCTTCATACTTGACTTCCTCAAGAGCAGCCACGATATCCTCTTCTCTCCCTAAATCGACCTTGAGTGTGGAAGGCGGTCGAGCTCTGGTAAAGCCGGTCCCGACAGCCTCCCACCCAGCTCTCTGGAAAGCTCCCACGACTTCACGCCCAAGTAAACCTGTCGCCCCAGTCACTAACACTGTTCTGGTCATTCTATTGCAATTCAAAACAAGAGTATGACGATTATCCCACGGCCACCTTGGGTAGGCTGAGTAGCTTATACGCAGCTGCTACTCAGCACCGTCGGTACACAAGTTGCTCTCGAAGCTGTAGGAGATATCTTCACGGCATGACTGGCATCCTGGACGGACGGACAGGCTCTACACACGTCTTCCATATACAATAGCTAGTAGTGCTGCTCTCTCGACTCCCATGTATCTACAACCAGCTCTCTTCTCTACAGCGACTCGCAAGGAGTTTCAGTAATGAAAAGGCTTTTCTTCTACGAGCGAAGCAGTTTTTGTCCAAAAATTCCCAGTCGATCCGAAGACCAACAGGAGTGGTCAAAGGTAGTTTTCAACTAGCAAAAACACGATCTCGGACGAATCCTCACTGATACGCGTAATGCCCGTGCACTAGGTTAAGGAGAAAAGGAAAGAGAAGAAATGTTTTTGGAAGAAAAGTTGAGAAATTTATAGACGCGAATGGCACTAGCTAAGCGAGAAGTTTATCCATTGCCGAAGCTGCCACTACCCGGCTGTGAATATTGAGTTACTTGTACACTGTACAGTATCGTAGAGAGAACCCCCCAGGGCCTGGAAAATATCACAACGGCACCGTTGTGACTGTTACCGTTATGCGATCTGTGCCTTAAATTCGTACCTCTAGCTCGACTTCCACCTGGGCTGCTACTCTCCAAAAGCATTGTTCGCTCGATCTCTCTATACAAGACCCATCGCCTCGCCAGCAACAGCATACCAACAGCAACTACCATGTGATCACCTCACGCCTGTACATCTAAAGCTTCCAAACTCCCATATGTATTCATGGAGCCTGTGGCTCTTCTAGCAGTCAGGTTGCTCGACGTTTCTGGACAGCGACCTTTCTGAGGATAGAAGAGCTTGTGTATCGACACTGAGCATGAACTCACAGCTTGCATTGCCATCACTTCCGCTGAAGCAGTCTTTGTTCAAAACGGTACCCGTTTGCTTTCTCCTCCAGCTCGTCGTACAGGATCATGACACTGCAGGTTGAAAGTTGCATATGCTTAAGTGACTAATATAATCCTTGGATTCTGATATTTCCATACAATTTCTGTCTATGTCATCCATGTGGAATTAGCGGATCTTCATGCAACTTTCGACCCGCAGTGTCATGACTCTGTATAGCTCTCTGTTGTATGCAGGGTGACCGGTGATCTGATGTCCAGTTGTGGCGGTATTGTCAGCTTCTACAACGTCCATTTCACCGTTATTGAGTCGTCAAGGCGCTGGGTCTTCCAACTCCTGCGCCGGATCTAGCTGTACGGCGTACGCTGGATGTCCAAGGTTTAGAGGCCAAAATTTGACTCGTACTGGCCGTTTGGAGTCTACACCGGCGGACCTCCGACCAGTACTGGCATACGCTTCAGAAGTGTCCACGTGGAAAATGACAGTTCGATCGGTAGCATGTGTGAGGTTTAGCAGGTTGGAACGCGGCGTCGACGTAGTGCGCTAGAGCGATCGAACTCGATTTGGCAGGACTGACTTCCCTTGGGATATTACCAGCTGGGAACAACTCGAGACGCGCAGAGCATCCGAAGGGTATCCGCAACCAATACGCACTTTGAACGCAATGCATGTCGGCGAGCAATTAACAGATCAACAGTGAAGGATTGGCTAGTGCCCCATCAACTTGAGCGACGTCTCTGAGCAGCACGTAGTGGATTTCGCATGCCAAAACCGTTAACTCAAAGACCAAGGCAGATATGTCGTTTACTTATACCACAGTCTCTGTTGATCGATTCTTTATTGGAACATTCAGCAAGGTCTCAGGATTTGTTTCCTTTATCAGTCCCGTTGCCGTGTTTATCAGTAACTCTCTGTAACACCTGCCATTGCAATCCGGAAAATCCAATGATTGTGTTGAAAGCCTCATCCCGGTCCTTCATGGCCTCCATACGCAATGTTGCACCATCCCTGAACGTGAACTCGAGTTGCCCTAGAGCCTTCATGGCGAGTTTTGTCAGAGTGGAGCCTTGAAGCTTTCTCATCTCCATCATATCCAGAAAGGTCCGATTCCAGAGCTCTTTCTTAGGCAGACTTCGCACAAAGCGTATGCCACTTGAGTGGACGATAAGCCGGCCTATATGGCGGTTCCACTGAGCACGGAAGGAAATGACATCCTGGCTTTCCAGTATACTCGTGTTGGATACCACGCTTTGCAAATCCTCATTCCCGCTCTCGAAGCCAGTTGACACTGCCTCATATTCTTCTACAGGCCCAGTTCGAAACTTTCCGCGAATTGTCTCTTCAGCCGCATGTGAGTCGCTTTCGGGAGATCTTGTTTCGAGAGAATAGCCTTCCTCGACCTTGCGCTTGATTAATTCTTCGCGAACTTCCTGCGCCTGTCTGCGCAAATATTGGAAGGACCATTCGGCTGGGTAATAGTCAGTTTCAAGAATACTCTCTATGCATACGGAACGCGACGGAAGCATACCGTCTGTAGGAATGTCCCAAAAGATCCACTTGAACGGCGAAACGAGGTTACGATACTTCGGGTATAAGCTCGCAATGGGCCAGGAGACGAAGAATCCGCCGCCGCCGATAAAAGAAAACACTTTCATGCAAAACGTCATATCTGCGAACAAGGCCAGGGAAAGACAAGCAGCGAAAAAACACAGAGAGTTCCTTGTCTTCTTCGGTGATGTCCACGCATGAAAACTGGCCTTCGTCAGCGTGGAAGTAACGATTTGCACTTCATTGAGACTACTGACTTGGCGAAGACCTCTAGCATATTTGCCATATCATTCAGCTGAAGTTGCACATATGGTCCAAACTCGTCAACGAGCGGCATCATCCATTCCTTACGGCCGTGCTTGCTGATCAGTTCGTCAAAGCTGTAGGCCGTCTTGCCTCCATGGATGGTCCGATCGATAGACTCGTTTAGAGACTTGACGGTTGATGGGAAATATCGGTGCTTGACAACGATATAGATGATATATGCCCACTGTTGACTGTTAACGGATGTGAGTAACAAGTAAGAGTCAGTAACGAACCAGAAACGCTGTCAGATGTTGAGTATACCATAGCACTAGATATATGGCAAGCCATTTCCCCGTCTTCGCAGGGTCTTCCCAACGGTACACACTACGAACGTCCATTGCCCAAGCTTGCCACGGCGCACTAGCCATGACCAATCTTTCAACATGATGCTTCAAAGTGTCCAGATCAAATGGCAGCTCGTCAAAGTCATCAACATACTGACCACTGAAGTCTTGTGTATGATAGAGAATGATCTGATAACGAGCGCTTTGTTAGCTTACGCATTCATTGTGAGGCGATTGTTCTATACTTACATATCCCAACCATTTAAGCCATTCGTAGCGTGAAACTTCCCCGTGGATATCCCTTTCCGCGAACGCTTCGCCATGAGGAAACTCCACGTATCTCTTTGGAACCACACGCACACGATCGACATGCCTGCTCGTCACCCATGCAACGCGTAGACTCTGTCTGTGGGCTTCCATGTCCTCCACTTTTTGCTTGAGCTCGTTCTCCATAGGATCCTGTCCTTGCGTATTGAGGTCGATTCTGGACGAGCTTGATGCTTGCACTTGATTGAGGTCTATGTGCGCTTGCAAGTAGTTGGCGTCAGATTCTTGAGACGGTTTTGGCCGCTCCGCTTCCGAAAGCACGCCCGCGGTTGTTCTTGTCGCTTTCGACTTGACAGTGTCTATGGGGTGTGTTATGGTCTCGACAACGGTGTGTAAAGTCCCCGATGCTTTACCGCGGCCTTCACCGATACTTGCGCGATCCTTCTTGACAGCCTTGCTCGGGTTGAACGCTGGGTTCTCATCGATCTGTTCGGACATACTTTCGTCCTGCCAGCAACCCTCATTGTCTCCGTCATGCCGCTTCTCAAGCTTCAAAAGAGCTTTAGCTTTGGTCTTGGTCCGGCTTGTGAGATTGTGAAGTCGTCTACGCCTCGACTGGAACCCAGCTTTGCCGGTACTGCTACAGTCGGACGAGTTCCGCTCACCAACAGGGTCCATTGTTTCGAGTTAGAAATTCGGCTGCGCTAACTGCCTCCTGCTGGGGATAACCGGAAAACCGCAGGCTTGCTTGATTGTTGTTCAGGGCTGAATTCTAGTCTAGCGGAGGTCAGTTTACCATCAGGCCAAGTATACTGCTTCGAGATTGTAACACCGTTCGCCAAGTAGCTTCAAGCCATTCCAAGCTTCAGTGTTTGCGATAGAGTAGAGATGAGAGAGTTCATAGTGTCTTCAAAAAGCGTTACCGCATCCTTGTAAGGTAAGCTACAAGCCCTAGGCAAGGCGGCAATAAGCCTTTGTTCGTGGTCTTCGTGAGGTGATACCAGACACATGGCAAGACTGTAAGCAAAATGTGAATGCGAGTTTCGGGAAGTAATCGCCGTATAATGGATCAAAGCCATGAAATTGCTAGGGACAGTTAGGTATTTGCGACGATGACGATTTGAGATGATGGGCGTCACGCTTAGCCCGAGGAACTGTTGCACCGCATCACCGTCATGAACAAGGGTGCAGGAGGCTTGCCCGATCACGTAAGCATTATGACGGACATGTGTTCCGATAGGGCTATGCATCAAGGGCTATCAATAGATGGTGTTGCATTTCCTTCGCAACATTTGACTCCATACCTTACTAAATCGAGGGCATTTTGGAATAAACGATTTTATGTGCCGGACGCAACTGAAGACTGCGACTCAATGACAGGCCTTACTCGATCATGGTAATTGAATGGGGTCTCACATGACGATCTCACAGTCTCTCATCACACTGTGTCTGCCGCTTGTAAGTTTCGAACCCCTCATGTAAGTAGACGTACAAATGTATTTTGCTGCTCCTATGCGCATCATTGTCTACCGAATGGAAACACTGATGACTCCCTTTGGACAGTCTAAGAGAAGTTACAAGGACTAGGCAGTGCGTGCCACGCTCAATAGAGGAGGTGTGCAAGGGTATGGAAAGGGTGCGAAGCTCTTAGACCACCTTCAGATTACGAATCTCACCATAGCCGTTATATGCCACTCCCCTCAGGTTCCATTCAGGACATGCACATTGAACGTTTCCGCCCGCGTCGGTTGCTCGACTGAGTATTCGCCTGCTCTCCCCCTTCTCCAATGTGATCGCAGCTTCCCACAGTGCCCAACACCATCTTCCACGATCTCTAGCCCCATCGATGATTGTGGCATCCTTCCAGGTATCACCGTCATCGGCGGAAACCTCAACTCTCGTCACCGGGCCATGGTCGCCTTGCGGCAAAGCGTAACCTTTGACCAGAACTCGAGAGGAACTCCTCAGGGTTTCACCGTTCTGCGGCAGTGCAATGACTGAGTTGATCGGCATGTCTTGGATTGCGGGTGTCACGTCCCAGTACTTCTTAGCGCTCTCCTTGTCGGTGGCTTCTGGAGGTAAGACCTTGTAATCAAACTGTTGGTAAAAGTTGCTCGATTCGTTGGCTTGCACGGTGATACGGTCAAGCCATTTGACCGAACGTGCGCCTGCAATGCCGGGCGCTACGACGCGAAGTGGAAAGCCATGATTAGCAGATAGGGGCTTGCCGTTCATCTTGCATCCATTAGCTTAGTAGACCGTGATGAGATACTGATACAACCATACCTCCAGAGCAATGATTACGTCCCCATCGTCACGCATAGCCCTATCGAACTCAATGCTCCCGCCATACCATTCGGCGTCCTGACACTTCACTTGGAAACAGGCAAAGGCAACATGTGCTTTCCCCAAGCCGGACATGTTCACGCCGGCTCTGAGAAGGACATCCCTCAGCCTAGGACCCTTCCAGATGCAGTTCATCACGGCACCATCGCCCCAGTCGATACCGTCAACCTCTTTTAGCAACGTTCTCATTGTGTGTCGGCGGTTACCGGCACACTGTAAAGCGCAGATGATCTCATGTTGCTGGAAGTCGTGTTTAAGTTGCACGATAGTAAGCTCCAGTACCTTTGTGACTGCGCCATCAACGCGGAGAACATGACTGTCCGCGTCCAGGTGAGGTATAGGCCCATGATTCCGATCGTAGGCACCCTTCTCCGTTATGAAGCTTTCAAGATTAGCAAGGTTGATCATCAAGCCGGAGCTGCCGGACATAACCACCTCGAGACGAGCTCTTCAACCGGTGGTTCTCGGTTAAGAGGGTTCTCCACCGAGTACTCCGTCTACAACACTCTCCGTCAGTCATTGAGCACCGCGAAATTCAAGTATATGTGGGGAATTTGGGATATACTAACCTGTATCATTCTCGCAATGAGGGCTGTCGTATTCATTACAACAACCAGAAGTAAATCGAAAGGGCTGTCCCTGCTTTGGAGGGTCAACCATAAGCCTTCCCAAGGTAAGTGCATGGGTTCTTGTTTCGATCGAGTGTCACCATGGTATCAGTAGTTGGGTTACTTTGTGAGATCTGGGCCGTGATTCGGAAGCTAATGTAGGTAGGATCGCTGTGCATCAGCCCGAGAGGCCGTTTACAACTACAGGAAGCTGCTGATACATCATGTCGTACTATGAGTAATCGCCTCTCTACCTACCTAGGTAGGTTCTTGAGTTGAGCATCAGTTGGTACACCTGCACTTTTATACGCCAAGAGAGCACCATGTCCAATCCTCCGCGCATGAACTGATCTTCGTACAACAAAGACCATACGATGGACGTACATCACTTAATTGATGAGGCCACCTGCTAAGGGAGCTGCGGTTGATGGGTTGTTTTCGTTGTCGGTCATTTGTTATATCTATGTTCAGATCTTCACAATCTGTATTATGCATCCGTGATCTTAACCCTAGTCCATAGGTGGGACGCCTCTAAAAGCACAATTCGATACTCTGATGTTGTACAGCCGTCCATCCATGATGCTAAACGCCCTTGATCTCATGAGTTGCGATTCAACACAATATACCGGCTTCGTGATAGATCAGCCTTCCGAAGGCATTCGCATGTAGTAGTCTATCGCCGCGCTGAAGGTCGCGAAGCCGGCGCATCCAAGAGCTGCTGCTTGTGGCCCGGCCTTTGCTCCTAACACTCCCCCTGTGATACAGCCGGCTGCTATGCCATTCTTCAGATCATTCTTGGCTCGGAACTGTGGTGGACCGAGGTTAGCATTCTGCAGAGCCTGATAGCAGAATACATACCCCTTCTATACAGCACTCTGTTCCTGAAAATATTGCCCCAACCAGCGCAAAGTTCTTCGCCGAACTGAACGACCGACTCCCCATGTCTTTGAACCCTCTCCGCAGTTGCTCTTTTAGAGGTAGATCTGCGAGTTGCTGCCCCTGCGCGGTCAAAGGCGTATCATAGCTCATCTGCGCCATCAGACCTTCTTCATCAGCTCCATTACTCCTCAGGGTAGAGCTTGGGACAGGCGGACACTTGACATGAACAACCCGAATGCTCCACCTAGGGCGAAGCCCATCCCACCAGCTATTACGGTCTTGGCGGGGCAGCTTTCCATTGCCGCTTGCATCTGCGGGTCGTCAGTTACATGTCTCCCAGCAGTGCATTTTCGGATCGCTGTATGCTCTACATTCTTGACCATGGCTTGCTCCTGCGCACTCATCCCCGCCGGCTCACCCCCGCCGGCCAAGCCCCGGCCGGGCATCCCTGGCAAACTCATCTTGTACAGATTCTAAAGTGTACGGTGCCTTGTGGACCGGCGAACCGTGGTAAGTCGCGCTAAGGTTCACTACGTGAAGTTTGCACGTGATAAAGCGTACACCTCGAACATGGCCCATCCGAGAAGCAATCAATTCGCGAACACCCTGACCAAGTTTGCCTACAGTGGCTATGATACCTCGGCCGATCATGTATATGTGATGATCAAGCTACTTGCTCTGTAGGCAACAAGCACCATCTGGAGCATGGCGAACATCGTGTTGTTAAGCTATACTACAAGGGTATATACGAGGGTTCTATGCATATACACGTGGGGCAGCCCATGACACAAGGCCGTTATGATACACTTGCTAATCCTCCTTCTTGTCTTCCATCGGAGACGGAGATTTGCTCAGAGATCTCTCCGAGTCTGCATCTGCAGAGGGTGGCGTGAGGCTCTTTTCCCATTCGTTCATGAGCGTTGATGCAGTTCGCTTGAGACTTCCAGGTGATAACTTCGTCAGCAGTGGCCAAGGAATCTCCTCCTGTTTCGTTGTAGGCATCAGCTCAGGTGAGGGTGGAGTGGGGTACATCGAGCTCTGACTTTATCACCATCAGCTTCCTTGATCAACCCAGCAGGTTCGAAAGTGGAAGACGACCATAACACTCAGCGAGGAGTGCGAGTCTCCAACTTAAATGTTATAACCATAGGCCAAAGTAATGACGGAGAAGTAGAAAGAGTAGCACATGACGCTACTGACTCGACAGGTACTGCCTTTTGGAGAGGAAAAGTCGAAATATGACCGGAACCAGAGGAATAGAGCGGATCCTCGCCCACACATACCATGTGCGCCTTATACTTCTGTGAAGCGGTGATGATAACCCTGTGTCTGATAGCAAAGCTTTGCCCGTCCGATCCGACGACTGCGTTTTCGAGCTTGGCAAATCCCAACTCTCCCAGCTTTCGTCGTCGAGCCCGCCGTCTCCCTGTGCGAGCTGTTGAAGGCGGTTTGGGTTCGATACGATCGCCTTTGATCTAGTCTTATCATCTGTTTCGGCCGCCGTCCTTAAGATGCTGCCAACATCGATTGACGCTGAGTCATCGACAGCGTTTCCGGAAAACGCTTCCGTGTCATCTGCTAGGGGAGGTTGCCGCACGGGTGTTTGGGCGTCTTTACTTCGAACGCTCATTTTACTATGTTGCCTACGTGCAGTTTTCGCGGGTGAGGCTGAAATCGTCCGGGACTGAGTCGCACTAATTCCCTCGTCACCAACGGTCGCTTGCCGCAGATCTTCGATAAAGGTCCAAAGGCCCTCCTTGAAGTCGACAGCTATCTGCTTTCCCGTGCGTAGAAAAGCATCCCTAGGTGGGTCCCGTATTGGCTGTCCGCTGCTGGACCCCATGTGTGCTGATTTACCTCTGGGTTGAGGAAGCAATATCGGCATAGTGGACGAACGGAACAACGGGCCAGCTGGATCTCTGTCGTCGCCAGACTGAGATGATTCTCCTCCTGAGGACAACGGCTGGCTGTAATTATTTTGTGCATTGGAAGAAAGGAGTGAAAGGGTTCGCATGTGCCGTGACCCCGAAAAGACCTTCCGCTTTGCTGGGCTTGTATCACCACCCAGGGCTTTCCTCCTATCCAGCTCGCTACTGGATTTTGAGGGTTCGCTTCCCTCTTCCACGTAAACGTCCATGTCGCTCCGTAGGACCCCGAACGTCTGTAGCTGTTCCACGTGTTGTGTCTCGTGGCGCTTCCGGGTCATCTCATGCATCGCCCATTGGCTCTTCAATTGCGCAAGGTCCGCCTCCGCGCGCTGAAGGTCCTCCCTGAGCTCCAACACGCGTCGTTCTTGGGCCGCGAGAGCGGTGAGAAAGCTGCCAGTGCCGGCTGGACACACCTGGGTGTCAGAAGACATCACGGAGCCAGTAGCCGTTATCGGAGTTGCCGAAGCTGATGAAGAGGGAGTATGCCGCGCAAGAGCCTGAACGCCGTTGGGTTGCAACGGCAAATTGAGCGACAATCTCTTGTCATTGCGGCTGCTGCTGGCAACTGATGCGGTACTGGCCGGTATTAATGTCGGTCTTGGAGGCGGGCACGTTGGAGTCCATGTTGCAATTTCCGCGCCCTCTTGGCTGATTGTTCGGGCAGGAGACATTAGGATGCTTGGTCTATCTTGCGCCGGTAAGGAGTTGATGTTCAGAAGTTCAAACCTATGATGCTTCTCAGCAAAACGCGGGTATGTTTACAGTAAGCGTGACGGAAGCGCCTCTAGAAGTAACAAGAGCAGAGATCCAGAGATCAGGTAGAGAGCTGACATCGGAAGGTGCGGCCTGGACGCGGCCCGGGAGGATCAAAGAACAAGGGAAGCCGTTGCCAAGATAGGTAGGGAATATTCATAAGGTAGTGCCCGATTAATATGTCAACAAAGAAGCCTCCCCGGGTAACGTTAGCTCGGTCCTACTTGATCCGTCGCGAAGATACAGAACCCTTGGTGCGGACAACAAATCTTACTAAGGTAGTACCTTATGTACAAATGTCTTCATTCTACCCGGTGGTGTTGATATGTATATATATTCAATAGTATCTACCTCTGATTACTGAAGGTTTCGTTTTTAGAAGATAGAAGTATGACTCAACAGATACATTATTCAGAAACGGTTTGAGAACAGTTATGCAATCAGCCCTATTGTTATACTTACTCTGAAAGTAAATGCATGCTACTGGAACTGAGAAGACTGCTAAGATGCAGTTATAAGATAAATGGGTCTAATTACATCGCAAGCATGCTAACCTTCCATGTTTATGAAAACCTGTCCTCCTGTTGCGGTCGCCGACCGAGCACGGCCTATCTCTGACAACGGTTGAGGGAAGAGCATTCGAGGGTGGCACACGTTGGATAGTGTCCATTTCTTAGACCCCGACCTCAGCGCCCCGACATGGGCCTTCGTGCAAGACACTGTGTGCCGGCACGTCCCCCCTAGCTGTGGGGATTTGCACTGCGGTCGTCTCTCTCTTGCTGGGATAGTCTGTGTTGTGCCCCTTCGTGCTCACAGCGGCTGTGTCCGCGGCAATAATGAGTCCATGCTTCCCGCCGCGAATCCAAACCTCCTCATTCGAATCCGGCAGGGTGATATGCGCGAGGCCCGAGAGGAAGGCAACGTACCTGCGTAAACATTGTAAGGGCGATGAGACTTCTCCAATGCGAAGACAAGGGACCTACTGCACGGCGGGGGCACGGTGGGCACCGCCGTTGAACTGAGCAGGGATGATAGTATAACTTGCGTTCGCGGCACTACCAAGTTGTTGTACTGCGGCGCCTGACGTGCCGGCTTGATTGGACACAACGAAGGGAGAGGAGAGCTGCCAGCATTCTAGTGTTGATGCGCCATTGACGGCAGAAATGGCGGTTAGATTGAGATATGTAGGTGTTGTTGCGATCGTACTTATTAAGAATTGAAAAATTGACAAGATCAAGATGAAAGACATGGTGCTTGAAGGCCTGATTTTCTTGCTGGGCTTTCGGGTCAGGGTATCTGAAGGTCAGATGTTCTCGTGGAGCGGCTTACGATGCATTAATGCATGCACCCAAAATTGTAAGCGGGCGGACGAGAAAGACGGGAATTATACGAGGTAGGAAACAGAAGCAGAGAGCGAAGGCAAAAGCAAAAGCAACGCAAACAGAGGACACCTCTAGGCATTGTATAGGGGAAATAACTTCAATGGTTCGAGCCCCACCGAACCGCTGGAACCCAAGTCGAAGTGCTCGGTGTCAGTTACCGATCGATCCTATCGAAAGCGATACAGATGGACGACATTGAATGGTATAAGAACTGCTCACCTAGGTAATGAACAGGACACGTGCTGCGCCATAAAATATGGGTTATATTGGGATGACTCGATAAGAGGATATCACCTTAGATCGATTCCATGGGTTAGCCTACCTGTACCTCGTCTGCAGTCAACTTATCTAGAAAGTCCTCCTTTCAATGACCATCCAGCAGCAGTTCATGACAAAGTGGTGGCTCAGGCTCCCTGCTCAGAGAGACAAAATCTACGCTGTGTCGACAGCTACCACAGCGTCCTAGATCGTCCACCTCAACTGAAGGTAGACCATCCTCTTTCCCGGGTTTGTTTTGGGCCCTAAACTTCTCTGAATAATTTGATTTGACTGCTATAAAGACGGCCGTGACTGCTCCTGCGGAATAAAAAGTCATATAGAACGTAATATGTATGATTGCATTCTTAGGGAAGCCTCGAGCTAAGCATACACTGTCTAATCACCTCGTAGCTATCATGAAGTAATGATCATAACCTGCAAGAACCTCATCCGTCATCACAACGGTCGAGAGAACTACGGATAGGTCGGCTTACAAACACCCGGATCGAAAGGAAAGGATTGTGAGTCTATAGTTTGAACGCTAAGAGAGCAACACTGACGTATATCCTCTATTTAAGCCAATATGTGAAGCCTTCAGGAGTGGAAGAGCATATGTTTGTTAAAGGTCTCTTCAAAGTCCACTGATATTCCGTAACCTTGTCGGTTTTGGCAATCTGATCGGCTGGTGAGCAATCTAGCAGCCATGGATACCAACCAGGAGAATGTGGAACTCTTTTCACGTCGACGGTTTCATAGCGGAGGTCAAGTGAATCGGCCCGTTGATAGAGGGATGCTACAGTCGGAAATAAACCCAACGTCACCGGTGTTCCCATGATTGTACAGAACAAAACCTCACTGACAGGCCGGCGCACCGTCAGTCGCAATCGAGTTGCCTAACCCGTCCAGTAGGTGCTTAGGTCCAAACCTCATACCGAAAGCTGAGGGCCGTGGATGCAATGGCAATATTGAGGGAATCGCGACTCTGGCATGACGCGAACCTTGTGAGTTATGCGCGGTTTGGCGAGAGATTCGGGCCATACCTGTGGGAGATGTGAGTCACGGCTTCTCATCATGGGGCTTGAATAATAGAACCATCGCGCCGCCCTGGGAGCTCTTACCATACATGGTTCTTTTGGACCCAACCGCATAAGTGTTATATCTTTGTTAAAACTCAACTATGAGGAGACTTTGAAAACAGTTTGCCTTATATGCTGACCAGTCCAGTCACGCAACGGATCGGCCAATGTTCGTGGAAGTTTGATCACATTTAGTATGAACCAGACCATCTGAGTGTCTCCGACTGTGTTCGTACCTATTTTGATAACTCTTCAACCGTCATAGTAGTCATATGTTGACTGGTAACTCAGGTGGCCCCGGGATTTGGCAGTCGTGATATCCAGTCCGATGGGTGGCAACTTTCTTACGTTTCGCGATATCCAGAGTGCACCACTATGGCAAAAGCAAAGCCCATGACCAGTAAGCCGAAAGACAACTATATCTCCGACATCTGAACAAACATTAGTAACGAGCTCGAGAGTCTCGGACGGGTAAACTCCAAGGGGCGCACATGGCTTGATCAACCAAGAACGAAGGAGGAAGTGTCACATGTAAAGGCTGCTTAATCCGCCATTGCTACAGGAAGTTTGGCCTCCGTTGACCAAGTTTCCAATACAAGTGTAGGCAGCTCATTGGCTGAGTCCCGCCTCCTAGACCAGATTTGACCAAGTAAGAACTCCCAGAGACTTGTGAGAGAATCACTAGACGCAAATTATCCTGTCTCACATCCTCTCTGTTCCCCATCTGTTTTCGATAACTGAGAGTCACTCCCTGATATGGGCTGACTGCGGTATGATAGGGTTACTTTCCATCGTGAGAGGATGTGATGAGACCTGCACAGTTGTTGAGACTAGAGCGCTCGACGATTGACTGTCCTGAACATGTCCGAGTGAGGTTCGGGGCAGTGGCCCTTCATGGCTGGACCCCACAATAGTTGTTGTTGTTCCTCTTGTGTTGATAGAGACACTGTGCCCATTCTCTAGATTGTCCAACACTTCGTATTCCCTACTTAGGAGATACGGATCGTTCAACTTCCCCTTCGTCGGTCTCGAGTTGCGCTACGCGACATTGTTGTTTCGGTAGCTTGCTCCACAAATCTCACTGCGAGATTTGGAGGATCGCGTATCAGACCGTTTACGGACAACATGACGGAAGAAAGCCGGTAATACCGGCATGCACCCAACAATGATTCCTGTAGTCTGTTCGGCCACGCTGCGGCAACATTAGCGACACCCAGACGTGGTATCGTTTCTCGTGAAGCAATGCGTACGCCAAGAGGGCTACTTTGATCAACATGACGGTTCGATTTGGATCCTTGGCCTTTCGAATCTGCCAACCAAGGCGAGCAACGCTCGACGCCACCGCGCTGATGAATGAGTTAGCCAGGGCTGGAACAGCACACGGGGCTACCCAATACTTACAGCATCCCAACAGCAAATACAAGGGAGATCCCCAGCTTCCGTTTCAACCGCATGTGCAAATTCCAGACGGCGACAAGTGGGATGATAAGCATGACAAGGTCCGATAGAACGTTAATGATAGACGCAGTGACTAGAAGAGAGTAGGTGTCGATGCAGGTAGTTCCTGGCACTTGCGTTTTGCCGGCGCATTGTAGGAGCACCGTGAGAACCAAGGCAATGCAATAAAAAAGATTGAAGAAGATCACAAACCAAATCGCGTAGTATGTTTTGGTTCTCGGTGTGTGAGGTGGGACGAACACTCGGAGGAGTAAGAGCAAAATCGAGAGTTTGGTGAAGAACATGGAGATCCTAGCAACGATCTCAATGTCGGCGAAAAGCTGCAGTCCCATTAGCACCTAGTTCGGGTGGAGAGCTTGCCCATTCTACCTACCTGCGTGAAACGTGCCGCATGCGCGACCGAGACGTTCCATAGATCTACGCCATTTCCATAGCGGAGAGTCTCGAAGAGAATTCCTGCGAGCCCAAAAAGTCCGATCTAAAGCCGTGTCAGGACACCACCGACAAGAGTCCTCAGTCTTGGGTTTGGCCGGCAAACCCAGGCAATAACAGATGCAACTAGCATGCATCAGTTACGCTTCGAACTCGAGTCAATAGTATATGGTAGTGGCAGACTTACAGTCATCCCACCATAAACACCGGTTGATAAAGTGTCTAGTGTAGACTCGGACAAGGACGATAGGAGTGGTGAGTGAGAGAAAAACAGTCATCAGTACGATAGTCACGTAGCCTTGAGATGGTGGATCAATGAGGTTGGAGATAGTGCCGGGAGGCGGACTCAGGGCAGGCCGCGAGCCCGGATCGGAAGCTGTGGTAGACATGATGCGCAGCGAGATCAAACGTGTCAGACTGTAACTCAGAGGACGGAGGAAAGAGGAGGTCCTCATAAGAGCGAGATGATTGATGCATTGTTGGGCTCAGGACGTTATCATTGTCGTGCTCGAATCAGACACCGGAGAGTACCAGCATTGAGAAAGGAAGCAAGCACGGGACGCAGCTGCAGAGAGCAGCCGTGTATTGTCAACACGGGTTACAAGAGACGAACGCACACACCTGACTGCTTTAATTCTGGCAAGGCTCCGTGAACGAAAATAGCAATACGCTTGTGCTTGGGATTGCTGGGCCCGACCAAAACCAATCAATGACGGAAGATGGTGCTAGTTTCTTATATATGCTTTTTCTGCCTGCCGCTCAGCCTAGTTAGCAAAGAGAAAGGAGAAAGATCATGCCATCTTGCAAACGCGAAAGACCCTCTTATACGAGTTGATGAGTTTCTGTTTCTGCAGCTTCCCATCCTTCGGAAGGCAATTTTGACTTTGGCAGAAATCCCCAGGCGCGGTGCATCGCTATCAGAAAGGTATCAAAAGCCAGTATCATTTCACTTGGCCACCAGTCCCATGCACGACGACGACGAACTTCTGCCAAAGTGGGTGGATTCCATTCGCCACGGGAGGTACAGATACTTGTGCCTTATGCACCGAACCATGCCGCATATGATTTATGCACACCACCTGCCCTTGCCTTTCCCCTCCTTTTCATTTTCATTATCATGGTAGCTCCGTAATTTGGCTTGGACGTGCACTTCCACCTTCCCGATCGTGGATTGACTGGAGGGGATTCTCATCATGATAATTAGCAACTTGGATTGAGCAAGTCCATTTCTGCCTACTCCTTCGTTCAGCCCGACGATCCATTTTCCCTCGCGGTATGTCGGGCTTGAAGCCATTGCTGTCGTTAGATCTGTCGGTCTCGCTACCGGTTCGCCCCGAGCCGAGTCAAGCCCCTGGCTCTGATCAAGGTATCAAGGTAAATTCCTGGTCATTTTCACGAGTATCTTACCTAGGTTCCTAACATGTACTTCGTACTTCGTACTAGGCGGTACTCCGTAATGCAGTAGGTATGTTAGAATACATACCCCAATGATGGGGTAATATTAATGTCCACGCGAAAGTACAGTTAGCTCGGTTATCTAATCGTATATATTGAGTATGAACAAACGCGGCTGGCTGGGTCTTGATAGTCTGAGTGAGAACATGGGGGACTAGATAGGGCTCATCTCGTCTGGTCGAATATACAGTGATATATCAAGTAAATAGCCCTTACGGTAGGCTTCCTGTAGACCTTGGAAGCGATTCTGTTCAACCTAACAAAATATACAGAGGTAAAAATCCCTAGTAACTCAACCATCTTTACATGAATTACAGAGTACAAGATCTCAACCCTGCAAAGCACTATTCTTTCCTATGTCCAAGATCGAATTCCTCAACTCAAGATCACAACCTGTTCGCAAGCAGAAGAACACATGTTGACCTTTCAACGGTACATGTAACAGTCCAGAAGCAGTAAGAAGGCTGGCCATGCGTCAGTCGACCGAGACTTGCAGACCAATGCTGAGAGAAAACTGAAAGAAAATGGGCAGAGACACGGTCGGAAGAGACAAGTTCCACCCATGGCGAACGATTCAGTCGCCCAAGATGCCGCTAAGAGCAAGTAATCACACCGAACAATCCCTAAGAATGGGAAAAAGTTGCTCGACAGTACAGAAGAGAATTAGAATTGCTCAGCAAACGGCCAAGGTCATATGGCTGGCCAACGGTTACTGAGACCTTCCGCCCAGCGTTTGTACAGGACGTCGGCTAGGTGCTTGGTATGCTCCATGCCAGGCACGAGCCTTCCGGGTAGATCTGGTTGCTTTTCCGACCAGACGTCACTCCGGGGCGATTGCGAGGATTGGCGTCGGCGATGGCTCTTCAAGTGCGGATTATTCTTGGCCAAAACTAGCTTTGGCTTCTGCGGAGTGCTTGGTATTGACGATGGTATCAGATTCGATAACTTAGAGTCGCTATATTTAGCTGGTCAGCCAGGGTCGAACTGAGTGGTTTGAGACAAGTGTTACCTCTGGACCTTCCCAACGATTAAGCTTAACAAGTGATATTCTCCCTCCGGATCAGTACTATTCAAGGCCGCCCAGGCGTCCGCAACTTTTGAGAGCGCTTCTCGTTTTGCTTGATGTCCTGTCTGTGCATAGGTCTCCTGGAAGGCTTTGTCGATCACTCGTTCAAAGGCACGTTTCCCGAGGAGGCTCTTTTTGGTAACGTTTTCACCCAGAGGTAACGCGTTCTCATCTCGTACGACCATTGAATCGCCCGGAGAGCCGGTTGACGAGTTGTCCGAAACACGTCGGAATTGCCGTACCGTTGAGCCGCCGTTCCCATAACTCAGATCCGGAGCTAGGGGCTGCTTCTGGCTGCTTGTGCGCCTGCTAGGTGTATGCACCGTAGAGATGCGTCGTTTCATGGTGGCCTTACGGACCGTGGTCGGCATAGGTGGTAACTGCTCGTCATGCTCCTTGTTAAGATCGAGCTGTTGAAGCATCTGTTCCGGAGTTGAGTAATCATCCCTCACCGTGGTCGATATTTTTCTCCGTTTCGGCGTGTGCCTGGGCGCCACACTCGTGGGGGCCTTGATGGTGTCGAAAACCCAGCCATCGTCTTGCTCTCTTTGAAACACTGTATCCATCGTTTCCTCGTAGTAGTTGGGATGGGAGGATCTGCCCAGTGCGCCGTCCCATTCCTGCCGTCGCTGGACAAGCTCCTGCAAGGCTTCCGTGTTACCGGCTGACCTGATGAATCTATGCTGTAACAACTCCTTCGCCGTGGGTCTGAGATCCGGATCTTTGACCAAACAGGAGGCCACAAAATCTCTGAAATCTCGACTGTACTGGGTCCCTTCCAACCTCGGCGCCGGCGCCTTTGGTATCAAGAAAAGTACCTTCATGGGGTGGATGTTGGCATTTGGAGGCTCCCCGTGTACCAATTCCATCGCCGTGATGCCCAGGGACCAAATGTCTGCTTTAAAATCATAGCCCGCCTGCTGGATAACTTCCGGCGCCATCCAGAACGGCGTCCCCACGAAAGTGTTCCGCTGAGATTTGATGTTCGTGAGTTGCGCCGCGACGCCAAAGTCCGCCAATTTCACCTTCCCAGACTGCGAAAGTAAAACGTTGGCGGCTTTGATATCTCGATGGATCTTGCCTTCTTGATGTAGGTAGTCCAGCCCCTGAAGAAGCTGGCGGCAGACAACCGCGATGTGGGCTTCGTTGAACGGTCCGGGTTTCAACTATAGGCCGATCAGCTACGAGTCTAATCGCTTCAATATGAACACGACCAACCAAGTCCAGACACGAACCGCCGCCCAAGTATTCCATGACTATCCACAGCTTGTATCCTCTCAGAAAGCTTGTCTTGTACTGCGTAACGAATGGACTGTCGCAAGTACTGAGAACCGAGATCTCCTGTTGAATCTCCTGGATGTCATCTTCGCTCGACTCGAGGTCGATCTGCACAGTTTCAGCATGGCATGTTCTCATGACCTTCGGGCTGCACTCCTGGCATACATGCTTGATCGCAACAATATCACCTGTTGCTTTTTCTATGGCCTTGAAAACAACACCAAAGCTCCCACCTAATGAACATTAATAATCGGTGCCAAGCCAGCGGTGACTCTGGATACTGCATACTTCCTAATTCCTCCAGGACCTGATACTGACATGCCATTGCGCCTCCGTCCGTCATATTTCGAGCCTAGAGAAAAGCCTGATCCCTCTATCTGGTGCCAGTTTGGATTGGGGAGAAGATGTCAATTCTCAAGCAAGTAGGAATGGAGAGACAATGAATGAGTTCTAGTTCCACCCTGAAAGTGAACTTGCTTGTGCTCAGACCACGGGGGTTAATAACTTGGTTTCCCAGGCAACGACGCGCTGTAAGTGAGCTTAGCGAAGCGACCGCGGGAAGGAACTAAAACCGCTTCACCGATGATGTGCATGCGCTTACCTAAGCAATGCAAGCCGCCGTCAGCTCCGTTCTAAATCATTCCTGAGAGATGACCAGCCATCTTAGATCTCTCTGGACTGCTTGGGTCGGTACCTCGACTCCTCTAGAACATGGTATAAAGGCATGCCTAGTATGATGTGATGGATCCTCCATTCCATTCTGGAAAAGCTTTTCTTTCGATGGTACCACCACCCCTTGAGGTATTTCGCTTGCGCTAGGGTTCCTACCCCACCTCAAGACCGACTTACTACGGACTCTGCTGAAGACGAACAGTGGTGAAGTCAAGTGCGACCAACTCGAGGTCGCGTAAATGTAACATCCTACTCCTCATCTCGTCATCTGATAACGATGGTAAGCAGGCTACACTAGCCTTAGATTTGATCGAAGCCATGGCGCCTTGTTTCGCTGGATGGCCCTGATTAACGTAGACAGTCAAAGATGTATTGACAAAACTAGGTCTATCTACATGGTCCTGGGATTGCAAGATTATATGTATTTGTAAGGATTCATAATTCCGTTCTGGACAGAACCATTAGCGGACAGTGTGCTCCATGGCAGTATAGAGGAAGGTTTACTCACAGGGTCGTATAGAGTTTTGATTTGCTTCATCAAAGTCACCATGGTCCCGCTCTTACTATAGCCGATGTAGGGCTTCTTGGCTATCCCCAACCCATGCTCAGCGCTGATGCTACCGTTCCGTTTCGAGATCCATTCATACACGAAGGGCTCCAACTTTTTCTCAACCTCCTTGTCAAATCTTCTTGTAGCGACGTTCAGATGTAGGTTAGAGTCTCCCATATGCCCGTAGCCTACAACGTCAACGACTGGGTACTTCTCGTCGCTTCCAATGAGACCAGCCGACGACAGACGCTCTCTCGTTTCGTCAACAAGCTGATATAGTTGTGAGAGTGGGATCGATACGTCGTACTTGTAAACCCCACCCCAATGCCCCAGGCACTCCGGGATGCCTTCACGCCAGGACCATAACGATTTAATTTGGGTCTCATCCTGAGCCAGAACCCCATCAGACACGATACCTTCGCCCATGACATGCTCGAGGAAGTTCTCCAGCTTCTCGCTGTCGTGCTCCGAATTCGAGCCGCTGGTCTCAATGAGGCAGTAGAACGGATGCTCTCCTTCGAGCGGTCTTTTGTTCTTCGTGACCGTGTGTACCAAGTCTTGGCTTTGGCGATCCATGAGCTCGAATGCGGACAGAATTTCGGACAACTGTCCTTTTGCTTCCCGAAACGCTCTCTGGACCATCTCGAAATTTTCAAGGCCGAAGAATGCAACGTTCATTGCCTTTGGCCTCTGTGGGCAGAGGATGGAAACTCCAGTGATGATCCCAATCGTGCCTTCCCCGCCAATGAACAATTGCTTGATATCGTAGCCGGTGTTGTTCTTCCGTAATTTGGATAGATCATCGACTATGGTCCCGTCTGGCAGCACAGCCTCAAGACCAAGGACATTCCCATGTAAACTCCCGTAGCGTAAAAGGCGCAAGCCTCCGGCGTTAGTCGCAACGTTGCCACCAATCTGACACGAACCTTTTGCCCCCAAATCTAAGGGGAATATATAGTTCTTCTCGGCTAGGAAATGGTCCACTACTTCTAGAATACACCCTGCATCCACCACCAGAGTACCGGATACCTCGTCAAACGAGCGAATATTATTCATCCGCGAGGTGTTGATGACAATCTCGTCAAAGACCGGGACGGATCCCCCAACAAGCCCCGAGTTACCGCCCTGAGGTACAACGGCCAACATGTTGTCATTGCAGTACTTGAGTATTCTGCTGACTTCTGCCGTTGTCGCTGGCTTCACCACCAGTTTGGTATGCCCGCGGTATTTCCTCATCCAGTCGCTGTTGAACGGTTCAAGATCATCTCTTGCATCGGCAGTGACGCCATCTATTACCGCCGACTCGGCTCCAAGCAAGTGCTTGAAAAACCCCACATGTTCCTGGTTGACCTACTTGGTCCGCAAGTCAGAGCTTTCAAAGCGTTAGGTCCTTGCACAGGCATACCTCTACATATCTGGAGTCTCGAAGTAGATCTGGGTATCTTCGAGTGCCATGTTAGTACAATGAGCGTGAAAACTAGCGCACATGAACGCACGAATCAGAGGTGAATTTGATATGTGGCGTTGATCGCAAAGGCTGGGTTGGTTCGGTGCTTGCAGAACTTTGCCTGTATTGTATGATAGGCTGTAGTGCTGCATTTCGAAAGGATATACTAGTGGGGCATCGAGCTCGGCGCAATGCAAGCACGAGCCTCTGAGCACCAGCCATGCCAAGGCGAGATGTTAAGATGGAACTCTTGACGACCAGTAAGCCAGGGAGGATAGACGGTCTTTGCTGATTTGCAGCAGCGAATAGGTAATGGGGGTGAATCTGCGAGGTGGTTGTGAATCCCTATCCTTCTGCCGAGGAGTGAAACGGTTCAGCTTAGTCATCGCTCTGGAGCTCCAGATTACGCGTGAGGAGCTCAGGCAGACCGCGCTGCTTCACACTGTATCAATCGCCATCGGTACAACAAAGCAACTCCGTTCAAGTAACTAAATCACGATCAACCCGATCACTACCTACGGCGAAGCTGAAAATCTTAGCCACTCTCCGCGAGGATGGCATCAGGTTATGATAGGGCGTTGTCTGGTGAGCTAAATATTTCCCACTTCTTCAGGGTCTTTGAGCCTAACATATATAAGTGTTCAGGTGGGTCCCGGACGACCGCAGGATGCAACCAGTTGACTAACATACTCTTGTAAAGTCCCGATGGGCATGTATTTCAAGTCGAGTATGCTCTAGAGGCTGTGAAGAGAGGTCTGCTCCCAGGCACCACGTCCTCATTCATTCTTACGGCTAACTTGGTCAGGCACATGTGCCGTGGGAGTCAAAGGGAAGGACATTGTAGTTCTCGGTTGCGAGAAACGGTCAGCGATGAAGCTACAAGATACCAGGATTACACCATCGAAGATTGGTCTGATCGATACGCATGTCTGCCTCGCCTTCGCCGGTCTCAACGCCGATGCTCGGATTTTAGTCGACAAGGCTAGATTGGAAGCACAGTCTCATCGCCTAACGGTTGAGGATCCCGTGACTATCGAATACATTACGAAGTATGTCGCCGGTGTACAACAGAGATACACCCAGAGTGGAGGAGTCAGGCCATTCGGTATCAGCACGTTAATAGTAGGCTTCGACAAAGGAGACAAAGTTCCCCGACTTTATCAGACAGAACCATCTGGCATCTATTCGGCCTGGTAGGTATCCGGTCTTCCCGACGCTTTTCTCTATCGTGTAACTGACGTTAACCTAGGAAAGCCAACGCCATCGGCAGGTCCAGTAAAACTGTGCGAGAGTTCTTGGAGCGAAATCATAAGGACGACATGGACCGAGAAGATACCATAAAGCTGACAGTAAAATCCTTGCTCGAAGTCGTACAGACTGGAGCGAAGAACATCGAGATTGCCATAATGGCACCCGCGAGGACTATCGAAATGCTACCGGTTGAACACATCGAGTCCTACGTCAAAAGTATTGAGGCGGAGAAGCAGGAGGAAGCAGCTAAGAAGAAGACAGGCAGAACTCCTGGTACCGGTACTGCCGCAATATTGACCCGAGGAGCCGGTGAGGGATCAGATAGCTAGAATCGGACCCTAAGGACTTTCGGTCTAGGTTGGGCCAGCATAGCGTCTTGGGTTTTCTCTGGCGATGGCGGTGTGTTGTTTACTTGATAGAGAAGCATTATGGACTATGTATTCCTCGGTATAGACGCGTAGCCCACTTGCTTTGACGATTTCGCAGTAATGGTATCCCACGAGAGAATTTTCGACAATCCTTTCCAAACCTTGCCGGTGCACTCCTGATTACAGTTGATGAGGCAGTGAAGCCGGCAGCAGCCTTCACCCGAGCCTCTCCGCTGCGTCCCTTACGTCGAACATCGACCGCTGCTGTGCTGCTTGTATTCGATCATCCTTCAGCATCCTAGGGTCTACTCTTGCATCTGCTCCTTCGACCTTTAAGGCAGGCTTAGGGGTTATGGCGTCGAGGACAAAGTGATTGTCACAGTGCGGGCAATACTCGTCACTAACGGTCCCGGTCAGCTCATGGCTCATGCAGCACTTGTGTCCGCCCGACCTGTCCTCGAAATCTTGAGCATCCTTGCGGAAGCACTTCCTACACTTCTTGCAAGCAAACGTCTGCAGGCTTGTCATTGCCTGAGCTGACTGATGCGTAGACACGAAGCTCACCATGTCGAAACTCTGGAGTAGAAGGTGATCCTCGGCCTCGTGATGACACTCGGCGCAGTCGAACCACTTCCGACCTGAGCCGCCATGAGCTAGGGTTCCCCACTTAGGTTCAGAAAAGGCTCGAGATACAGCATGGTGAACGTATGGAAACTTGGGCGTTGAGTATGTGCTTGCTAGTTGAGAGTTCAGCCCATCGCGACCAATTGGAACAGTACGTCACCAACCACATCTTGGCCGGGCTGTTTGGGCTGATCACCCTATTCCAGTGAGGTATTCCAGAGTCTGAACGAGTGTAACGATACAAATCTTTGGTTTAAGTAGCAACAGGAGCGAAGAACATAGGTACTGTACAGTGTTTATTCTGTGGCATATTTTACCTAAGTGAACGGATAAGGTACCGTGTGTACAAGTACGAAGTACCGAGTACCTAGATTTGCACTTGGTAAGGGTAGCGGGGTAGGTACCGCGCGCTATTTCGGAGTAGGTAGGTAGGTACCTTCACTTTGAAGGTCCGCTTTAAGCCAAGGACATCCGCTGAATTATCAACCTACCTTACCCCAGGGAATGTAATCAGCTCATTGCTCGCTGTACAAGGCTATTCATCTTGTTAAACTTCATACTTGAAGTGTGAGACACCGAACCCTGTTGAACTAACTCTGATGTGTCGAGATGACCAGATTTTGATCATTCACAGTAGTTCCTGATCAGCGCCGCCTTGGGGAGAACCCATATCTCGCTCCGACATGCGTGATCGCGGCCTACATGATTCTCGCTCTCGTTATTCACGGCGAGCCTTCTCTCCCAATTCGAACACTGGGCCCAGATGTGGATAGTAGTGGACATCATAGCCTTCACCTCCTGTCGGCATGGAGGAAGCAGAGCGAGATGTTACCGATGGATCGTCCATTGTAGGTGTTACAGGGCTGCCTCTAGGTTTGTTGTTACTGAAAGAAGGAATGCTAGAAACCTGTGTCTTCGCTATTATCACATTTCGAGAATTTGGCTAGCCCGAAGCAGTTACTGGACCAAGGCAATTCACGACAGACTCCACAAAGGAACTCACATTTTCTGCGTCCTGAGAACCTAGATGAGCAGCCTAGAGTCCGCACGCCCCATCTACTCGATATACCGCAGCGGGAAGATGCACACAATGCTCAGCATCGACCGCAGTACAACAATCCTCGTATAAGCCGGGGTCATGCTGTACCGCCTTATCCTCGTGTCTCTACGGCAGGTATAGCGTCACGACAACGGCCTGTTTCCGTGGGCCCGCACACTTCAACACATGGCCTTTCCGCTGTGGCGGTTGACTCTCCTCTTTTCCAATCGAGTGAGGACCCATCTATTAATCCAAGGTCCAGCGCGGTTGTTGCCATGGAGAGACCATTGACTACAGCTGGTTTAAGAAACTGGTCACCACCTACACTACCTACCCGTAACAGTCGGAACTCTAGTCCATTAAGGACAGGTTCGGCGTCGGCAAGCCTGGATTCTGGGGCCCAACTTAGAGCATCGAGTGCCCTTTCAAGCACTGAACGAGATGGAAAATCCTACAGCAGTCCTGTTCCACCTCCAGTCAATCGAGCGGAAAAGCCACGGATCCCCAGTCAGCCTTTCAGGACGACCGCTCGCTCGCATACGCCCAGTCTTGCTCCACCGATAGCTCTTCCGACCCCTGAAGAGAGAGTCTCCCCATTCAGTACGCCACCAAGCAGTGAAGGTAGTCCGACTGCAGACGTCAGTTCTCCACCACTTGGTAATCTGCAAGAGAGCGGGTTTTCAGCTCCGCCTGTACATCATTCGATTATTGAGAAGCGTCGAGAGCACAGTGGTATCCCTCCATACAATGTGCACAGCCATGATGCTAGACAGAGTGGATTCCAGTTTCGACAGGAACTCGTAGGGGCCCCTGAGCTTCGTCCAGGACTTCCGCCCCGTCCAGGTATGAGCGAGCCTAACAAAAAGGACTTCCATTCCTTCAAACCTGCTTCTGCACCGGCAGTGGCAACAGAGCCGGCCTCGAGGTCTCATACCCCCCCAAAACGAAGTACACCTTCCGGCAGTAAGCAGGTTCTTGAGAATCAGAGGCATTTTCGTCCCGCTGAGTGGACGCATCCTCATCAACCAGGTGCCCTAACCCAAATTCACGCGGGCCAAAGGCAGGTAAACGCACCGGGTGATGACGGCATTGAACGTCCGCGTCCAGCCACAGAGGTCACAGCGGATATATCAACGGATTTTCCGGACTTTTCGGAAACGAATCGGAGGAGACCATGTTTCAAAGAAGGACCGTGGGAGATTCATATCAAATATGATACAAGGTTGTTTGATATCTGTGGACAGTACGTATGTACCACAGGGTATCTCACTAAAATTTGGGATCTTCAGAGCGGTCAACAGGTCTTGAGCATGAGTCATGGTGAGACCGTCAAGGTCACGGCCCTAGCTTTCAAGCCCGGAGGAAATGCTGAAGGTGAAGGAAAGCGCTTATGGCTTGGTACCAATTCAGGAGAGATATACGAAATAGACATACAAAGTCAGATGGTTGTTCTGGCGAAGACGAGTGCACATCCGGGGAGAGAAATCATCAAGATCTATCGACATCAAAATGAGATGTGGACTCTCGATGATGACGGTAAGCTGAATGTTTGGCTGCCTGATGAAGACGGGCTCCCCAATTTGCAAAACAGTCACGTGTCAACGTTCAGGGTTCCCAAAGCCCATTCATTTTCATTAATAATCGCGGACCAGCTCTGGTTTGCTACTGGAAAAGAGATCAGAGTGTTCCAGCCGGGTGGTCGCTCAGACAAATCATTCCAGAAACTGCAGAAACCTTTGACGCAGCCTGGGGTAGGCGATGTGACCTCGGGGGCTCTACTCAGCAGTCACCTCGACCGCGTCTATTTTGGACACGCAGATGGCAAGGTCACCATATATTCCACAGACGACTATGCTTGTCTAGGAATTGTCAATGTCAGTGTATATAAGATCAATTTTCTTGCTGGGGCTGGGAAATATCTCTGGGCTGGTTATAACACCGGAATGATTTACGTGTACAACACAGCGACTCGTCCATGGAAAGTCAAGAAAGACTGGCAGGCACACGAGAATCCGGTTGCTAGTATTTTGGTAGACCGCAGCAGTATATGGAAGAATGGCCGTCTCCAGGTAGCCTCCCTCGGCAATGATAACGCCATTCGAATCTGGGATGGCATGCTGGAGGAGGATTGGTTGGGTATGCTCGCGATGCGCACCGCGAGGAATTAGACTGACATGACTCAGAGGAAGCGATGCATGCGCACGATATCGAGTACTGCACGTTCCGTGATGTGAAGACAGTTGTGGTTACTTGGAATGCTGGCGCTTCAACCCCGGCGAACCTTCAGCACGACGAGGAAAATGCACAATTCTTACGGGAGATATTTCAAACCCAAGAACCCCCGGAAATCCTTGTATTTGGCTTCCAAGAACTTGTTGATCTGGATGACAAGAAACTTACCGCCAGTAAGACTCCCCTCTCTGATGACTCTGTACGACCTGTCTGAAGTTCATCAGGAAGCTTCTTCAAAGGTTCGCGGAAAAAGGATTCATCAGAGCAGGAGCATATGAGTCGACAGTATCGGTCATGGCGTGACTATCTTACACGCTGTATCGAAGATTACATGCCCTCAGACCAACCTTACCAGCTACTACACACATCCAGCCTCGTTGGCCTTTTCACCTGCGCTTTCGTTAAGCGGTCCGAACAGCAACGGATCCGGAATGTTAACGGATCTGAAGTCAAATGCGGGATGGGCGGCCTACATGGAAACAAGGTCGGTGGCTGCTGTTTCAAAGGTGGAACCACATTAACAGTCTCGGCCAGGGCGCCTTGATCCTACGGTTCGTACTTGATGACAGCTCTGTCTGTTTCGTTAATTGCCACTTGGCTGCCGGGCAAACTCACACGGTGCACCGTAACACTGACGTTGCCACCATCCTGGAGACCGCTTCATTTCCGGCAGAGCGGGATCGATGGCTTCGGGCTGACGTGTATGTCGGTGGAGGCGATGGCGCCTTGATTTTGGACCACGAGATATGTGTACTCAACGGAGACCTCAACTACCGCATCGACACTATGCCTCGGGATACCGTCATCAACGCAGTGAAGGCAAATAATCTGGGCAAACTCCTGGAACGGGATCAGCTTTATCTGTCCAGGAAGCGGAACCCAGGTTTCCGACTCCGAGCCTTCATCGAGAGTCCGATTACCTTCGCTCCGACGTACAAGTACGATGTTGGAACGGACAATTACGACACGAGCGAGAAAAAACGATCGCCGGCGTGGTGTGATCGAATCCTCTATCGAGGGGCCGGTCGGGTTCAACAGTTAGGGTACCGGCGGCACGAAGTGCGTGCATCCGATCACCGTCCAGTTAGTGGTACATTCACGATGCGCATCAAGACCATCCTCCCGACACAACGGGCAAACGTGTGGGAAGCGTGTCAGCGGACCTTTGAGGAAGTAAAGCAAAGGCTTGCAGCAGACGCAAAGTAAGTCTTCGGTTGGTGAATCGGAGAATTCGATTTCTTCCCCGTCATCTACTTAAATCCACTCATATTGCTCTCTAATGTTCTTTATCTTTACCATGCTATACTGATGATATTCCCGTTCACAGGGTGGATTATTTGGTCAATGTTATGGGCCTCAAGGTCGAGGAGGCTCGGAGCCTTATCGAGGCTTAACCTCCATCAGGTTAGTACAAAGTGTATGTACAGGGGCGTACTCTTGCTGTAAAATAGATCTGATCTTTTGAGGACGCAAGGTACCGTCAAGAGTACCTAATCACGACGTCACGAGCTCTAAAGGTACTCAGTACCTACTCCGTACGGTACCTATTTTGAAACCCATTACGTAGTGACTTTATCGCGTCGTTTATCCATTGTCCCGGATGACTTTGTGAGGTTATCAGATCGGATCCCCCCCTGAGTACGTTCTAATCCTCCTATGGCCTTGGCATCCTTCAGAACTCCAAGTTCTTATTCTTTACTTCAAAGATACTCCGTCATTCCTAGTAGCACACCCAGGTTACTGAGTTCGGCTCGTGTTCGTCTACCAGTACAGAGAGCTTCGTTCCGCACAACAGCAAAGATGAGCCTCGATGAGTGGAAGTATCGCGCGCCTTACAAGGTGCATGAGAATGATTCAAACTTCAATGCTCGATACGAAGGCGGCTGTCACTGTGGCCGAGTCAAGTATCAGTTGAGCAGAGAAAAGCCCCTCGATGCAAAATACTGCCATTGTACCACGTGCCAGAAGCTACATGGTACGTTCCTTTAGAGTCGTTGCGCGAAGCTGGTCGACGTGGCTCATCGATGACTACAGGTGCGCCGTTCCAGTGGGCTGCAATCTTTCACAAGGAAGATATCAATTTCACTAAGGGTCACCACGACCTTGGTTGGTATGATAGCACGGAGAAGACAACGAAGCACAAGTTACCGTGCAAAGTCAGCTGCGCCTACTGTCGTACCCCGATCATGGACGAGGGCAGAAACATGATCTTGCTGTTTCCGTCGTTGATCCATTTCAAGGGAAAGCAGGAAGACATAAAGAACTTCGAACCGAGGTAAGCTGTTTCTTCGATCGATCTCAGAGGCAAGTCTCACCTGATCATAGCTGCCACATGTTCTACCACCAGCGTGTTGTGGATATTCCGGACGGAAAGCCGAAGTGGAACGGGTTGAATGATGCTAGCGAGTTGATTGAGGATAGTCCGCCGGAGCTCAAGAAACGCAAACGCGAGGAGGACGAGAAAGCGATGCGCGAAGATGGCGAAGGCGATAAGGACTAGATCCCAAAGACTCCAAGGGCGGACCGATGATGCTAGTCAATAAGATTGCTTGATATCTACCCTAGCATATAATGCAGTCCAAGCCTCGTGCGGTTTTCGTTGTGCAATTTGAAAGCTTGTTCCTCGATTTTAGACATTCCCATGGTTACCGCACGCCATGATTTCCATGTACACTCCGCATAGGTAAAGTTAGAACTTAGGGGAGCACCTAGTACGACATGAATTTATTCTGGCGGACGTGAAGTGCTACAGATTTCTTCCGCGTGCGTTGGCTCTCTCATCCATCATTCTTGATCGTGTCATCGAAGATGATGCCTGTCAATGGGGAAAGTATTGCTTCCCTCGATTGTTATCACCGTCATCTGGCTAGAACTTGCCCAAGGCTAGAGGATGTCCAGTTGAGCTCTGATACTCTTGTGTTTTGCAAATGAATACCTGGGTATCAGTCCTTTGCGCTGATGTTAATCTAGAATATAATCCTTTCGGTCCGAGTCCTTCTGACGCCAAATACCGCGCCGACGATGGACACAATGAAGGACCTCGCAAACGTCACTTGTTCTGCCCGTCGGGGTGACCACCCATGAGATGGCCTGCTCACGCCAGATTGTCACGGAAACTCTACTGTCGAGCTCTGTGGAGGGTTTAAAGGCCAGATCGTTCTCATGACAATCTTCGAAGAAGACGAAGGGATGTATCGGACCACCATCAAGGAGAGCAGGGCGCCCACAGGGTATAGTCCCAGAATCGAAGACCTGCTCAAGAAGCTTTCTTGTCAAGTAGTAGCTAGCAAATCCGTGCAAATTTCGTGGCTCCTTAGCCACAGTTTCGACTGCCAAGAGTTCTTGTGAGGTTTAAGGTTGTGGCTACATCCATGTTCAAGGGCTTAGTCTGTACGCTGCGGTAGAGGGCTGAATACTTCTTGGAATGAAGGAAAAGGAAAGGCTGCGCTCGAACGGTCTTCATACCATCTTGCCACGTGACCCACAGGCCGGAAGTGGTTCCAAAATGTCTCTGCCAGGTGTGAGAAACCTGTTTGGACAAGCCCCTGCAACAGATGCCAAACGATCTCAATAGCAGTGCTCTTTTGACTTTGCACAACGACTCTCTCTGGCAGCGTACCATACCAGAGTAGCGCTATGTAGGATCGTCAGGGGTTCGCTTGCGAGCCACTTGGACATGTAGCGGCTCTGAGTACATGGCACAGCTATTCGTTGATTGATTCGCCAGAGAGTGCCAGTTACTTTAAGCCCGGTCTCTAGGAGACTTGCGGGCCTCAGACGCAACCAATTACCAAGCTCCTCTATGGAGGTGATGTCCGTCAAAGATCCGGTGGCAGGAGGACCCCAGAACAACCCAAATAGTACTATCCTGGTAGCAGCCGGCCGAATAGCGAAGTTGGACTCGTACCGGCGGTCTGGTGATTTGGTGATCAACTCAAGAGTATTCCTGACATCCGGATCCAAGCCTCTAAAATCGTTTCCAGAATTTGGGTGTAAGAGATAACGAGACCAGAGTGATGTATCTCCATTCAGTGTTGCAAGGGTTAGTGCACACACCGAAAACCCAAATCCACGTAAGCTAAGACCTCGCTAGGTATTCTTACCTCGATATTGCACAGATTAGCCAAGATTGCCCAATTGGTCAGGGTACCAAGAGTTGCGTCGGTCATGGAGGAAGGACAAGCCAAGAGCGGTGGAGCACCCACGGCGCTGAGATGCCATGTTATGAGCCTCATCGCTGGAGAATATCTCAGGTATATAGCTGTATAGAATATCAGCCATATTCGAACAGAAGGTTGTGTCCCAACGCCATTAGTCTGCTTCATCAGCGTCAAGGCCACTCAAAATACTTTCATCATTCTGCAGCTCTTCAACCTTGATTCGGACCAAAACCATGAAGTGTTGGAAGTCCCAAAGCGGGATTTCGACTTCGCCTGGTGTCTTACCAAAATCCGCTGGTCTCTTTATATCGTAGTCACATGCAATAAGTATGGACATGCGTTCCCCAACCGTTGTCGACTCTTGGAGCGTCCACGCTCTCTGGAACCACTGATCCTCAACTAACATCTTGAGTACATCTGCGAGGTCTTTAATAAGTTCAGGAGCGCACAGGTCCTCCGTTGCAAGTATTGCAATCACGTCAACTTGAGATTGAGTACTCAGGCACGTGTCAAGTACTGCAACCGAGCAGCTCGCGTTTTGGGAACTTCTATTCTGCATAGACACTAGTAATTCTTTACCACTGCAATTTTGATGTTAGTAAGCTGTGATATGATGTTTAGTAAGCATTGTTTATGTCTAAAAACACATACTAATCATTGCATAGACCTCTTGAATCTCACTGTCATCATTATTGTTGTTATTTTTCATTTTCATTCTCATCACTCATCAATTGTTGTTATCATGTTCATCACTACTCTTTTAACTTCTTCTCTGCTGTTGCTGAGATTCATTTCTGTTTCTTTGTTCTGAAGAATGACATTGTTCTTTTTTTTCATAACTTTCAGATCTATTAACTGTACATTGACAATGTTTAATTCTTCACTGAGATTTCTATTATCTTGAATGAAAAATGAACAGTTTACTATTGCTGTCATCTTTATATCACACAAAACTGAGTGTCAAAGAGAGACAGAAAGTATCAGAATCATTATATGAGTGAATGAAAGATGTAATTGCTAAAGAGCTATCTATGAAAAAACTCTGCATGTATGCTTCTCATAAGTGTCTTTCATATTTAACAATTAGTTCATTAAGCTCATGACATCAGTAAGATTGCAAAGTGATCTGATGAAACACATTTAACAGTGAGATCAAGATTAAAACTAACTCAAATCATAACAGAAAGTGATTTCATCAGTAAATGAAGTCATTATAGACAACAATTGACTGTAAAATGTACATGTACATAGTCTTTCAAAAAAACTATGTTTCTGTTAATTGCACAGAACAGTGCTTTGAGTATGTTTATACTCTGAAAGAGTGTTACAATCATATCTAAAAAGAAAAAAACTCATGAGTCTGTGATCAGAAGTTTGTCTGAAGTGTATACAGAAAAGACTGCTGAGTGACAGTTACATGATGTTATGTTTCAACTGAGATTTCTCAGTTATAGAGCTAGGGTTTATGCTTCTTGATATAAGAGTTCAAAGGTTCTAGGTAAACAGTAGCTTGTTATTGCATAACTAGATGAGTTGAACATGATCAATTTCATAAGAAAATTGACCCTACTATATAGAAATAGACACACTGACACACTCAGCATTTCAGTGTTCTGATGTGCCCTCAACACATACTTATGAGAAAACACCTGATGTTTCATCATTTCATGCCTAAAACTACACCTGCTTCAGGTGTACCTCCTGTTATGTTACTTCTCTTGAGATATGACTGTAACATCATTTCTTTTCTTCAGGCACTAGTTCTCTAGAGTTTATTTAAGTGAGAGTATATATCTGCATTCATTCATCATTCTTTAATGATGCATCTGAAATTCAAAAATCATCTTTGCCTTGCTGATACTATCTTTCATAAAGAAAATTCTGCACTTGTTTCTTGTGATTGCTGTCTTGACATCAGTCTCTCTTGTATTGTGATGTCTTCTGATTCTTCAGTGTCATCTGACTTCTTGAAGTCTGCAAAGTGTGCTGAGTGTGTACATCAAGATCATTTCTGCATCAGTCTCTCTCTCAACTTCTTAGAGTCTGTTCATTTAAAAACTGAGAATGAGCTCTTTCTGACTCTTGATGAGCAACTTTCTGCACTTTTAGCAAAAATCACTAGATTGTAAAAAATCTTGAAACAGTCTGAAGTTCAAATTGACACAAAAGCAAAGTGTCTTGCTGAAGAGCTTACAGATGATAATGATGAGACAGAGAACAAAAATTCTCAATCAATGTCACAACTTATGAACATGATGTCTTCATTCTTCTGATCTAATCTTGACTTCTTTTCTCAAAACATTGAAGTGTTCTCACACAGTTCTTGAGGTTTTCTTCTGACTTTCAGGTATTTTCTGAGATATCATAATCTTTTCACTTGATGAGATAGTGAGCTTTTTCATTAATCATTCTCTTCTCTAGAATGTTCTCAACTTCATATTCTTCATTGAGTTCAACAGGCATTTTGATGATTTAAAGTGATATGAACTGATCACAATGCTGTAGCATGAATGCATGAAATATCAGGTGTATTCTCATTTTCTTGAGTAGGTCTAGCTCATAGCTTAATTCTTTGATGTTTCATATGATTTTGAATGATTCAATGCTTTTATTCTTCAGCTTCTTGCTTTTTTCCTTGATTTATATGTTATTCATTCTTAGATATACTTTTTCTTCTTCTCTAAATGATTTTGCCTCTGTTGTTCATCTCATCTGCTGTTTGATTCATTCTGTTAGATCTTGATGCAGTTTCTTTATTTGTGTGATGTTTAGAATCACTTTTTGACTCTGTGATCTGTGTTCTTTGAGATCTCATTATACTTCTGAGTTGTAGTCATAATTCACATAGAAAGATGTTTCTCTCATAGTTTTGTTTCTTGCATTGTTGTATGCAAACTGTGTTGTTGACAACAGTCATACTCAGTTGTTCTGACTCTTGTTCACATAGTGTCTCAAGTACATTTCTACTGTCTGATTCATTCATTTGCTTTGCTCATCTGTTTGTGAGTGATATGCTGTTGACATCTTGTGTTTTATCTCAAGTTCTGCTGTGAGCATTTTCCAGAACTTGCTTGTAAACAGCTTGTCTCTGTTGGTGATAAACTTCTTTGATAGTTCATGGTTGCTAATCAATTCTCTTAGTATTGTATATGTCAATATTGGTGCTGTTGCAATCTCTTTGAATGAAATGAACATTGTGTACTTTGTCAATCTGTTCACTATGATCAATATATTATTGAATTTCACTTCTCATGTCAGATCCTTTGACAATGATAGTTTCATAATGAAGTTCATAGTAACTGATTTTCATGATGCATCTGATGCATTCAGTTGTGTTACTCTGTTGTATTGTTTATCTTGATTGATTCTATTTTTTTGGCATGAATTGCACACAGTGATCATCTTGATGATTCAATTTCTAAGATTGTCAATGTTGCATCTTCTTCACATCAAATCTTTCATGCATTTAACTTTCAGGTGTTCTTCAGCCCTGCTGTGATGACATATCTTGATGAGTTCTTTGTCTGTTAAGGAAGCTTGCTTCATCTTGTACATTGCTGTCAAGTTCTTTGTGAGAATTTCATTGTTGTCTTCACTCAGAATTTCAACATGTATCATCTGTACATCTTCATGATCAGGTTGTCTGCTCAAGATGTCTGCTTCACTATTCTCATTATTCTTTTTGTAATGAATCTGAAATTCATAGTCTGCTAACTGCTTCACTCAATGAATCTGTCATTGATTGAGTTGCTTAGTTGTTGTGAAGTTTCTCAAATTCTTATGATCAGTATAGATCTGAATTGACTTGCTTGTTCTCACAAAATAAGATCTTCAGTCTTGCAGTGCTTTCACTATTGCAAGAAGTTTCTTGTCATGAATCTTGTATCTTTTCTTGAGTTCTGATAGTTTTCTAAATTGATATGTTATGAGTCTCTGCTGTTCTTTCTCAATCTGATACAAGTATGCACTCACTGTGAAATCTGAAGCATCAGTTTTCAGTATCTTTTTGCATGCTGAATTGAGTATCTTCAGGTGTGTCATCTCATTAAGACTTCTCTTTAGTGTGTGAAATGCATCTTTCTGTTCTTTATCTCAATGTCATTTTTTGCTCTTGCATGTCAAACATGTTAGTGGTTCTGCAATTCTTGCATAATTTGGTACAAACTTTCAATAATAGTTCATCAATTCTAGAAAGACTTGTACTTCCTTGATTCTTCTCAGTGTCAATCAGTTTCTGACTGCTTTCATCTTTTTTGAATTCTTCTCAATCTGTTCAGATCAAATCACATAGTCTAGAAACTTGACTTTCTTGATCTCAAACCTGCTTTTTGATTTTTTCATGTACAAGACTCTCTCATTAAGTTTTGCCAAGACTTTCTGCACATACTCTCAGTGCTTTTCAAGATTTTCTGAGTATATCAGAATATCATTGAGGTATGTGATCACAAAATCATTGAGATATTCTCTCAACATGTTGTTGATTAATCTCTGAAAGGTGACTGATGCATTTTTTAGTCTGAATGACATAACAGTATACTTGTAATGTTCATATCTTGTTCAAAATGTCATTTTTCATTCTTTGTCTTTCTTCATCCTAACTCAGTAGTAGGCATCTTTAAGGTCTAAGCTTGTGAACCACTTAGCTTTGTCTAACTGATTCTGCAACTCTTCTATCAGTGATAGAAAATAATTATCTTGATGTGTTATCTTGTTGAGTTGTCTGTAATTGACACATAGTCACTTTCTGTCATCTTTCTTTGATATAAACAGAATTGAGTATTCTGCTGGTGACTTCAATGATTTTATGAATTCTCTTCTCAGATTCTCATCAAGATAAGTTTTAACTTTCTTGAGTTGTTCTTCACTCATTGAGTATAATGACATTCACTTAGGTCACTTTTCATCAAATAGTGGTATTTCATGATCTCATGACTTATGCTCTGATAAGCTCATTTTGAGTTGTTCAGAAATCTTGTATGTGTCTTCAACTGCACATATTTCTTTTGTAACTCAATTGATTCTTGAACTTCTTTCATGCAATCAAGGCATTTCTAGTACTGCATTGTATTCAATTGAGTTCATAACATTGAACATTATCTCTTGTGAGTTTTCAAGAATTGAGACCTTCACACAGATTTTCTCATTGATTCTTTCTATGACTCTGTTCATCATTCATATGTTGAATGAATAGTGTGCTTGTTGTGTCACTAATTCTAACATGTTGACTATTCATCAACTCATAATGTTACTGTCTGCTTCAGAATTCACCAATGTGTTGATTTGATGTTTGTTGATCATGATCTTGATTCATATTCTATGATCATTGTTTTGTCTTTGAGATGCCACTAGCTCCTTTTTCTCTAGTCTTGTCAAGAAAGCTTTTCATTTTTTGACTCATCTGATTGTTCAGCTCATCTTCAAAGTTCTTGAAATTATCTGAGTTTTTTTCTGATCATAAGATTTGCATATTTTAGACTGTACTGTTCAATGTGTCTTTCTGAGTGTAGTCAGAATTCATACTGATCATATTTCATCTGCAATTGACTCTTCAAGACTCTTACTCTTTGCAGAAATTCAAGTGATATATACTCTTCACTGAAGATTCATCTTTCTTCATTCTGCAGAATATATTCTTCAGGTAAGTGTATCTCAATCTTGTGGTTCTTTGTTTTTTAAACAAGAAATTTAGATAATACTGCATCATCACTGCTGAGACATTCATCTTTAACAGCTATCATCAGCTTCTTCAGCTGATTGTATGTTTCTTGTTTTTTCACACTTTTGTGTTGCACTTTCTGTTTCTGAGTTTGCATTTCTTGCTCAAGCTCTTGCTTCTCAAATTGAAGCTTTTCTTCTCTCAATGCTTGGCATTGATTCTCAGAATGCTGATATGCTGTCTTCAGTCTCATATTAACTTTTCATTCATCAATTTCTTTCTGGTCTGCATCTGAATTCAGTGCTTGTCAGGTGCTATTGCTGTAGTCTTTCTCTATTTGAGTTTCTCAAGTATTGATCTTTTCAATCTTGACATCAAGGACATTTTTCTTGATAAGAATAGCTAATTCTTTCTTGTAGATTGATTGACTTGTTGTGTTATATCTATTTCTCACACCTTTGTGCAGTTTCTGTGAGTATCATTTGACTCTGTTCTTTGCACTCATATGTGTTCAGCACATATTGTTGTAACAGGCTGTTCAACTCAGAGTGTCATGCACTATGCTGAGTTTCTTTGTTTTTGTTTCAGCCATTATCACTGCAACATTCTTTCTCTTCATCTGAGGTCTGTTGCACTCTTGAGCAAGATGTTTGAGTTTTTCACAGTTATAACATGTTCACATTTCATTTTGCAGTGTTATTTAAGACTTATTAAATTGCCCTGCCTGGCATTCAGACTCTGCTTGTCTAGCTTTTTATAACTTTTGATGATGCTTCTTAATCACATCAAGATTCATAGAGTTTGAGTATAATCATCTCTGATTTCTCTTCTGAGATCTACTTATTCATTTCTGTTGTCAGTAGTTCTTTCTTTTCATCTGATGTTCTTATTGATGACTGTCTATCATAATTGTTTGATTGATGAGTCTCTGTAAGTCATTGAGTCTCTTGTTTTGTGCAATTTCATTCTTGATAGACTTCTTCAAGTCTCAATAGTATGTTGATGTTAACTGATTCATGTTTCATTGCATGAGCATCACAAGTCATTGAAACTCTGTCACATACTTGACTGCAGATTCTTCTTGTCATAATGTGTGAATCTTTCATTCTGCTGCACATTTCTCATTTATTACTTCAAAGATTACTTTAAGCTTCTTCTTGAACCATTCTCAGTGACTGATATATGAGATATTTACTTCTTTCTTTCTCAGACTCATGATCAGAAACTCTCTGAGCTTGAGTTTGACTCAGTTGAATGCTGTGTTCTTCAGGTAGAATATTGTGAACAAGATTCTGTTGATATTGCTTGAAAACTTTTTTATGTTGAATTCAACATACAGATCTAGTTGAGCAAGAAATTGTCTCAGATTTTGTTGATCATCTGTAAAGTTCTCTGATGTCTTGACTTTGAGTATTTCTGAATTGACATTAACTGTCTTTGTTGGTTCAATGCTCTGCAATGCACTGCCTGAGATTGACTCTTTGAATGACATTCTTATATTGTGAGGATGTTCAAAGTGTTATGTTTCAACTGAGATTTCTTGGTTATAGGGCTAGGGTTTATGCTTCTTGATATAAGAGTTCAAAGGTTCTAGGTAAACAGTAGCTTGTTATTGTGTAACTAGATGAGTTGAACATGATTGATTTCATAAGAAAATCAACCCTACTATATAGAAATAGACACACTGACACACTCAGCATTTCAGTGTTCTGATGTGTTCTCAACACATGCTCATGAGAAAACATCTGACATTTCATTGTTTCATGTCTAGAACTATGCCTGCTCCAGGTGTATCTTCTGTTATGTTACTTCTCTTGAGATATGATTGTAACACATGACAACATAACAGCTCAATAACAAGCAGACAAGCTGAAAGCTTGACTTCTTGACATCAAGACATCAAGACATCAAGAGTGCTCAATGCAGAGACATTAAGCTTGTTCTATATAGTAGAATTAATTTTTCTATGAAATCAATCATGTTCAACTTAAGTTATTATTTAAGAGTTAAAGACCAGAATCATTTTAGATCAGCTGTTATATCAATAAGCACAAACTCTTAGCTTTACATATCTGAGAAAGCTTAGATTAGAATGTTACACTTTGAATACTTTTACAATATAATGAGTATGATGTCTGACACACAGAAGAATGTCTCAATCTTGTTCTTGAAGCAAGTTCAAACAAACTCATCTCTATCATTTACTTCAGATAGAATGACAGCACAATCAGTGATGATGTCAGCTTAAGCAATACAACTATTTCTGAGTGCATCTAAGATACAGGTACTGAATATCTTTGGTATTTATTTATTTTTTATTCTATGCATGCAGCTATAAAAGCTATGGCAGTTAATAGACATATAGTGAAAGATGTAGACACCAAACAAAACTCAAATCTTGTACATGTGAATAATCAATCTGATTGCTTTTTGATCACTTCTGTTCAGTCAATCTGATGCTGATTGTTAATCAATATTTTTTCTTTCTTTTTTAATCTTCATTTTCATGCTTAACTTCTTCTAGCAATCACTTTCTAGTAGCTACTTTTGTTTTCTTGAATATCTTTGATGAAGAATGAGAAAAACTGTGAGTCTTTGTGGTGAAGCTCAATTTATATATTGAATTCAATCAGTCAAAGTTTCAAATCAATTAAGAGAAAACATTGTTTGCAATGATCTACCTTGTGAATGCAGTCTTCAATTGAGTTAATTTCAAACTGCATGAGTTTCTGAAAAAAAGAGTATGAAGAATGAAATACAGATGTGAAGTCTATGTTCAATGATTATGCATGATTTAAAAAAGAACTAAGAAAAGTCTTTAAGATAATTGATGAAGAGAGAGCAGCAGAGAAATGAGTTTACATCTTGTGACAGAGTGAATCAGTGACAGTATACATCACTGAGTTTCAGCAATTAGCAACACTTACTAGATAAAATGATGAAGCACTCATCTATCAGTACTATTGTGAGTTAAGAAAGTTCATTAAAGACAAGATAGTCTGAGCAGAATGATCAGACAATCTTTAAGAAATGATTGATTTAAGTATCAATATTAATAGTTGTCAGTGAAAACAACAGATGAAACAAAAAAAATATTGAATGTCATCTATGATAGAAGATCAAGAAGAAAGCTTCTGACTGTGAATCAAGCAATATGTTTCATCAATAAGATATAGAGAAACAAATTCTATGAATCTCAATATAATTGAAAAGCATCATCAGAAGTCATGAAAGACTAGATGAACAGAGTATGAATGTCAGTCAGAGTGATTCACTAAGTTTCAGACAACACTGCAAAATGAAACATAAATGTATTACAACTGCAGAAAATCTGAACATCTTGTTCAAGAGTGTAACAGATCTCAGATGAAAAGAAAAAATGTTGCAGTGATAGTTAAGAAAAATACATGCATAGTGCATGACATTCTCAGTTAAACAATCTGCTACAATGACATGTGCAGAGTACACATGAGTATGAAAAACAGAGTCAAATGATATCTTCAGAAGCTGTACAACAAAGATATTAAAAACAGACATGACACAACAGATTGATCAAACTATGAGAAAGAATTAGTTACTCTTGTGAAAGAACATATCAAGAAAGATGTTCTTGATGTCAAGATTGAAGAGATCAATACTTAAGAAACTCAGATAAAAGAAGACTACAGTGATAGTATCTGACAAGCACTGAATTCAGATGTAAATCAAGAAGAAATTAATGAATGAGAAGTCAATATAAGACTGAAAACAGCATATCAGCACTCTGAGAATCAATGCTGAGTATTGAAAGAAGAAAAGCTTCAATTTAAGAAGCAAGAACTTGAGCAAGAAGTACAAGATTGAAAATGAAAAGCACAACACAAGAGTGCAAAAGAACAAAAGACATGTGATCAGCTAGAAGAGCTGATAATAGCTGTTAAAGATGAATGTTTCAACAGTGACAATGCAGTATTGTCAAAATTTCTTGTTTGAAAAATGAAGAGTCACAAGATCAAGATATGCTTATCTGAAGAGAACATCACACAAAATAAAAACAGATGAATCTTCAGCAGAGAGTATATATCACTTGAATTTCTGCAAAGAGTAAGAGTCTTTAAGAGTCAGTTGCAGATGAAGTATGATCAGTATGAACTTCAACTACATTTAAAAAAACACATTGAGCAGCATAGTCTAAAATATGCAAATCTTATGATCAGAAGAGAATCAAAGTGATTTTAAGAACTTTGAAGATGAGTCAAATGATTAAGTGAGTCAAAAAATGAAGAGCTTTCTCAACAAGACTAGAGAATAAGAAGCTAGCAGTGTCTCAAAGACAAGACAATGATCATTGAATATGAATCAAGGTCATGATCAGCAAATATTATATCAATGCATTGATGAATTTCAAAGCAAACAGTAATATTATGAATCAGAAAACAGTCAATATGTTAAAATTAGAGATGTGATGAGTGTGCTGTTCATTCAACATACAAATGATAAATGAGATCATCAAAAGAACTGATGAGAAAATCTGTGTGAAAGTTTCAATTCTTGAAAACTCACAAGAGATAACATTTAATGTTATAAAATCAATCAGATACAATGCAGTGCTAAAGATGCTCTGATTGTGTGAAAAAAATCTGAAGATTGACTGAGTTACAAAAGAGATATGTGCAATCAAAGACACATACAAGATTTCTGAATAATCAGAAATGAGCTTATTAGAGCATAAGTCATGAGATCATGAAATACTGCTATTGAACAAAAAACAATCTAAGTGAATATCATTGTACTCAATGAGCAAATAAGCACACAGAAAAACCACAGAACCACAATCAAACCAGTTATCAAAATTCTGAATAGAGCAAATTCTTTGTTTCATTTACTTTCATAAACTCTCAAAACAGCTTATCTTCATCATCAATACTGGTGGTGAGAAATCTATTTATTTATTTATTTATTCTTCATTCTATGCATGCAGCTATAAAAGCTATGGCAGTTAATAGACATATAGTGAAAGATGTAGACACAAAACAAAACTCAAAATCTTGTACATGTGAATAATCAATCTGAATGCTTTTTGATCACTTCTGTTCAGTCAATCTGATGCTGATTGTCAATCAATATCTTTTTTCTTTTCTAAATCTCATCTTCACCCTCAACTTCTTCTAATAATCATTTTCTAGTAGTTACTTTGGTTTTCTTCAAAAACAGCAAAGTAGCTTTGATTCCTTTCTTGATAGTAAACAGCATCTTTGCTGTATATGGCAAATTGATGTTTCTGAGCTGATTTTTCAGCTCAGTTTGCTTCTTTTTGTTATATTGACAGACTGTCAACAAATGCTCTGAAGTTTGATCTTTGTTGCATGCATCATTGCATTTCTTGCTGTTATAGTCTGATAATCTATGCAGATATGCTTTGAAATAGTCATGATCTAATTTCATTTGTGTAAAAATAGCAAATGAAAGTCTGTCTGCACTTTTCAGATCTTCTTTGATGTGAAAACTAGATGTTTGATCAAACTGAGCATAGTATCTTTCTTGGGTTGTCTTTTTCCAGTGGGTGGTTCAGTTTTCCAGTGCTTTGATCTTGATTTTGTGTTTGATATAGCTAATAGATGTAAATCTATCAATATCTGGTGAAATTGACTGCTTTGCACCTGATTTTGCAGCTTTATCTGCTATTTCATTGCCTTTAATGTTCTCATGTTCAGGGACTCAATGAATATGAGGTGTAACTTCATAATCTATGAGTTTTTGAAGAGTTTTTTGACATTTAATAGCTAGATGCTGTTCAGATCCTTGATTTGTGGTTTGAATTCTTTGTATAGCTGCTTGATTGTCTGAAAAGATTCATATGTCTTTGATTCTTTGATATTTCATGATTTCTTTGAGACTTAACTTCAAAGACTGTGAAATTCCAAACAATTCAGCATCATAGACTTCCATGGTGGTTCCTAGATTCCAAGATTGTTGATGTATAATATCTTTATACATGTAGCAAAGACCTGCACCTAGATTTTCATCTAGTTTTGACCCATCTGTGTATAGAATAGCATTTCTTGCTCTAGTTTCTTTAGAAACAAGTGTTTCTAATTTCTTTAGATGATTCAAAGTAGCTAGTTTCTTGTCAGATTTGCTGATTTGAATGTCTATGTTTGGTGAAACACTCCAAGGTGCACAGCATAACTCATTTTGAGTTGAAACCTCCAAATTTAGTGTTTCTGGTAGATATTTGCAAATGCTATATAGCACTTTAATCAACTGAGTTGGGTGTTTCTTCTTAATGAGAGAGTTTGTATGTTGATTCCAGTCAAGATAATGATCTTCATCAATATCACATCCAGTTTCAAGTCCTGGTGGGTAGGTGTATGGAGTTCTTTGTCTAATTGGATGATTTTCTGACAAAGTAGCTATTCTTAAAGCATATAGCTCTGTTTTTTGATCAAGTCTAAATCTGAGTGATAATATAGCTGATTCTAGCTCCATAGCAGCTGATGGTGAAGACCTAAATGCACCTAGAATTTTTCTAGTTGCTGAATTTTGAAGTTTTTGAAACAGCTTTTCAAAATTCTTTTGTTGTTTCCACCATACTGGGCTTCCATAGTCACTTATAGATGTGATGCAGGCTGTGTACAGCTGTTTTCCAGCTGATGTTGATAAACCCCATTCAGAATTCATCAGTCTATGTAGTAAATGCAATGTTCTAGTTGCAGAAGCTATTTTCTTTTGCACATGTGTCTTAAAAGACATTTTAGTGTCAAACCAAACACCTAGCCAGCGTACAACTTTAGAAGGATGTATAACAGTGTTATTTGGTAGTTTTACTGTTGATATAGCTTGATTTCCTTTCTGAAAATGAATGAGTTCTGACTTGCTGTCATCAAATATAACTGCATTTTCTTCAGCCCATTGAAATGCAGTTTTTGTGACTGATTCTAGTGTTTTGCTGTTGTCTGCAGCTGTTTTTCCTTCCACAATAATAGCCACATCATCAATATAGCTTGGTAGCTTTAGTTGAGTGTGTTTATTGTTGATTTTTGTGAATAGAAATCGCATATAGATCAAAAATAGCATTGGTGATATAGGTGATCCTTGTGGAATTCCAGAATTGACACTTTGTGGGTGATTTTTTTCACCATCAAAAGCTAGAGCAATTGTTCTATTTGTAAGAAAGCATTGCACCCATTTTAGTACAGTTTGTGGTAAATGTAGTCTTTTCATGACTTTTAGCAGTTGATTTAAAGACACATAGTTAAATGCACCCTTAACATCCAAGAATAAAGCTGTCAAGACTTTGTTGTTGTTGATTGCTTGTTGAATGTCATGTGTTAAACACATAGCTGCATTCACAGCTGATCTTTGCTTTCTACCACCCATTTGCTCATGATATAGCAAGTCTGTGGTTTCAGTCCAATAGGAAAGTCTTGTTGTCATTATCTTTTCAGATATTTTGCTCAAGCAATTTAGTAGAGTGATTGACCTATATGCTTTGAGTATTGAATAGTCTGCTTTGCCTTCTTTTCTTAGAATTGCACCAGTTTCTTGACGCCAGCATACTGGATGATAGCCTTGATTTATTAAAACTGAATAAACAGTGTGAAATAACTCAGATATAGCTTGTTATGCATGTTGAATTATCAAAAAGGACAATCCATCTGGCCCAGGTGCTTTCTTTGTTGATGAAGTCATAATAGCTTGTTTTATTTCCTTAGAAATGACTGAAAACCATGGTTTTGTGAGACTATTATCACATTCTAGCTCAACTGGACTTGTTTGAGGTGGTTTTGGAAACATAGCTTCAAGGAACAAGTCACATTTGTCTTTAAGTATGAGTTTCACTTTGTTTTCATGCTTTATAGGAGGTGTTTTCTCTATTTTTCGTGGTTTAGTGTAATGATATGCTGTAAAAACATCTTTTCCAGCTGCACCTTGCAGAAAAGTAGTCCATGAGGTATGTTTGGCTTTCTGAATTGCGTGAAAGTATCTATTTCTTGCATTTCTGAATTGATTCCAGTTTTCTTGTGATTTGTGATGTTTCCAGTATCTTCTAAAACCACTCATTTCAGTTCTAAGTACTGATAATGATTCAGACCACCATACTTTAGCTTTTGAGCAGAGTTTTCTCTTTGGTATATGCAGATCTGCTGCATTTGCTATCAAATTTCTAAGAGAAATAGCTATTTCTTCTAGATTTTGGTTTGATGGTGTTTGCATTAAGCTTTGAATTTGAGTATCAGCTTGTGTTGAGTTTATTTGCAGTGTTTCTGCAAATTTAACCCAGTCTGCTTTGCCTATGTTGTATGATGCACTCAGTGGACTTTCAACCCATTCAGACTCATTTGCAGTTAATTCAAACTGAATAACTTCATGATCTGATTCAGACTCCATATCTTGCTTTACTTGTCAGTTTCTTGTGAAATTGCAAAGTAAAGATGTTGCAAATGTCAAATCAATCACTGATGTTGCATTGCCTGAGTGATGTGCATAGGTGTTTGTGTCTGATGTGTTTAACAGCTCACAGTTGTGAATTTTCAGCCAGTTTATCAAAGAAGTAGCTCTTATAGAGTTTTCTATTGATGAATTTCACCATGCATGATGTGCATTAAAATCCCCACAGATAATAGCTCTTTGTGGTAGTTGAATTGCTGTTAAACATCTGTCTATGGTTCATTGATCATTGTTGATTTGCTGTGACTTTTCATTGTATATGTTAAGTAACAGTATACTAGAAATTTCATTTGCTGAAATACTGAGTATTTGCAAATCTGAGTCTTTTGACAAGTCAGGTCTTGGTATACACACTAAATCTTGTTTAGTTTTAGACACAAATGCCATAGTTCTAGGTCTAATGTCTAGATTAGATGTGGGTATCAAACTAGTAAAAGATGAATGTGAAATAGTGGTTTTGTTGTCTCTTGCAACCCATGGTTCTTGAAGAAGAACTATGTCTGCAGTTTTTGTAGCTGAATTCAGACATGAGTACATGACATTCATAGATCTTGTGCAGTTGTGTTGTAGAATGGTGATTTGTGATGAATTTGTTGTGTTATTCATGATATTTTCATAGATAGTGGATCTGCTGTTGAAGAAATAGGCTGTAGTGCTTTGAAAACACTGCATTCTGCACTATTTGCTTGATGTTTCTCATCACAATTGCTGCATTTATAGACTATATGTGCGCAAGTGGTTCCTTTTGACTGTGTGGAACAAAGAAAACAGCCATGTTCTCTAGTATTGTGGTTTCCTGCACAGAATTGACATGTGTCTTGATTTTTACATACTTTTTGAGTATGTCCAAACTTTTGACACTTTCTGCATTGATCTGTTGGTTTGCAAGTGTTATAGACTGCAGTTCTAACTGATGTTCCAGCAATTATCAGTCTGTTTCTGAGTGCTTTTTGAGCTTCTTGTTCTGATTTGACTGTCAAGACAATAGATGCATGCTGTTTTTTCTGTCTGGCTTCTTCTGAAGTAAGCCAGTGTGGTAAAATAGTTAGTTTGATATCTTTGTTGAAGGTTTCTACTTCATCTTTGACTAGTTGCATGTCTTTTTTGCCGTTGAAAATAGCTGTGGGAATTCCATGTGCTACTATTTTGTACCACTTTTCATCCTTTTTGATTTCTATGAATTCAGATGATGAATTCCAGATTTGTTGATGTTTTAGCAAGTCTTCTGCTGTGCCTTCACTGGTTGTGAGCACTATACTAGCTTTGGATTGTGAAATAGCAACTGTGGAAACCAGCAAATTGTCTATTTTTGCTGTTTTAAGTGCGTTGTTGATTTTGTTGTGCATGTCTATGGCATTGATAGTAGTTGTGGGTGTTTTTGACTTTATAACTAGACGTCTTTCTCTGAAAGTAATGGGTTTATTCACTACTTTTGACTTTGGTGCTTTTTTTTGAACAGTTGTCCATGAGTTTTGAGCATTTTGATCTTTGCTGCTTGCAATTGATGCATATGTTGCTGATTTTGCTGTTTTTGTTGATGTTGGCTGTCCAAAGCTGGTTTTGTTTGTCTGTACAAAGTTGATAGGGTTTGTTTTGTTTGTCTGAAAGACAAATGCTGGTTTCTCTGTGGTTTCTGACTTTGTCTTAGACATTGTGTGAAGAATTTTGTCTAGTTTGATGTTGACTTCATCTTTGAAGCTGTCTAGTTGTTGTTGAACATCTAGTTTCTGATGAAATGCTTCATCTGACTGTTTGAGTGAGTCTAGATTTGCATTTTGTCTTGCTTGATCCAGTGTCTTGATGCTAGTTTCTAGTTCTTGTTGAACTATGAGGTTTGTGAATTGCTGAATAGCTTGCTTGAGGTAGTTTCTAGCTTGTTGAAGTAGTTTGTCACCATTTTGGCTTTTTGGGTGTAGGTTTGTGCAGTTTGCATGATGAGTTTCATGCTGATTTGATTCTTCATCAGAAGAAATAGCTTCTAGCACTGAACTGGCAATGGCTCTTCTCTTTTTAGACTTTAGAATAGTCTTTTGAGAAGGTTTCATGGTGATTTGTGATCCCAACAGGTCTGGTGAACTCATAAAGAGTTGTGGAAGTGCTGTTTTTGGTGATTTTTGTTGTTTTGTAGGTGTTTTTGGGTTTTCTAGGTTGAAATCTTGCATGAAGTTGCTGGAATCCAGTGCAAAAGTCATGATATGAGGTGTTTTTGGGGTCCGTCCTGTCCAAATCCAAAATCCTATCCAAATCCAGGTCCAGAAGATCTATGTCTAGCAGTAATTATCTAGTTTTTGAAGGTAAAAACTAGATTTTCCTGAGGTTCTAGATTATAGAAGCTTTGGATCCTTATTTCATCTAGAATAGGCTGTACCCAATTGCCTAATCCAGATGTTGCTTAATATCCCAATTCACCTAGAGTAGATAAACTCTACAATAGGCTTTTACCAGCTCTACTATAAGCAAGACTATACTATAAGTCACTCAACCACTAGGTCTTGGGGCAGATGCGTCTAGGGCAAGATTTCCACGTGAAGCCTCGTATTTATATCCCAACTACTCAGACAACGTTGTTTGCCAGTCTGAGCTTTTACCAGCAGGTAGGGCTAGAAAATAGCTACCTGCTTATACCCTTCACTAGGTCTTTGTGAGATGCTTCTAGTGTAGAGTATGTCTCCACTGGTAGGTTCTTTCTGCACGCAAAATGCTAATCAATTGACAGAAGAAATGCTCAAATTCCAGCTAAATCTGTCAAGAAATGACTATTTTGCAGCTAGTTTTTGCGGAAACTGCGTGCAGTTGCTGGAATTGAGCGATTTGGTGTAATTCAGCCTGTAATGCTTAGAAATTTGACCTGAAACGCTGGTTTTTGAGCGAAAATAGCTGAAAAGTAGTTGATTTTGTTGATAAACTAGCTTGTTTTGATGGTAGAGCTATGTAGGTATGTTGTATGATGCGTGAATTGATGTGGCTTGGTGTGTATAGGCTGGAATTGCTGCGTAGTTGGCGTAAAAGTGGTGTTTTTGGTGTTTTCTTGGTTGTTTTGGTGTTTTTGGTGTTTTGGTGTGAGTGAGGCTTAGTTGAGGTGTCTGGTGATGCTTGGTGCGCAGAAATTCTGCCAAGCAAGCTAGGACAATTAAGCGAAAATTTGCGAACTTCAAAAACTAGATACTAAGGGGTACAACTAAACAGTCCAACAACTTTGTGAGCAATAAAGATATCAAAAAGCAGTAATAGTATGAATTTTAGAAGAGATCAAGGTGAAGAAAACTGTCGATTCAGAATTTTTGAAGACGTGTTGGTTGTGGCGATGTTGATGTCTGAGATGTTGTTTTGAGTTTTGGCTGAAGGTACGCGAAAAATTTTCACTGAATGATAATTGAGGTACCCCACCACCAGTATTGATGATGAAGATAAGCTGTTTTGAGGGTTTATAGAAGTGAATGAGGCAAAGAATTTGCACTATTCAGAATTTTGATAGCTGCTTTAGTTGTGGTTCTGTGGTTTTGATTTGTCAGACAAGCTTTCATATGTCAATCAAAAAGGATGAAAAGTGGTACAAAATAGTAGCACATGGAATTTCCACAGCTATTTTCAACAGCAAAGAAGACATGCAACTAGTCAAAGATGAAGTAGAAACCTTCAACAAAGATATCAAACTAGCTATTTTACCACACTGACTTACTTCAGAAGAAGTCAGACAGAAAAAACAGCATGCATCTATTGTCTTGACAGTCAAATCAGAACAAGAAGCTCAAAAAGCACTCAGAAACAGACTGATAATTGCTGGAACATCAGTTAGAACTGCAGTCTATAACACTTGCAAACCAACAGATCAATGCAGAAAGTGTTAAAAGTTTGGACATACTCAAAAAGTATGTAAAAATCAAGACACATGTCAATTCTGTGCAGGAAACCACAATACTAGAGAACATGGCTGTTTTCTTTGTTCCACACAGTCAAAAGGAACCACTTGCACACATATAGTCTATAAATGCAGCAATTGTGATGAGAAACATCAAGCAAATAGTGCAGAATGCAGTGTTTTCAAAGCACTACAGCCTATTTCTTCAACAGCAGATCCACTATCTATGAAAATATCATGAATAACACAACAAATTCATCACAAATCACCATTCTACAACACAACTGCACAAGATCTATGAATGTCATGTACTCATGTCTGAATTCAGCTACAAAAACTGCAGACATAGTTCTTCTTCAAGAACCATGGGTTGCAAGAGACAACAAAACCACTATTTCACATTCATCTTTTACTAGTTTGATACCCACATCTAATCTAGACATTAGACCTAGAACTATGGCATTTGTGTCTAAAACTAAACAAGATTTAGTGTGTATACCAAGACCTGACTTGTCAAAAGACTCAGATTTGCAAATACTCAGTATTTCAGCAAATGAAATTTCTAGTATACTGTTACTTAACATATACAATGAAAAGTCACAGCAAATCAACAATGATCAATGAACCATAGACAGATGTTTAACAGCAATTCAACTACCACAAAGAGCTATTATCTGTGGGGATTTTAATGCACATCATGCATGGTGAAATTCATCAATAGAAAACTCTATAAGAGCTACTTCTTTGATAAACTGGCTGAAAATTCACAACTGTGAGCTGTTAAACACATCAGACACAAACACCTATGCACATCACTCAGGCAATGCAACATCAGTGATTGATTTGACATTTGCAACATCTTTACTTTGCAATTTCACAAGAAACTGACAAGTAAAGCAAGATATGGAGTCTGAATCAGATCATGAAGTTATTCAGTTTGAATTAACTGCAAATGAGTCTGAATGGGTTGAAAGTCCACTGAGTGCATCATACAACATAGGCAAAGCAGACTGGGTTAAATTTGCAGAAACACTGCAAATAAACTCAACACAAGCTGGTACTCAAATTCAAAGCTTAATGCAAACACCATCAAACCAAAATCTAGAAGAAATAGCTATTTCTCTTAGAAATTTGATAGCAAATGCAGCAGATCTGCATATACCAAAGAGAAAACTCTGCTCAAAAGCTAAAGTATGGTGGTCTGAATCATTATCAGTACTTAGAACTGAAATGAGTGGTTTTAGAAGATACTGGAAACATCACAAATCACAAGAAAACTGGAATCAATTCAGAAATGCAAGAAATAGATACTTTCACGCAATTCAGAAAGCCAAACATACCTCATGGACTACTTTTCTGCAAGGTGCAGCTGGAAAAGATGTTTTTACAGCATATCATTACACTAAACCACGAAAAATAGAGAAAACACCTCCTATAAAGCATGAAAACAAAGTGAAACTCATACTTAAAGACAAATGTGACTTGTTCCTTGAAGCTATGTTTCCAAAACCACCTCAAACAAGTCCAGTTGAGCTAGAATGTGATAATAGTCTCACAAAACCATGGTTTTCAGTCATTTCTAAGGAAATAAAACAAGCTATTATGACTTCATCAACAAAGAAAGCACCTGGGCCAGATGGATTGTCCTTTTTGATAATTCAACATGCATAACAAGCTATATCTGAGTTATTTCACACTGTTTATTCAGTTTTAATAAATCAAGGCTATCATCCAGTATGCTGGCGTCAAGAAACTGGTGCAATTCTAAGAAAAGAAGGCAAAGCAGACTATTCAATACTCAAAGCATATAGGTCAATCACTCTACTAAATTGCTTGAGCAAAATATCTGAAAAGATAATGACAACAAGACTTTCCTATTGGACTGAAACCACAGACTTGCTATATCATGAGCAAATGGGTGGTAGAAAGCAAAGATCAGCTGTGAATGCAGCTATGTGTTTAACACATGACATTCAACAAGCAATCAACAACAACAAAGTCTTGACAGCTTTATTCTTGGATGTTAAGGGTGCATTTAACTATGTGTCTTTAAATCAACTGCTAAAAGTCATGAAAAGACTACATTTACCACAAACTGTACTAAAATGGGTGCAATGCTTTCTTACAAATAGAACAATTGCTCTAGCTTTTGATGGTGAAAAAAATCACCCACAAAGTGTCAATTCTGGAATTCCACAAGGATCACCTATATCACCAATGCTATTTTTGATCTATATGCGATTTCTATTCACAAAAATCAACAATAAACACACTCAACTAAAGCTACCAAGCTATATTGATGATGTGGCTATTATTGTGGAAGGAAAAACAGCTGCAGACAACAGCAAAACACTAGAATCAGTCACAAAAACTGCATTTCAATGGGCTGAAGAAAATGCAGTTATATTTGATGACAGCAAGTCAGAACTCATTCATTTTCAGAAAGGAAATCAAGCTATATCAACAGTAAAACTACCAAATAACACTGTTATACATCCTTCTAAAGTTGTACGCTGGCTAGGTGTTTGGTTTGACACTAAAATGTCTTTTAAGACACATGTGCAAAAGAAAATAGCTTCTGCAACTAGAACATTGCATTTACTACATAGACTGATGAATTCTGAATGGGGTTTATCAACATCAGCTGGAAAACAGCTGTACACAGCCTGCATCACATCTATAAGTGACTATGGAAGCCCAGTATGGTGGAAACAACAAAAGAATTTTGAAAAGCTGTTTCAAAAACTTCAAAATTCAGCAACTAGAAAAATTCTAGGTGCATTTAGGTCTTCACCATCAGCTGCTATGGAGCTAGAATCAGCTATATTATCACTCAGATTTAGACTTGATCAAAAAACAGAGCTATATGCTTTAAGAATAGCTACTTTGTCAGAAAATCATCCAATTAGACAAAGAACTCCATACACCTACCCACCAGGACTTGAAACTGGATGTGATATTGATGAAGATCATTATCTTGACTGGAATCAACATACAAACTCTCTCATTAAGAAGAAACACCCAACTCAGTTGATTAAAGTGCTATATAGCATTTGCAAATATCTACCAGAAACACTAAATTTGGAGGTTTCAACTCAAAATGAGTTATGCTGTGCACCTTGGAGTGTTTCACCAAACATAGACATTCAAATCAGCAAATCTGACAAGAAACTAGCTACTTTGAATCATCTAAAGAAATTAGAAACACTTGTTTCTAAAGAAACTAGAGCAAGAAATGCTATTCTATACACAGATGGGTCAAAACTAGATGAAAATCTAGGTGCAGGTCTTTGCTACATGTATAAAGATATTATACATCAACAATCTTGGAATCTAGGAACCACCATGGAAGTCTATGATGCTGAATTGTTTGGAATTTCACAGTCTTTGAAGTTAAGTCTCAAAGAAATCATGAAATATCAAAGAATCAAAGACATATGAATCTTTTCAGACAATCAAGCAGCTATACAAAGAATTCAAACCACAAATCAAGGATCTGAACAGCATCTAGCTATTAAATGTCAAAAAACTCTTCAAAAACTCATAGATTATGAAGTTACACCTCATATTCATTGAGTCCCTGAACATGAGAACATTAAAGGCAATGAAATAGCAGATAAAGCTGCAAAATCAGGTGCAAAGCAGTCAATTTCACCAGATATTGATAGATTTACATCTATTAGCTATATCAAACACAAAATCAAGATCAAAGCACTGGAAAACTGAACCACCCACTGGAAAAAGACAACTCAAGAAAGATACTATGCTCAGTTTGATCAAACACCTAGTTTTCACATCAAAGAAGATCTGAAAAGTGCAGACAGACTTTCATTTGTTACTTTTACACAAATGAAACTAGATCATGACTATTTCAAAGCATATCTGCATAGATTATCAGACTATAACAGCAAGAAATGCAATGATGCATGCAACAAAGATCAAATCTCAGAGCATTTGTTGACAGCCTGTCAATATAACAAAAAGGAGCAAACTGAGCTGAAAAATCAGCTCAGAAACATCAATTTGCCATATACAGCAAAGGTGCTATTTACTACCAAGGAAGGAATCAAAGCTACTTTGCTGTTTTTGAAGAAAACCAAAGTAGCTACTAGAAAATGGTTATTAGGAGAAGTTGAGGGTGAAGATGAGATTTAGAAAAGAAAAAAGATATTGATTGACAATCAGCATCAGGTTGACTGAACAGAAGTGATCAAAAAGCATTCAGATTGATTATTCACATGTACAAGATTTTAGATTTTGTTTTGTGTCTACATCTTTCACTATATGTCTATTAACTGCCATAGCTTTTATAGCTGCATGCATAGAATGAAGAATAAATAAATAAACAGTCTGCATCACATTTATAAGTGACTATGGAAGCTCAGTATGGTGAAAACAACAAAAGAATTTTGAAAAGCTGTTTCAAAAACTTCAAAATTCAGCAACTAGAAAAATTCTAAGTGCATTTAGATCTTCACCATCAGCTGCTATGGAGCTAGAATCAGCTATATTATCACTCAGATTTAGACTTGATCAAAAAACAGAGCTATATGCTTTAAGAATAGCTACTTTGTCAGAAAATCATTCAATTAGACAAAGAACTTCATACATCTACCCATCAGAACTTGAAACTGAATGTGATATTGATGAAGATCATTATCTTGACTGAAATCAACATACAAACTCTCTCATTAAGAAGAAACACCCAACTCAGTTGATTAAAGTGCTATATAACATTTGCAAATATCTACCAGAAACACTAAATTTGAAGATTTCAACTCAAAATGAGTTATGCTGTGCACCTTGAAGTGTTTCACCAAACATAGACATTCAAATCAGCAAATCTGACAAGAAACTAGCTACTTTGGAACATCTAAAGAGACTAGAAACACTTTTCTTTAAGGAAACCAAGTTTAAAAATGCTGTTTTGTACACAGATGAGTCAAAACTAGATGAAAATCTAGGTGCAGGTCTTTGCTACATGTATAAAGATATTATACATCAACAATCTTGAAATCTAGAAACCATCATGGAAGTCTATGATGCTGAATTGTTTGAAATTTCACAGTCTTTGAAGTTAAGTCTCAAAGAAATCATGAAATATCAAAGAATCAAAGACATATGAATCTTTTCAGACAATCAAGCAGCTATACAAAGAATTCAAATCACAAATCAAGGATCTGGACAGCATCTAGCTATTAAATGTCAAAAAACTCTTCAAAAACTCATAGATTATGAAGTTACACCTCATATTCATTGGGTCCCTGAACATGAGAACATTAAAGACAATGAAATAGCAGATAAAGCTGCAAAATCAGGTGCAAAGCAGTCAATTTCACCAGATATTGATAGATTTACATCTATTAGCTATATCAAACACAAAATCAAGATCAAAGCACTGAAAAACTGAACCACCCACTGGAAAAAGACAACCCAAGAAAGATACTATGCTCAGTTTGATCAAACACCTAGTTTTTACATCAAAGAAGATCTGAAAAGTGCAGACAGACTTTCATTTGCTATTTTTACACAAATGAAACTAGATCATGACTATTTCAAAGCATATCTGCATAGATTATCAGACTATAACAGCAAGAAATGCAATGATGCATGCAACAAAGATCAAACTTCAGAGCATTTGTTGACAGCCTGTCAATATAACAAAAAGGAGCAAACTGAGCTGAAAAATCAGCTCAGAAACATCAATTTGTCATATACAGCAAAGGTGCTGTTTACTATCAAGAAAGGAATCAAAGCTACTTTGCTGTTTTTGAAGAAAATCAAAGTAGCTACTAGAAAATGGTTATTAGGAGAAGTTGAGGGTGAAGATGAGATTTAGAAAAGAAAAAAGATATTGATTGACAATCAGCATCAGATTGACTGAACAGAAGTGATCAAAAAGCATTCAGATTGATTATTCACATGTACAAGATTTTGAGTTTTGTTTTGTGTCTACATCTCTCACTATATGTCTATTAACTGCCATAGCTTTTATAGCTGCATGCATAGAATGAAGAATAAATAAATAAATAAATAAATAAATGAAGACTTATTCAGATCTATGACATGATCACAAAAAAAACAGTAGATATACTGAAATCAGACTATCTTCAGATTTCACTTAAACACAATTGAGAAGACATCAAATTATTGAAATGAGTGTATTCACTCAGCAATGAAGCACACCACCTAGTTGATGAGAAATTCAATGAATTACATGCACAGAGACAAATGAATTGATTAACTCAATCTATCTCATTTGACTTCTCAGTTTTCATAATCTGAAAGACAGTCATGTCTGATAACTTATTCAAATGAAAAGAGTGCATCATCATAAATATATATGATCTTAATCACATATCTGAGTCTGATATCTACTCACTGTCATTACAGATTGATATTACATCAGCTGTTTGAGAATGTCACTATATATTCACAGTGAATTGTGTCTTCTTCTTCTATCAATGACTAGTTAATCTGATGAATTGCTTTAAGTTTATGATGATTTCACACTGAGATCAAGAGCACTTTAATGTGACAGTTATGAAGTATCAAAATTCATCTTCTTATATACAATGACAAATGAATCAGATTCTCTGAGTCTTTTGTATCTTCACTTGAGATTATGTTGATGATATTGTTATATTTTTAAAAACACTGAATGAACACATTAATCATCTTCATCAAGTCTTTCAGTTGTTTCAGAATCTAGATATAAGTCTAAAATTTAAGAAGTCATATTTAGATTACTTTACTGTTATACTTCTAGATCAACAGATTGACATTTTAGAATTGTTGACATCTGAAGAAAAGATTTGAGTCTTAATGAATTTACAATTTTTTATTATTCTCAAGACTCTCAAAACTTATCTTGATCTTACTAACTGATTATACTTCTATATACTCTATTATGCATAAATCATGACACTCTTACAGATTCAAAAAATGACTCTGATGAAGACTTCTTCAGTTAAAGAAAATGTTTAAAAACAGTACATCAGTCATTTGTCTCTCAATAACTCTAATTTTAAAAAACTGCATGTATTTGAGATCTTACAGAATCTATTTGTGAAGTCTATCTTTTTAGTTTATTTTGACTCTAGTCATTGTTTATACATTGATATGAATGTATTCAAGCAATATGAGTTCAACACAGTTGTTTATCACATCAAAGACAACTCAAATTCACTCTTCTCAAATTCAGCATCTATTATCAACACAAAGATCACAAAGTTTCTGCATCACAAGATTCAGCTTATTTTTTTTCTCAGTAAGCTTCTCACATCAGCAGAATGAAATTACTGATTTACAAAAATGAAAATGATCAAATTAGTATGAATAGTGCACAAAATGAGACATCTAATTAAATCAGCATTCAGAAGCACTATAGTCTTCATGAATCACTTGATGACAACATTGATTGCTTGTCAGACTCATTTAATCACTACTGTCAGTATTGACAAGTTAAATCTATAATTAGTTTGTACATCACAGTATCTCAGTCAATTCAATCTAGATGTACAGCATTGTTCTGAGAAAATTCATCTTGTATTAAACATCTTGTCATGACTTTTAGACAATATAAATGCTCAAAAAAGTAATATCATGAATACTCTTGAGAATCTGAGTGTCTATCATGTTACTCTAGTAAAACTGACAAACAATTTCAAGAAATATCTACAGAATGCATACAAGAACAACACTCAATGAAAGAGAATACTGAATATAATCAAGTTGACAGATCAATCTCATCAAAATCAGTCAAATAATGAAGACACTGTGAAGAGACTGTCTGAGTTACACTTTGCATACTGAAATGGTCTAATCTACTATATTGATGATGTTGATGAATGTGAGTGATTATGCATTTCATTACAGTTTGAAAAGAAAATATTTGAACTAACACACAATCAACAACATCATGAGAATTTTCACCACATCTATGATCAAATATCATTCTCACTTTTTCTAAGACAGTTATTTCAACAGTTAAAAACATACATACTTCACTGCTCAGAATGTCAGCTAAATTAAATTAAGTGATATGCATTATATGACTCACTCAACTCAATATTGACACTCTCAATTTCATTTCACATCATTACTATGAATTTCATTCTGACATTATCTTCAAACAACAATCTTAATAACATTCTTATCATTATCAACAAGTTTATCAAACAGATACTTTTACTGCCTGAAAAAGTCACTTATACAGCAGCACAATGAGCTAATATCTTGCTATCTAAACTCATTGAGCATGACTGAGACATATCTTGACAAATAATCAGTGATTGTAACAGAAAGTTTCTATCTTCTTTCTGATGTATCATTTTTGAGTGTTTAAATATTAAACTACTTATTTTCACAATGTATCACTCTCAAACTGATGATCAGTTCAAGCAAACAAATCAGACAGTTAAAATCACTTTACATTACTTTCTTACAGCATATTCTGACAAAGCTTTCATCACAGTACTACTTTATTTACAAGACTATCTCAATAACTTCAAGATCTCTATCAACTACATCTCAAACAAACTTGTGTATGATTTTCATATCAATGACATCATTAATGCATTAATAAATCTATCTATCAAAAACTACAGTCAAATTCACCAGATTTACTGTGAAGATGTTGAACAAGTCATTGTCTTTGTGAATATCATGACAAAGCACTATTACAATATGAAACACATTTTTCTAGTCATAAATAATATGATCTATTTACAACTTCATTACAACTACATCATATCTGATGTGACAAATCACAAGTTATTGAATCAGCAAGTCAGTTCATTTCATGTTATCAAACACATCAATGAGTTAGCTTATCAACTTGAATTATCTTCTACAATGCAAATTCACTCAGTTGTGTTAGTCACACAACTTGAACTGATCTCATTGCTCAATAAAGATTCTTATAACTGTCAGTTAAATACAAATTCATTATCTGTTGAAAACAACAGTTTTATTAACAAAATCAAAAATATTGATACAGCATGTATCTACAAAATTGAACAGCTTCTTAACAAGCAAATTACACATTACAGACATAGTCAATCAGTGATGAAATATCTGATCAAATAAAAAGAATATAATTATAGTCACAATGCATAATATGAAGTTAAAGATCTGAAAAATGCAAGAAAGCTGATGAAGAACTATGAGCAACAACAGACAAGTCATTGAAGATTTCATCAATGAGAAAAAAAATATCATTCAATGTTGTCAAAACAGATAGAGCTTTGAGCTCTTTATTTTCTCTATTTAACTTGCTGTCTCATTAGTATCTTCAATCTGATGAGATTGTTGACATTTTTGAAGAAAAACAGATTGTTATGAATAGAACATAGTCTTGCTATTCAGTCTCAGTCTTTGAACATAACTCATTGAGTTACTTACAAATCTTGCTGTCATCATGAGCTTAATGAGCTAATTGCTAGATATGAAAGACATCTCTATAGATATATAGTAAGAATTTTTCATAGATAGAATTGCTAGATATGAAAGACATCTCTATAGATATATAGTAAGAATTTTTCATAAATAGATTCTTAGCAATTACATCTTTCATTCACTCATATAATGATTCTAATAAACAGTTAAGCTTTTAAATATCATACAATTATCATTCTTGCATAACAAAAGTTTTCATAAACTTCTGATAATGAAAAGAAGTTGAAGAAGTTTGAATTATATAATGATTTAAATTCTGACATCATTGCAATTTATATGAACTTTTTTTAACTTAAATCTTTTAATATTGTACAGAACAACACTGTACATTTTTGTTGAACAATTCTCTCATTGATGATCTGTTATCTTTCATATAAAGTGACATTCTTTCAGAAATCAAACATTCTTTAGTTATACAACATTTTCATGATTTCTTCTGTCTTACAGTTGCATAAAATATCAAGACAGATCTGAAACATATTAAGAATAAAGTAATTATGAAGATTTTGAATGTCTTGACTTTATTGAAAGATTATTGCATCAAAATAAATCATACATATAAGTTGTGATTGATTACTCTTGTGAAGAATGAGTCATATAATTTGAAAGAGATCAAAATAAAGAAGATCAATAAAAATATAAAGATAAAAATTAAGAAGAAAGAACAGAAAAAGAAGTTTTCTCAAAAAATTAAATTGAATGTTACTTAATCATTCAACTCATCTTGAATAAATCATACAATTTTATTTCTAAAATTCTCTATTAATCTTTATATCAGAAAGATACATCATTCAAAGATTAATTAATAATTTTAAAAAATTTTACTGCTGTAGAATTTGATGTTTCTTCAGATGATAGTTTGTTGATGCATTGTATAAGAATTGATGATCACAAAAAATGACTTGTGTGCTTGTATTGAGAAATATATAAAATACTTGTGCTAAAAACATACACTGTTGTCATCATTGACTGTGCAGATTAATTAGTTGAATAAATTAACTACAGTTAACTTAATCTACTTGTACAATTCAGACTCTGACATTAGAGCTAATTAGAATAATAAAAGCAGTTAAAACACTGCACTTTTTGACAGCTTGTTATCTTGTTGTATTAATATATATCTATTTTCTATTTAAAATATTTAACTAATATTTAAATTATACAACTCAAACATATTCAAACTATCTACTTCTTCTGCTTCTTCTTCTTTTTCTTTTTTCTGATTTTGTTGATCTTGATATTTATATTGTAATTATATTTGATCATGTGATCATATCAGTGACAGTTGTTGCAAATATTTCAAAAATTTTCTGATATAGAAATACATTTCTATACATCATTAGTATTGTATGACTTAGATTTCAGAATATAATACTTGAAATGAACTGTTCTTTTTATCATAATTAGCATATTTCTTTTCATTTTCTTTCTCACTAAAAAGATGTCAATAATGTGTAACATTGTATATTACTGTAGATCATACAAATCAGAATTGTATGATAATTATTTCAATATATAAAGCTCATTGCAGCATGCTGATCATGATGTGATTTTTTTTTAATTATATTTCAATTTTCATCTCATCTTTTCACTTCTTCAAAATCTGTATCTGAACATCATTAAATCAGAATTCACTATCATATATCTTCATATGATCAGTTTTTCAGATCAATCTTTATATTAAAAAGTATTTACTTTGTCTTTCTGTGCTTGTGTCATATCATTGATGACTGAAATGAAGATGATCATTGTTGTAGTTGATGAATTTGTTTGTACAACAATGAGAGTGTTGATTATCTACTTATAGATCATGATTTCTCTATTACAATCTATGACTACATGTTGTTAATGGTGAATATTCATTAACACTTTGTGAAAATTTGAAAAAAATTTGATGTGTCAGTAACCTTGTTATTGTCCACTGTATTGATCATTCACTGCAATAGATGGGTTTGTTCAAACCCTAGATTTTGTAAGGATCGTAGGGGATCCTTTTGGCAAATTGCGCAGCTCCTTTTGCTGCAACCCCTTCCGAGTCCTTAATCAAAATACTTGGCATTTTTGCCATTTGATTGCTTAGCACTGTCTTGAGGATGTGTTGAAAGGTCTTATCTCGAACACAATCGCCCATCAGCAAGACTTTTGCCGGTCACTTATAGTACGGGTTCTCGATCAGAATCTGTTCGAGTTTCGATCCTACCGCGTCCCAATAATCTTCGTCGGCCATCTTGAGGAATTGGGCATCATACCCGAGGGAGAAGTCCAATAGGTGTCTATTGAGTGGCTCGTACAGATAGTATGCCGACTTCATGATCGAAAGGGAGACTGTGAGAACAGTACGCGTGTACAAAACCGCCATCACAACCTCTGAAGGCATATCGTCCTGCTCTTGCTTGCACGCATTCCGATTGATGTAATCGGAGCACAGGCCATAGTCGTGGCCCGTATAAGCGGCGCTGGTCTCGTACAAGACATCGTACCTTACTGGAAAAGCAAGGTAGCGCAATCCCACATACTCAAACGCATTTTGCAAGTCTTCATGATAGAGAGCGACAAGATTCAACGTTGCCATACCAGCCGATTCAATGGGTTTGCCGGTCTGTTCTTCGACAAGGGCGCGGAGATCAGAAAGCATCTTTGCGAGGAAGCCAACGTCTTGTGAAGCGGGCAGACCGATAGCCTTTCAGGCTTTACGCCGCCACTGCCGTGGCATGTCATTCCAGGAATCGCCTGGGTTGTCATATGGCGGTCTATGAGTAAGTCAGTCTTCGTGTATTGAGCACCTGAGTGCAGTGAGACGAAACCTACGATAGATGTCGCGAAGAGTCGAGAGAGAGTTGCTGTAGCACCTCATTATAGGCATCTTCTGCTGTGACCTTGGCAACCGTCACTGTTGTCCCATTTGGAAAGCTCACTGCCGCTGTGCTGCATTGTTGTCAACCTTCAAGCTCTTCGACCAGGGGTTGCATATCTTGCCCGTATGATGCTGTCAAGTCGAAGCCGACATCGAAGCTGGGTTGTTCTAATGCATGTGCTTCATCCAGAACGCTCAACACTGCCTGAGTCCTGGTCGGCATCGATGCTGACCCCATGATGCCTCCACCAACAACCAGTAATTGCCATAGAAACAGGCCCATAGATTGAGTGCACTTAAGCAAACCCCATTCTCCCTATCAATGCTGGCCTCGCAGCTTTGGACTTTCAATGAATCGAGGAGGGGCGCAGAGGCCGACACTGGATGCCATTTATTGCATGCTGTGGCGCAAGCGAGCCTCAGCCCTGTAGAAAAGATGGCACAGAACATTTCGCCGGCGAATATCTAAAATGTAGCCGCAAATTCGAATTCGCTTCTAGAATCTACCCAAAACTAAAGTTATTTTGGTAATCTACCCCACTCCATCTACCCCATCATATTTGCAGCTGAGATTCATGAAAACATCTGTGTCTAAAGTCATGTTCAAACTCATTCTTAGACTTGAGTCTACATCTGAATTGACATGACTTTCATGTGTGAGTTTAGCTGAATTTAGGTGTGAATTCACGTTGTGATTTCATGGTTTTAGGCGTGGAATTAGGCGTGGAATTAGGCATGAATTTGGGTGTGGGTTTAGGCGTAGAGCCATGATCTTTAGGTGCAAATATGATGGGGTAGACGGAGTGGGGTAGATTATCAAAATAACTTTAGTTTTGGGTAGATTCTAGAAGCAAATTCAAATTTGTGGCTAGATTTTAGATATTTGCCAACATTTCGCGTTTGAGATAACGAGCGTCACGTGATCTTGATTGGCTTACAGTAAGATTGAATTCCCAACGTCCGATCAGTCGCCCGTTTCGAATCATCTTCCCAGGGATTTGGCCACAGCCCTAAGGAACGTTTCACATGCAATCGCCCCTTTGATGTTAAAGAGCACATCTATAACTTGCCAGAGTACTATTATTAAATCGGTGGCCAAATACAGTGTGGCTTAAAGGGACCTAATTTTGGTGTGACTGTGCTTGGTCAAGGACCTACATTCAAGAGTTCTCATATGGAGAACTCCAACACAGCACGAGACAAAGAGGTTCTGAGACATATATTCTTTTGGGAAAGCTTTCTGTGTTACATGGAGGTCACCATATTACATTATATGCTATGAAATATGAATACTTATGGACATTCTTTTATGAATCTGAGAAGCACTTCATACATCCATTAGATTTTGGTGATGAGCCACACGGCATTCATTTACGACCTGAAACCATATTGGCCTTGTGCCTTCGGCCAAAGATTGTGATTCACCACTCTAACAACCGTCGGTCTCTAACTTCGTCTCTCGGATTTGCATCGCACACCAAGCATCGATTTGCGTAGAATCATTCGTTTTTAGGACCGTATCTATATCTCTCGGTTTCTATCAGTCCGTTTATTGCAAGCTTTTCGAGGGGGTTGGTTTCCTTGCCATCATTTTGCAGCACCGAAACAATCTAAAGCTCAGCTCGGCTCCGCCCATTCTATCATGGTGGCTTGTTTATAACAATGTATATAAATGGGTCAGGAGAGGCAGCGTTCTTACTTCCTTATTGGCTTCCGTGTACATGACCTATTGCTCCTTGTTATACCTGTACGCAAATCCAAACACTGCGGTGAGATTATATAAAGCTCAAAAGCGAAGGGTTGTGGAGGACATACAAGAATCGCCATTGCCCTTTGATTGGTCCTCGTACCATCTGCGCCCTATTCAATCCCAATCCATTCAGTTTTTTCGCATATATACTTCCCCTTCTTGGCCATCGTGCTTCAATGCCACGGTCCTCAAACAATATGGAATGGTCTCTTCGTGTAAAGCACCTTATTGTTGTTTTCAGTCTTATGACCCTCGTTACGGCAAGCATAATTCCAGATGCCAATCCTTCTCGAGCGCCTGTGAGTTAAACAACCAGAAGGGATAGATCCCCTTGGCCATACGGAGTCATTGGTGACTCTTGGGGGTCTGGTGTTTCGTATAATGAAGACGTTCTATACGACAAGAATCTTGACCACTGTCTTCGAACGAAGGCATCTCACGGCCCTCAGATGGAAGCCGACAACACGTGGACCGGGTCTTTCTCATCAGGCCTACGAGATGCGGCATGCTCAGGAAGCACACTTGTCGACCTTGCCAAAGGCGGTTACCAGATGGGAAAGGTGGGGACTCCAAATGTTGTCGTGATGACTTCTGGCGGCAATAACTGTGGTTTTGGCGCTATCGTCGATGTTTGCATCTACCATTCAGATCCAGCGACAAACTATGGTCCAGCATATGCAGAAGACAACGACAGAACCGGCGCGTGCGCCAAGGCGCTCGATAATGCCCTAAACTATATCACAAATACATTACGACAAGACCTTGACAACACAATCAATGATAATTTGGCCGATTCAATTGTGAAGTCAAATCCTGATTTCGTTCTTTATCTGACAGGTTACGCGCAATTCTTCGGGACAGACTACGACCCTTGGTGCAACGAGGAAGCCTGGAATGTCCAAGGCATATCTCCTACTCCATATCTCAGCAAGGAGTTGCGAACGGCTTTCAACGATCGTGTGTCCAAAGTCAACGACCTTTACAAGAAGACCGTTCAGGAAAAGTTTTCGAGGCAAGCGCGCTTTATTAACCTCGATCCGGGCTTCCAAGGCCACCGGTTTTGCGAGCGCGGCGCAAATCACAACGATCAGCTCAACACAGACACAAAATTCGACAAGGTTTACCTCTGGAACCTCAATTGGCCATGGCAAGCGGCCGACAAGCCCGCCTCAAACCCACACGAGCAGAACGACACGATAACCTCGGAAGAGGCCCAGCAGCTCTTTGCGAACAAGGGCGTGACCGCTTGGAGCGGCGGCGGCGAGGGTAACAGCCCTGCTAATGGGTGGCGACTACGTCCTTTCCACCCTCGGTATAGCGGCTACACAAGCATCAAGGACGCCATCCTCGCGCAGTTGAAGAAAGACGGTCTTCCGAAGGATACTCCTGCACCCACGGACTCGAATCCCCTGGCTCCGAGCTGTAGCCATGTTGGTGACGGGTGTAGGTATATGGATGGGAGCACCCCAGAGATTGATGAGGATGGCCGGTGCTGTCTTTGGAACCAGCCGCATGGGAACGATCTGTGCTTCCCGTGAAGGAGGAGCATTGATGTCATGTTCAAGCTACGAAGGTGTTGGAGTTTAGACCTGCTGAAAATGCGCATATTGTTTGTTTTTGTGAAATCTGAAGTTGAGTTTGTTGTCCTTTGCAGGATATGGACTGCCATAGTGTGTTGTCATATGTCATTGTGGTCGCTGTAGTGGTCTTTACTTCTCTACCCTAGGTAGGTAAGATAGGTACTATATCTTATCTTATGCATATATAGAGTACTCCTCGATGCAATTACATCATCTCCCCACACTACGCCAACTAAGGTCAGAAACACAAGCCTGAAAGGCCATCCTCACTATCTGAAGGGAAATTGGAGCTTTGGGGACGATGCTGAGGATGGTGATGAGATTGAAGCGAAAACACTGCTGAGAATGATTACGTAGATGTGATCAAGAACGGATCTCATATAGTTGTAAGATAAAAGGACTAGAGAGGCGGTTCTGACAGCAGTTCAACCTATCTCGAACAATTGTTCTTACAGCACCTCAGAGAAATCACAAGAACCGGGATGATTCATACTAGGAATATCTTTGAAAAGAACCATATGTGATTCTTCCCGATTTTTATGTGTTTATGAAAACACCTTCATCATCCCTCATTTGGATCCGTCCTTATCCGTTTTGGACTCCTGTTGCTGGCTTCTTCCATTCCATATCTCTTCCTCCCTGCTTGACCTCCTGTAGCCTTCGAAATCATTTCATCAATATTGAAGGGATCTGCGTCGTCTTTTTCAAACTGCACCGGTCCGTCTCGGGCCTGTGGCATAAACACAATTAGTATGTAGCATGGACGAATGAAAAAAAGGGGCATCTATACTTCGACATCGCCGGAGCCCTTAAACCCCTCTTTTGCCCGCCCCAACACCTCGAAACGGGCGCTTTTCTGTATCTTATCGAATTCAGCACCCACACCCTCCTCGTCCATGTCGTCGTCTAAATTTGCTCGTGGCCTATATATACTACTGATTGCATCCTGCGCTGCGAATAGGGGCTTGTCATATGCCTGATCTTCGTTGAAACCGGTATCGAAGCCGCTAGTCTGATTGAACAACCGGGAATCCAACATGGATTCCGAGGACTGCGTAGGCTTGGCAAGGCCTAATGCTACCTTCTCCGAAATGTCACGATTCTGAGTGCGCGCCATCATCTGTATTCGTCTTTCTGTACCCATCCGTGATTGTCGGAGCTGACGCTCAGCTTCCTGGCGCCGCTCTCGCCGCATTTGCTCCCGCTCTCGAGTAGCTTCGTCATCATCGCTATCAGGCTGAGAGGAAGATGAGGGGCTTCCACTACCGTTGAATGAGCGAGTCGACCGAGGTGGGTGTCGCGCAGAGCCAGATCGCTCATCTCGAGCCTTTTGCGCCAGCATTCGGAGATGATTCTCCTTTTGGGCCTTCTCCTTCTCAGCAACCTTCTGTTGCATCAGGGCTCGTTGCTTGACATCCTCGCGCGCGTGTCTGTCCGCCGTGAAAAGTGCTTCGGCGAACTGTGCGAACTTATCATTGATAGTAACGTCTTGAAGGCCCCGCCCGTCCGCTGCCAACCGCTTGTCCAGCGGTACAGTGTATCCCTTCGGGTTCTTCCAATTCGAGATTGGAGGCGGAATTTTCCACGCTTCTTGGTCCTCGGCAGTTAGCTTTCGTGGTGGGGAATGCATGACAGGTGGTGGTGGCGAAGAGGGTCCGCGAGGAATCTTTTTGTGCTTGAATTTCGGTGGTTCCATGGGATCTTGCTGCCGCTCAACGATCTTCATTATGCGGTCATTCTTGCGCCTCGTGTCTCCCATTTGATTTGCTGGCGTGTACCGGACATAGGTTGGGTCTTTTCTACTTGTTCCTTTGACATTTTTCGGTTTCTGTGCTGCTACAGCACCCGTCACCAAGGCTGCAAGGGCGATCTTCGTTTTTTCCGTCTGCGCGGCTACTTCTTCCTCCGACGGTCGATCCAACGAGATCTCTCCGCCGTCTGCTCGTTGACGAAGTGGGATTAGATCTTTGAACGAAGCGTGGACGATGCGCTTGTCGTTGTGTCCTTGACGAGCAATAGCATCATACTTCACCTTTCCCCCCGCATCAACTTGAACGGCCAGTGCATTCGACGATGTGGTAGATTTGCGACCCATATCAAGCGGGTACTGAGCGACCGGAATTTCCGGAAATGCTCCCCCATCACCGTAGTCTTCCGCTGTTCGAGGCCGCCACCCATTTCGTCTACCATACGGCGGAGGACCAGGTCTCTGCGCTAGATCAGTGTCTTACACAAGAGCTGCGAGGTTGAAGTACTACCTTTATGAGTATCTGCGTTTCACCGAGAGTGTTGGCTCCTAGGAGTCGTGGACCTTTAGACTGGGTATGAATAGGTAGCTCTTCAAACTCTCCAGTAGATTTTGGTTTTGGTAGCGCCCGTGACAAAGATGTTGTTAAAGAAGTCATAGTGTATTGGGCGTGGTCGCGGCGGAAAAGTGAAAGCTCATAGAGGTTACCTTATGGAATTCAGGACATGGCGATAAATCAGTTAGACTCGTAAGTAACTCGGTTTGATGTGGTGAATTCGGTCATAGCTCATCGTGGTCGCCGTACCCCGTAGTGGTCACTAACTACCTAGACTTCGCCCGAGGCCCTGCAAGAGGACATCCAACTCAGAGTTATTTGATCAAGATAATGACTATGGAATGTAAATACTCACATCCTGAGATGTTACTTGGGCTTGCTTCACGTGAGTCGGGATGAGACACCCATGGACAAGTCTAATAAATAATAGGTCTGATATGCTTGAGCAACAACGAGCTCCGTATTTTACTAGCCTTTTGTAGACAGAGTTTGTGGTGCTTCAGGCCTACACTCTGGAGGCCTGGAACTCCTGCGTCTTCACCGCCACTATTACAAACAACGGCATACGAAGGGCATAGAGTATTTTCATCGGATATAGATACTCGGGCAAAATGATACTGTCGTGTGTTTGGCGACGACTCTGATGTGATGCTTTAACGCGAGATATTTCATAGGATTAACTCAGCTCCGAGCCAGAGGCAGTAACACAGGTATCCGTCACGGGTATGCCACGAAGCATAACGGTACAAGATCTCCATATTCGATGTACCATAATCCCATCATACCTACGCTGCCATTCCGTAGCATTGTTGGTGCCCCCAACTAACTTGGTTCAGTATCGCCAAAGCCTAGCCAATCATCGTCCAAAGCATCGCCGTCGAGACTGTTGCTGTCATGGATGTGCTCAGACATGACTCTGACCATTCCACCACTTTTTGACTGCAACGGTGGCTGTGATATCACGTAGTCGAGGGTATAGATATTCTCGTCGGCCCTGGCTGATATGTTAGTATGTTCACGGTGGTAGATCACTGCATGTGGATCTTACATCGTTGCAAGCTCTGCTTGTATTTTACCAATGGCTCGATGTAGAAGTCTGAGCTCGGCACCAAGCCCACCAGCATTGTCTCTCAGGCATCCACCGTGAATACTCAATATTGCTTTAATCCACAGGAGGTTGAATTCCAGATGCGGAGTTTCTTCCGTAGCGTGAGCCACAAACCTGATTAACCTTGCAATATAAAGAGTCGGCAAATGTGTGACTACGAGCGCGATATCAGCAACAGGTATGCCCTCATATACTTTACGAATGATAGGCCTCTCGTTGAGGCGGAAGGCCATGACTATTGCCTTCACATAGTCGTATTCCGCAAGCGTTTGTAGAGTAGTCGACGGCGTGACCATGATATCGAGATCAAACGGATCAAACTGCAATACGTTGTCCAACGAGTAAATGAGAAGACCTTCAGTGGTTGCCGCACAGAAAGCGTGGCCAGTAGGGGAGAAAGCCACAGCGGGTACCCGAATCTCGGATTTACCATTCAAATAAGAAGTGGCGCCCCTAGTCGTGCCAGGCAATGTACGGTCCACTCTATCATCGACGTCCGAAGCATCGCCTCCATCGTTCAAGAACGCTGCCGGCCCGGCTTCGGTAAGATTGCGGCTGTTAAGAAACTCTTGGGTGCCGTCCAAGGAGAGGTTGACCGACACAGTAAACTTCTTGATGAGGGTGCATGACTGAACATCGTAGAGACAAATGTACTTAGTATTACCACCTGCGAGGACACATGTACCGTCGGTACTATATGTCACGGTCGTGAAGCTCTTGTTTCCCGAGGCGTTGGCAGCAGTTCGTCGGTCCGTGAGCTTACGGCCTCCCGAAGCGTCAGGACGACCGTTAACAGCATTCTCTTGGCTTACCTCGGAAACCGACCAAAATGCTAACTGGCCATCAAGGGTGGAGACCGCTATCTGGTTGGAGTCTGGCCGGTACGCAACGCACAAAACGTCCGCTTGTAACTGCAAGGGCTCGCTTGTTTGAGTGCGTGTGAAGATGCTCCATATGCGAACGGTGTGATCCCAGCTTCCACTGACTAGAGCACCACCGTTCGGAGCAAAGGCTAAACATGAAACTGGACCTTCATGTCCCGCCAGCTGATCGAGAAGCTGTCCGGTCTGAACAGACCACACGTGAATGTCGAAGGTATCCAACGACCCCGCGCAAATTACTTCTCCGCTAGGGTCTGCTGCTAGTGATGTGAAAGATAGCCGTGTGGGGGCGGTGAAGGTTTTGAAATTGCGGTAGCGTGTGAGATCCCAAGCTCTTATTGAACCGTCCAAACTGGCGCTGAACAAGACATTGCCCTTCTTCGCAAATTGGCACGCTGTAACACCACCCGTGTGTTCCGTGAAAGTAACAATACAGAAGCCAGAGTTGGTGTCCCAGACCTTGAGTTTGCCATCGTCCGCAGTAGTGATGATACGCTGGCTATCTGGAGCATACGCCAAAGAGTTTATTGAGTCATGATGGCCTTGCTGTTTAAGTATATACGACTCGGATTGCCACTCCCACACAAGCAGTTGCCCTAGTTTGGCGGCGCCGAAAGCTAGCCATTCCCCAGTCCTGTTGATGGAGACGAAGTCGATGTTACTCTGAGAAATGCTACACGCCGTGAGCAACGACACAAACCGTGCATTGGCACAGCACACACCTCAGAGTCTGGACCAAGCTGCACTCGGGCAGATCATATATGCCGAAGACGCCGTTCGAGAAACCTGTCACGAGTAGATCTGAGCCGCTGTGAAACGCAGCGCAGTTGACTTTTGCATTGTTTTGCAAGAAGTAATGCCGCTTTGTTATCCTCCACTGCGTATCTGGCTCCGCCTCACTTTTGAAAGCACGACCTATTTCATCAACTCTGGATTCGGCCACGCATGCTCGCTGGAACAAAGCACCGTCCTGACTTAGAGTATAGATCTGTTCTCGAATAAGCAACTTTCCTGATATCAAAACAATGCCAAGCAACCAACCGTTTCCTGATCTACAGTGAACCAAGCTTCAATCACTGCATCCCGGTGACCACCCAACGCTGTGGGCACAAACCCTTCTTCAGGATCTAGGCTCCATATCCTGGCCGTCAGATCTTTGGAACCGGAGAGGAGGAATCTGGAATCACTGGACCACTCAATGCTTCTCACGACATCAAAGTGGCCGGTGAGTACCCGATGTCGTACGAAGGGCGCGAATTCGAGAAGCCCATCTGTCGTCGTTCCAGGTGTTGATGGTGTATGCCAAATCTCGACATCCCGGCCGATTCCTACCGCAAAGTGTCGGCCTGATGGGGAGAATGCCAGAGCAGACACAGCAGTCCTGAATGAGAAATGATGAATCGCGAGTCGTCTTGGGTAGCTTGAAAGGACCGCTCGACCATCGTCATCAATGGAAAGGAGGAGGTTTCCTGAAGGTGAGAGGGCGATGCGAGATATGTTCTTACGGTGGGCAAATGGCAAAGTGTAGGACTTGTCGCTGCACACGTTGTCAATACACTTCCCAGCTCGGCGTTGAGCAACCTCACTTGACTAAGTCGAAAACCGTCACCCGGTTGCCCACTGGTGACAGTAGGCAAGTTCCGTCAGGGGTGAAAAGAAGATTCCCTTTGCGATAGACAGTTCCTAGTAGATTAGAGAACTAATCAGTGAGTTGAGTAGAGACTCAATGAGAGTATTACGCCTGAACTACTGACCTTGAATTCAGTTTTCATCGTCAGATATTTGCCGGCGCATTAGAGAATGCCGGAAAAAGTGCGATGCCTCCGACCCTGAATCCGCCGGTATGGAAGAACTTTACGCCTAAAGCCCGCTAGCTCTATTCGATCGCCTCACGCTGTTACAAGTTGTTGAACCCCTTATTGATCTTACCGAGAGGGTCATCTTCCTCCCCGTGCGTGTTTTTCAATCACAAACATCCTGTGGCAGCGCTGTAACCAGTCCACGAATCCAAGTAACGTATTCGACATACAACGTACAGACTATCTACAAGCACTGCACGATCACTGGAACATCGCTTCCAGCTTTGAGCACGCAACTACCTCGACAATGGTTCCAGGAACTCCAGAGTCACCGTCGCCCATTGGGATTGCTAATGTAAGCCCCTGAGACGCGCACCACATCACCCATAGGCCTTTTTGACTGATATCAACTAGCTTCCCAATCAACGGTACCACGCGAAAGATGCAGTGAATACCACAAATGGGCGCTGATAATGGGCGTAGGCACAAGATCGTTGCGAAGAGAGGGGCTGCCTTTACTATCATGGTAGGGAAGAAACTGTATGATTTACTCGAATGCGATGGAGTAACTCTGGGTTTTAGGTTGCTGGCGAATCGGGTCTAGGAAAGACGACCTTCATCAATACTCTTTTCTCCACTACTATCAAGAACTACGCCGATCACAAGCGCAGGCACGCGAAGCAGGTAGATAAAACTGTCGAGATTGAGATTACTAAAGCGGAGCTCGAGGAGAAGTTTTTCAAAGGTGAATTTTGAACGTAATTATCTGAACGCACCGCTGACCGTTCGCGAGTTCGTCTCACTGTCATCGATACCCCTGGTTTCGGCGACTATGTCAACAATCGCGACTCATGGATGCCCATCATCGAATTTCTCGACGATCAGCACGAGTCATATATGCTTCAGGAGCAGCAGCCACGACGTGTCGACAAGATCGATTTACGTGTGCATGCTTGTTTGTATTTTATCCGACCTACCGGACATACTCTGAAACCGCTCGACATTGAGGTGATGAAGCGACTTAGCTCGAGAGTCAACCTCATACCTGTAGTTGCCAAGGCGGATACGTTGAGCCCGGCCGATCTGGCGCGATTCAAACACAGGGTGGGTTCCAGACACATCTCCAGTCAACAAAAGGCCTGACTGACGCCTATCCAGATTCGAGCCGTAGTAGAAGCACAGGGAATCAAGATTTACCAGCCGCCCGTTGAGGAAGACGACGAAAAAGCGGCTCTGCACGCCCGCAGCCTGATGGCCGCCATGCCATTCGCTGTCATCGGGTCGGAGAAGGATGTAAAAGCCCCCGACGGTCGCATCGTGAAAGGTCGGCAGTACCAGTGGGGTGTCGCCGAGGTGGAGAATGAAGACCACTGCGACTTTAAGAAACTCCGCTCTATCCTCATCCGTACGCACATGCTCGACTTGATCCATACAACGGAGGAGATGCACTACGAAGCCTACCGCGCCCAACAAATGGAGACGAGGAAGTTTGGCGAGGCAAGGCCCAGAAAGCTGGACAATCCCAAATTCAAGGAGGAAGAAGAGAATCTACGAAAAAGGTTTACGGAGCAGGTCAAGGTCGAGGAGCATAGGTTCAGGCAATGGGAGCAAAAGCTGATCTCGGAGAGAGATCGATTGAACAAGGATCTGGAGAGCACTCACGCGGCGTAAGTCCTTCACGTGCTCCTTCAGTGGTTGGACCTTCGACTGACCACTTCCAACAGCATCAAAAATCTGGAGAGCGAACTTGAGCAAATGCAGGGCACTGGCGTGCGTAGCCACGGTCGTCGTTGATTTTCTACAGGCGTTTTTGCTGGAGAGTCTGAGCGACAACCATTGCTTGCGGAGCGAAGGGGAAATTGTTTTACGGTCGTGTCTCCGGTCCTTGACTTAGTTAAACCCCTTCAATTTGTTCTATAAAAGGCTTTATCATTGTTGAAACAACGCCCGTATGGTATCTGAACGGCGGGGCCCAGTATCTGGGAGCTTTGCCAGAGCCGTATGTATGGTTAGCTCTTCTAACATGATTAGCCACTCATGTTCGTGCCCGAGGATGTGCGGACCTTGACGGCTCGATCGCAACCTTCTCTGGAACAGTGCACGAGATCTTGTAGCTGCATAGCGACGAACAAAGGGCGGTGAGGATCAACGTCTAGGAGCATTTCCGCGCAAGCCGCTTTGGAGAGATGTCACCCATAACCCCTTTTGTAACTTGTCAAACGATAGATTAGACGCAGGCTTCAGTATTTGACAGATATTGTCTATCGCGAAAACTTCTGTGTCATGTTTTCGGGATTCTACGCAGGCAAAGCCACGGCATGATTAGATGATCTTCCCAAATCGCCCATCGGCGAGGCTGATTGGTCACGGTGGTTCGTCTTGAGTACCCCAGTCTTGCCCGGGCACCGATCTGTTCGCTGATTATCGTTTTGGTAGGGCCTGTCCACTGCGTCAGCTACAGCGCCGGCCTCGGCCAATACGTTTGTTGTCCCCTGCCCACGCCCACAGGCACCAATACAGTTGCGCTGCTCAGACGTCGGGATATTTGCTGATGGACTGTGGAACAGATCCTCACTGGCTCCTCCGACCGCTCCGTCCGGCTGTACAATCCTTCCAAGGTCACCCCGACGACCGACGGCCTCGTTCAGACGTACTCGGCCCATGGCTACGAGGTCCTCGACCTCGCCGTCACTTCCGACAATGCCCGCTTCGCCAGCGTCGGCGGGGACAAGCAGGTGTTTCTGTGGGACGTGGCCACAGCGCGCACGCTAAAGCGGTGGAGCGGGCACTTTGGGAGGGTCAATTGTGTCGGCTTCGGTGGAGACGGAGATTCGGTCGTCGTTTCTGGTGAGCTGCCCGCGGGTGTGATGGGTCTAGGGTCGCACACGAGCCGGAGACCGTAGCCTGGGGTAATTGATGTTGATCTTGATGATGTCAATTGGTAGGAAGCTTCGACGCTACAGTTCGATTGTGGGATTGCAGAAGCCAGTCGACGAAGCCGATCCAGGTCCTCGATGAGAACAGGGACAGTGTCAGCAGTTTGCATGTAGTGGGGCATGAGATCGTGACCGGGAGCGTGGATGGGAGGGTTAGACTGTACGATATCAGGATGGGACATGTCTACGTTGACGTCCTCGGCCGTGAGTGTTTTCTTCGTCAGAAGCGGATTGGGCGACGACACAGCGGGCTGACGGACGTTCGTGTTAACGCCGAGGCAGACCCAGTCACATCCGTGCAGCAAACTCGCGACGGCAACGCCGTCCTCGTCTCTACCCTCGACTCGACAATTCGCCTGATGGACAAGGGCAACGGCAACCTCTTACAAAGCTACAAGGGTCATACCAACACCGATTACCGCATCCGATCGTGTTTGGGGCTCGCTGATGCGGCGGTCATCAGCGGGAGTGAGGACGGATGCATCTACGCTTGGGATCTTCTCGAAGGGAAGGTCATCACGAAACTCCAAGCTCATGAGGGGAAGGTTGCAAGCGCAGTCGCCTTCAACCACGTCAGGAAGGAATGGGCCAGTGCCGGGGTCGATTGTGAGTTGCGCATGCGTGGGAAAGAATATATACTGACGATGTTCAGGTACTGTCAGCGTATGGGCTTTGCCATAACATCAGGAGGTCATGCCGAGAGAGCGAAGGGGTGTAAAGCACGATCCACCAGTGGCCAACCGAGGGAATGGGATAACATCACTATCAGCGCATACTCATAACAAGTCGGCAAAGAACTCGGCGTTATCAAGGCTCGTAATAACAGAACACCGCCTGGTCAGCCTAAGCATTCGCTCTTGCACCGTGTTGCGCATACGATAGTGACACTTGCACGTCGCAATCGGCCCATCTGTCCACCTAGAGGTCTATTGGTAAACATGTGATATGACCGACAACCTTCACTCATCAAGGTCAGATTGACCTCAGGTGACTACTAGAATACACATGGAAGCAATCACGACGGACAGATAGTGAAGGCGACTCAAAGGTCATTGCGGTATGTACTCAGCGGCTGGGGCAGACATCCGTTGCGTACGATAGAACACGTTCCCCATGCTCCGAGGAGTGATCTTGACGGATTTTTAGTCAGCAGAGACGCCATTCCCCTCTCTGACCATCAGCGCGCCCATAGCCCTACCCAGCTCGCGTTCTTCGACCATGACCGTCCCGGCTCTTGCGGTGCTCAGATAACTCATCTCGACCGCCTGCAACACCTGCACTGCCGTACCGCCGACGAGTTTGCTCGCAACACCACATACGATCCCGGTCGCTTCCAGCGGCAGCTCACGTAAGTCAAGGGTGATGGGAATTAAGATTTCTTCTTTGCCACCCAGCAATACCTCCGCTCCAAACTCCGAGATCAGACATCTTTCCAAGAGTAGCGAGGGGGGCTCCGTGTCCGTCAGCGTCAGACTCAGAAAACGTGCTTTATTGGCGAGGCACTTGACAATACCATGCTGCAGTTCGATGTCGTCGTTGGCGCTACCGCCGGGAATGTCTTTCCGACCCGCGCACTGTACCAGGCGGATGTCCTTATAGGCTCGCGGTAGGGCGTTTCGGCGTTGGAGAAGAGCGAAGGTTCGTTTCTGGAGGTCACTGACAGATGTGGGAGGTGGCGTCGACGGAGGGCGGACCTCGAAAGACGAAGTGGACGAGCTCTTGCGATGATGAGCCGCTTGGTTCACGAAAGCCTCGGCGGACTTCTCAAAACTGAACCCACGTTGTTCAAGGACTTGGATGACTTGCGCTTTCGCCCTGAAAGGTACCAAGATGTAGTCAGAGAAGTAGGTTGTGATGAAGAAGATAGAGCTACTATGCGTCAGTAAAGTCAGGGATGGGCAGAAGGGCAAGGCCGCCCACATGCCCGCCATTGCTAGCGGAGTAGTCAGTTCCAACACTCGCTGGCCGGCGTCTAGACCTTCCCCATCAACTTGGACGACAACATAGTCTTCGGCGCTGATCGATACGTCTCCCGTCCCTCTTGACATTCGATTTTGCTCGTCATTGGCCGACACGAAAAGTTCTTGAGCCAGGACGGTGGAACAAACGACCGAGCATTCTACCGGAGTGATGGAGACGTTCAAGAACTGATGACGGCTGGCCCAGGACGTGTGCTGAGAGTTGGGCCCTTCGCCTGCGGCAGCTGGCGTGACCACTCCCGTGTTCAAGGGGAAGAGAAGCTTCAGGACGGAATGTAAGAAGAAGGAATACGAATGGAGAGGAATGTGGATCAGGCTCAGGCGAGCATCCTACCAAGCTCCCGTCACTTCGGTCAGCAGAGTTCAGGGCAGCAGCATCCTAGGGATCACATGCACCAGACCGAGATCGGCTGAGCAGGGTGTGTCAACTCCAACGGGGCCGTGCATCACAACAACGGCGAAGATCGAATGGATGGAACACAGCGAGGCAGGTGAGCTTACCAGGAAGCGGATCTGAGCACTGATCAGGGCCATGGACTGCGCCATTTGAGCTGGTGTCTGGTTCTACAGGCAGAATTGTGGACCGTTCCGAGCACGTCGACGGCTTCACTCTGGGCTCTGGTGGCTGTTGGCACGTCGAAGTTTTGGAAAAGGAGTGAAAGATTGTTTGACGGGATAGAACGTGTCGTCGACGTTGACAGTTTGGCTCGGGGGACGCAAGAAAGTCAAAATTGTTCGTTTCATTCCCAATATGCTCATATACTTGACGTCTGCACAGATCTTAGATAGAAGAGAATGATCCAATTGATCGGGACCCAGCAAGCTCAGGGAAGTGAGGTGCAGTCACCGGACATTGAAACGATGCCGTCAAAGCGCTGATGCCCCTGGACAGTCCCTCACCAAGGTAGTTATTGCTTTCCAAGGCGCCAGTATCCGACGCTCAACAAATCTGTTCTTTTCTGTGCGAATGTCTCCGGTGATTATCTAGTGCCACTGATGAGATAGGTTGGCATTATTCTATGAGAGGCGGTGGCTCTCATGAGCGAACGGACTGTACGATTTCGAGCAGCGATATTCCCCTGGATACATGACCTGGGTAGGGAGGTGCTACGAAACCTTAGCGACTGTGAAGATACCCTTTCAACGATCTCGTACGACTTACCACCATTTCCCGCAATTCCCGTCCCACTCGCTAAGATTGGGCAAGTTCGGTGGTCAGTTACCTTACCTACCTTGGGCAAGTCCTCAGTCAATGCCTAGGTACCTTACCTACCGTAGGTAACGTGGAGTACTTCGTTCCTACCTACCTAGGTAAGGCAGTGCTACCCCTACTCGCGTTCCACGTACCAGAGTATGTAGGTACTGAGTGAGAGAAACGTCAATTAGGTAGCGGAAGAGATGTATCATATGCAGGTCTGTCCCAGCGTGGGATAACAAGTTCGAGTACCTTTCTCCCCACAGGAGCTTGTACTCGACCTACCTACTACCTAATGTACAAATACCTTCCCTTGGTTCGCGCACAAAGCTACTGCCATCATTCGTATGTGGCTAGCAGACCAGTCGATTGGATTGAGCCCGATTCCGTGACGTATGTTCCCCCTTCGAAACACCGAGTACCTTGCTTCGGTATATTTTGGAAGCTGCGTCAAAGGCATTGCTCCACTTGCACAGACCCCTCGAAAGAGTCCAACTCACGGTAAAGGTACGAGTCAGGGAGGATGCCTCATCTGGTTCTACAGTACCCTAAGGTACCTGAGCTAGGACGACAGATAAGGCATAGTCGACTATTACTTTATCGAGATCAATCTTCGTGTGGGTGGAGTCAAAAGAATTACCTACATATATAGTATGCAAGCGGGGCAAGATGAGGCAAGTCGAGCCAAAGGCGGCATGACGGCGCGAGCGGCCTTTGTTTAAGTCAGTGTTCCGCACTACGCGCAACAAGTCCACCTTGGTTGGGAACGGAATGAGAGTTCGTGTGAGAGTGGGGAAGAGAATAATAATACCTTAATGGGGAATATGTGGGAATAAATGTGAAGTATCTACACAAGTTCATGCCCTCAAAGATGGTGGTCATACCATACCTACCTAGGTACCATACCCAGTTACAAAGTACCTTATCTTTCCCTACTCCATACTAAGCCGATAAAGTATCCTAACGCGGGGTAACAGTCCTGTGTCCCAAGTGCCAGTCTGGATAGGTAGTATTCCAACTATGAACGCCTGTCGTGTACCTTATATCCGACTACCTCGAGTAACTTATTTCTCCTCCACTCAGGCAAGAGTTGAGGTTACAGAAGCCAGAGAATTCGACTGGGGACCGTTCAGAACAGACGCAAGCTTGATTATCACAACCGCCGTCTTCTGGATAGGTGGTTCCTAAGACCCAGCTGGGACACCAAGGTAAGGTACTTGTACCTGCTGCGGACATGGCTTGCCTTCAACCAATCCTTCCTTTCTATCTCGTACACCGGCGCCTCAAGTCCGGTCCCCCATCAGTATACTTAGCATAGCTTACTGCTGTCATTCGGATGGTGTGCCACCAAACCGGAATCAATCACCAGTTCATCGGTGCCCTTGGTTACGTAGTCATGTGAGGCAGCTTCCAGCACTTCCGGTCCGGACAACACAACCCTCACCAGCTACCCACTTGCATAGTCTTCGTGGCGTAACTTGACAGGTTCCATGCTGGACGCACAACCCTCGTTGCAGCAGGTGGGCTTATTGGACTGCAAGGCTTATGCATGGAAGCTGTTTCATGAAAAGCCCGAGCTCGGGTCATGCAGGATAAACGACGGCTCCGGTTGAGGGGCCACGTCTGAGCGGTTGCACCACCTTGAAAGCCTGACCCAAGCGGCATCTGAGTATTGGAAGCCAACAAAAACCGGGCGCTTTGCTAGTTGAAGGCGACTCCCAGCTACGGCTATCACCGCCCAGCGGCATGACTAGTAGACTTTCAGGCCCTCCAACCACCTCGAAGCCCACCTCTTCCTCGGCTGTTGTGGTTCTGTTCGTTCGGCGCTGATGCACCGCCAAGTACGTGACTGCCATGTCTACCGTAGCCACCAAGTTCTTGCTGTTGGCCCCATGCACCCGAAGCTGTATGCCCTTGGCCCTGAAATCCTCGAGGTCCGGACGGTGGCGGTGGGGTTTGTTGGGTTGCGAACCCAGGGAGAGAAGGAAATGAACCCGGGTGTGGTGGAAAGCCCAATCCCGGAGGTATTGGTGGAGGTGGTGGAGGCCAGAGCCCGGTGTAGTCAGGAGGTGGTGGCGGTGGTGGAGGGATTGGGATGCCGCCAGGTCCGAGCGGAAAGCCATGCGCAAGAGCCCCTAGAAACGGTGGTAGTATTGAGGGATACACACCCTCTGGTTGAACGGAAATGCCCCCACCATCGTGTGTTGGAAACCCTAGTTGACCAGGCACGTCACGTGGAGGCGAGTAGGACTTCGACCGAGATCTTGACCGTGAGCGGGAGCGACTGCGAAGACTTCGATACCGCTCTGGATGTGACCTGGAATTTGAAACCCCGCTAGAGCGATCCTTGGACCTCGAATGGGAAAGGTCTCTATCACGATAGCGGGCCCTAGCCGGAGAGCCCGAACGAGAGCGGCTTAACGATCTTGATCTTCCACGACTTCTGCTCCTACTGCTTTCATTGCTTCCACTTTCCAAGGATCCGTGTCGCGTCCTTTTACGATAATTCACATCTCGTTCAGAGCTCTCACTTCTGGCTCGTCCGAATTGCTCAGGGAAACCTCTGCTGGCCTTTCTTCTCTTCATCTTCTGACAAAAGCTTCTGGACCAACCATAATACCCATCGCCGCCAACTACTTCTCCAGTGTCTGTATCCTTCACAAATAGTTGCCCAAGCTCGTCAATATCCTGTGATTTTCCTTCGTTGACATCAACGTTAGTAGCATCCATGCTCTCAACGTCTTGAAGAAAGTCTCTCAGCGCATTGACCAAACTGTCGTCTGCGGGTCCAGCTACGAACTGTAATGGCTTCAAGAGTTTTGGATTTATCGGGATGGCGGCATTCGGTACGATGTGGGGCATCATATTTGCTGCTGGTAAATCATAGTACGCTGTAGACGGGTCGCCATGGGTTGCCGGCATGACAAACGGTGCATCCTTCTCGGCTGCCTTGTCCAGATTGAACAAGGAATTAACATTGGCCCCCTCCTTAACGTGCTTGCTCTTCGACGGGTCCAAATTGGCAGCGTTCCAGACCGACTCGCGAAGTTTATTGATGTACAGCAAACTGTAGTAGTTCTCCTTCTCCCAGATATCAAGCAGCTGGGCCATGCGCTTGTGATGTTTCGGATACTTTTGTGACTGGTATGAAGCTGCATTTTCGAAGAGCTCAACAAGGTGAGGTTGCAAAGAGCCCGTCACTGTTGAGAAGGCGGACGACGACTCGTTGTGAAACCTCGTATGGTGGAGTAGATCGTTGAGGAGGTAGAGAATGTGTAGGCGTCTCCGTCTCGAAGATTTCCCATGAATCACCCCTGTAGCACCAACTTTCGGATCCTCGAAATCGGTGAACGTAGCAGACAAGGCCACTAGAAACTTCACCAAGGCGGTGATTCTTGCAGACGAGTGCACAGTGTTACTGAGGAGCCATTCCTTACAAAGCTATCCTCGTATTCCAGACTTAGCATTGTATGAATGGGGTCAAGAGGATGATATTTCCAACCTGGATGTTCGCCGCCGAGCATCTTGACATTGCTGCGTCCAGCAACGTATGTAGGTGAGAGATATCATCTCGAGGAACTGAGGTAGGATCAGGTCTAAGTAAGCTGGCTGCGAGAGACGCCTTGAGAATTGCAAGCTGATGCACTGCTAACATAACTCTCTCGCGCAGTAATACTTCCACCCAGAGATATAACAGTAATACCTTATGTATGAGTCTTGGTGGAAGTCCTGCTTTAACCAAAGGTGGTACTCGTATTAGTACCTGTAACTTTACGAAGGCGGTGAACAGAGCCCGCTTCGGCCACTGAGTAACGTCGACCCGATGAGCCTCCAAGCTCACGTATTCTACATTGACGATTGTAACAGCTCTGAGACTTTGCACACCTTGCCGAGTGGTTTGTGGACTATACACAGATGAGGAAGATTTATCTCAGTTAAGGTAGCTGCCGTCTTGTCCCGATATTGTCATTCTTTTGGCAGTACATATGACTGTGCTCACCGCCTTCGTAAGTTACCCTATATTCTGCACCCTACCTAGGTACGAACTAAGGTGCTGGGGGGTTGGATTATTATTATTATTATTATTATTATTATTATTATTATTATTATTATTATTATTATTATTATTATTATTATTATTATTATTATTATTATTATTATATGCATACGGTAGGTAATCAGGTACTCGACAAGCTCGCGCATGGTCCCGATTCTTTCGTGGATCTAAGCTTCCGAGGACGGTGCCTTACGTCTTCGTGATCTGGTGTCAAGACGCAGTGTTTCCAAGCAGCAGGAAGGGCTGTTGTTAATGATGTATCTATTTGAAGGCTTTGGAAGCGTCTGAAGACGGCAGTACTGATGGTACCCTAACCAGAATCGGATATGGGAGTCTTCACAAGTTTAGGACACTTGGCAAGTTTGCTGCGTCAAAGCTGTAGAGCTACAAGGTGAGGATCGGCTCTTCTGTGTGAAGTACTTCTGTTCATAGCAACGTCGATAGCACTCTTGAGACTCTTTGGTTGCATAACTGGTGATTTGAGTAATCAAAAGTCCTAAGAACAAGGACCTCAAAATCAGCGCTGATTTGTTACAAGAGCGCTTGATGCCAGTCAAGCCTGGCTGCAAGATGGCTATGATCCTAACCGACCAGTGTTCGGAATCAGCATTATTCACCTCCTACTACAATGCAGAGCTGCGCTGTGTGCAAACTTATGAAAGGTCTTCTTGTATAAAGAGACCTGGCGTGGTTCATCACAATGTTCCGGATATTCATCACCAACCCACTCGCTCACAAAGACCCAGGTTGAGGTCACTCTCGATCTAGCTAAATCGATCTCCCTTCTTTGCCCGATATGGTTCACCCGCCTCATATTTACTCTTCTCTTTTACTCTTTGACTGTCATTCTCTGGTGCATGCCGTGTTGGTGCCGGATCATGACTTGCTTCGGAACTTGGACTGCCGGCGACGTCGAAGCCTCGACTATGTGATGTTGACTTCTGTGGCTTAGCACTGTGCTCGAGAGACTCGGTGAGTCGTCGTCGCCTCATCTCCGCATCATGTCGTTCTCGCCGGTCGGCATTGATGGATCGCTTTGCGAAGTAATAGGCTCCTCCACCCGCTGCAACCGGGGTCTTAGTGTCTCTTTCATTCACGAGAGGATGAGAATGCTACCGATGATCAAGGAGCCCCAACCAATCCTGAGATCATCGCACCATCAGAAAGCTGCCATGCTGAGGTAGGAGTACTTCTGGCAAAGGGTATAAATACCAAGTTGATCGAATCTGCCCACAGTCAGTCGTGAGAAAGCAATCATCGAATCCGAACTTACGGTATTCATCACAGAAACCTAGTGATGACCTAAGGCCGAGCTCTTTGCAGTACGAGCACGCAGCGCCGGAAAGCAGCGCGCGAACAGAATCCATCGGTTCAGGTAACGTTATGACATAGGCTTACGTAAGATTAACTTCGCCTCTCATAAGGTATTCCCTTAGTCTTGACGGTTGACCCAGCTGCTGATCACGACGGCTGCTCACGATCTGTTTTATTCATGAGGTTATGGTTCGCTCACTTTCTCCACTGTACATAATAAGCATAAACCTGGAATAGACACAACAACGGCTCGTGCGATTCGAGTCCGGGCTTACCAGGGCTTGTCAAGGTCTTCGGATCTCCCTGCCTCATTCCGATGCCTCCTAAGCGGAAAGCATCCGCAAGTGCGCGTGGCGGCCGAGCTTCGAAGACCTCGAATCCAGGGCCTGCGACCCCGCAGAGCATCGGGAGTAGTGATGAGTACTCGGAGCAAGGGGAAGAGGCAAGTGAGGGTGAGGCAGAGAATCTAAACAAGGCGGTGGACAATTTCTCTGTCGACTCGTTCAATCGGAAGAAGCATGCTCCCGGTCAACTGTCAGGGTCAGCTGGTAGTCTGCACGGCGTCAACGATTTGTCCAACCTTTTGCTGAAGCCGGATCATGAGAACCGGCCGTTGTGGATCGACCCAGAAAAGGGACGGATCATACTCGAAAGCTTCTCGCCTTTGGCTGCCCATGCACAGGACTTTTTGACGACTATTGCCGAGCCACTCTCCCGGCCTTCATATCTTCACGAGTATGCTCTCACCGTTCATAGTCTTTATGCTGCTGTATCTGTCGGTCTTATTCCTCAAGACATAATAAATTTCCTCGATCGTTTGTCAAAGACCCCACTACCCGACCAAATCAAGGATCATATCCTAAAGTGCACAGCAGCCTTTGGCAAAGTTAAGCTAGTGTTGAAACACAATCGGTATTTCATTGAAACACCAGATCCTGAAGTGCTACAGCGCCTTCTTCAAGATGACGTAATAGGTAAACAGAGGGTTGGAGGATCGGAGGGCATCACGACTGAAAGAGCACCGAAGATGGGAAGTTTGGTAATTCCAGGAACCAAGAATGCTGCCGGGGTTAAGCAGCAACCAGACCTACAGAGCCAAGAGAGGCCGTCTGTTGAAGAAGCAGGTGTACCTGGCAAAGGAGAGGATATCTTTGCTACATTGCGAGAGGAAGAGGATGATGAGGATGATGACCAGGGGCATATACATTCTTTTGAGATACCAACAAGCGGCGTAGAAGCCGTGCAAAAGCAATGTCTGGAACTCGGGTTTCCCGTACTGGAGGAATATGATTTCAACAATGACGAGCGTAACCCTAACTTAGACATTGACCTCAAACCAAACACCACCATCCGCAGCTACCAAGAAAAGAGCTTGAGTAAGATGTTCAGCAACGGAAGGGCTAGAAGTGGGATCATCGTCTTGCCTTGTGGTGCGGGGAAAACTTTGGTAGGTATCACGGCAGCTTGTACGATCAGGAAGGGTGTTGTCATCCTGTGCACCAGTTCCATGTCTGTCGTGCAGTGGCGAAATGAGTTTCTGAAATGGTCGAACATAAACCCCAACGATATTGCTGTCTTCACCTCCGACCACAAGGAGAAATTTTCGCGAAACACAGGGATCATAGTATCCACTTACTCCATGGTGACGCAAACCCGATCGCGCTCCTATGATGCCCAGAAGATGATGGATTTCATGCAGTCACGAGAGTGGGGCTTGATGATCTTAGATGAGGTTCACGTCGTCCCGGCGTCGATATTCAGAAAGGTAACCCATTCGATCGCAACGCATTCGAAGCTTGGTCTTACCGCGACTTTATTACGTGAGGACGACAAAATCACAGATCTCAACTTCCTCATTGGTCCCAAACTATATGAAGCGAACTGGATGGAGCTTGCAGAGCAAGGCCACATCGCCAAGGTACAATGCGCCGAAGTTTGGTGTCCGATGACCACAGAATTCTATCAGGAGTACCTCAGGGAATCATCTAGGAAACGGGCGTTACTTTATATCATGAACCCTCGAAAGTTCCAAGCGTGCCAATTCCTGATAGACTATCACGAGAAGCGTGGGGACAAGGTCATCGTCTTCTCGGACAACGTTTTCGCACTTCAGAGGTATGCCTTAAAACTCAACAAGGCATATATCTACGGCGGCACGCCTCAGAACGAGCGGTTGAAAATTCTGGAGAATTTCCAGCATAACGAGCAAGTCAACACCATTTTCTTGTCCAAAATCGGGGATACATCCCTGGACTTACCGGAGGCAACCTGTTTGATCCAGATATCGTCACACTATGGGTCTCGTCGGCAGGAAGCGCAACGGCTCGGTCGAATATTGCGAGCCAAGCGCAGAAACGACGAGGGTTTCAACGCATTTTTTTATTCCCTGGTGTCTAAGGATACGCAAGAGATGTACTACTCATCGAAAAGACAAGCATTCTTGGTCGATCAGGGCTACGCTTTCAAAGTCATTACACACCTACATGGGATTGAACATCTCAGCGGGCTTGCCTATGCTTCACCCGCCGAAAGACGGGAGCTTCTCCAAGAAGTCATGCTGCAGAATGAGACCTCAGCCGATATCGAGAAGATTGACGACGATCCATATGGCGTGCGATCTGGAGGCATTTCCGGGAAGAATAACGGCAAGAAAGGCGTCAAACGGACGGCTGGCCGACTGCTCGAGCTGAGCGGAGCTCAAGATATGGCGTAAGTCCGGAAACTTCTTTCACTTGGCAACATTGGGATCCACTTGTGTAGGTAGAACTAATTGTTTCTCCAGCTACATCGAGTACAACAAGAGCAAAAACAAAGAACTAAAGGGCAAGCACAACCCATTGTTCAAGAAGATGGCTCGCGAGCAGCAGAGACGGAAGGCGCAACGGTTAGAGATATAGTCAATTACCAGAGATTGTGTTGTCCGGCGAAGTGAGGGATCCATATAACAGTTCCAGGCGTGTCAAGAGGCGCATAGGGCATCCGGAGATTTGCTTTATCGTGGGGTATCTGGAACGTCGACCCCTCATTTCCTGAGGGTTTGACTTACCATGGTGTGGGTCGCATGGCGTTGTGGACAGTCCACATGCATAGAACGGATGGATGAAATCTCAGGCCTGATTTGAAGCTAACCAGGAGCTTTGAAGTGAGAGTGTTCAGGTCTTCCCTCCGGACATCTAGGATGAATTGCCGCATAAGCTCATATGAAGGAGTGAGTATAGTTATGGCTGATATGTGATGTTCTTCAATCATTACAACGACCCAGTGGGCGAGTTTGCGCGTTTGTGCCAGAGGCAGTTAGCCTAGAGTGAGAGGGCGGCAAGCCATCGGTGGCTCCCAGAGATGCTGTCCCACGTCACCACCGCCAGTCACTGCGTGCTCTCAGCCAGCTCCTCAAGTGCTTCACTCGAGACGCATGCGTTGGGTCAAGAGCCTCCAGTGGTCGCAAGCAAGTCAAAGGTAAAATCGAGTTACTCTGAAGTAGCGAAGTAGTCTGCTCGATTCTCTATCTTGAACTCTATGTTCGCGCGACGTTCCATGCCCCATGTCTGTGTCGCCAACATGCTGTACTATGTCCGGACCAGATATACTCACAACATCTATCTATGCAGGACCTTCACGGTTCACATCTTATGATCCCCACCGAGAAAGCCATCCACCACCGCTCGGAGGAGTTGGTTGGCGATGGCCATCCTCGGAGGTAATCTCAGATTCCCTTCTTTGTAGCCTTCTCCTGCCGGATCTCCTAGTCCGCTTGTACCAACCTTCAATGCTTCCGCGACCTCGTCTACCTCCACCCACTTGGCATCTTCCAGCTCCGGGTCGTGTTTGAGCACGATCTCTTCGCCGCCGGGAATCGTCTGGGCGATCGCTCCTATCATCAGGTTGGCCGGATATGGCCACGGTTGAGTGGAGTGGATGACCACGCGCCCAAGGGTCACACCCGATTCCTCCCAGACTTCCCTTCGCACGGCCTCTTCCACGCTCTCGGCAGGCTCGACGAAACCGGCGAGCGTTGAGTACCAGTAAGGCGGCCAACGTTTCTGTCGGCCGAGAAGGATCCGACGCGCGTCGTGGGACACGACGGCCATGATGACGGTCGGATCCGTGCGAGGGAATGACAGGTTGGAGATTCCTTTCCGCGTCGCACATGGCGGGCGCTCGGTGGGGTTGCTCGGCTGCGCCATTGTTGTCGAACCGATGGATGTCGGGAGGGAGGCCATGTCAGTAGGTGGACAAGTGCGCTTCGTCCCGGCGTTGGTCGAGAGCGTCGGCTGGCCGCACTGACCGCAGAACGGGTTGCGCGCATTCCAGTCCAGAAGTGCACGAGCTTGCGCGTAGATGGCAGCTTAGTAGGTGTGAAGTGTCAGCACTCAAGGTGCGAACACAGAACGCATCGGGACACTCGTAGGGATATAGAGCTAAGATATACCTTCGGTAGCCGGGAGAGACATGTGCATACGACCTTCTGCGAAGACAAGCCCTCTAGATTGCATTGCCTGGATCACACCGTTTGCTTCTTCCTCCACTGATCCCTTGGGCGTGACGTCTAACGCAAAGTACGGTGCTCCGCTGTAGCTTTTCCATTGTAGGCCATCTTTCAGTCTCTCATCCAGTCCGAGAAAGACCAATTGAGGAATGGATTTGGTCGAGTTATACTCCGCGATCAGCTCGTCCTCGCTCTTCCCGTATGGGTCATCCCCTATCAGACTCCGTACATCTCGAAAGGAGGCATAAGCAAGCTTGGTCGGATCTTTGGCCAAAGGGTTGAGGTTGTTGAACAGAAGGAAGGAAGTCGAAGGATGCCGTAACGCGGCCGATAAGAAGGGGTGATCAGTGCGAAGGAAGGATACCCGGTTCAACGGAGAGCCTACACTCAAGCTGCTCAGCAAGCCTCCTCTGCTACCACGCAACTAATAAGATTTACCGGAGAAGTAGTTGGCGACTTCTCGACCAAATTTGCGCGATAACATCGAGTCAAGATCAGGATGGGCAGGTTCTGGAAGCTCGGGTTGTGGCATACCGGCGAGAGCCAAGGTCAGGCAAGTCAATGAATAGTAAGGGTATGTAGATATGAGGTAGATTGGGCGTTTGAAGGTGCAAATTAAATATTGTTCAAAGGCCTGATGAGCCGATATTGGTAATCAACGTCATGTTCAGCCTCAAACCTTTTGTAGATCTTCTACTCGTACTCGTACAAGGTAGATTTTCGCTTTACCCCACCAAAGCTTATCGATACCAGATCGGCTTAAGTAGGGAACCCGCGTTGGATGGAGAGGAGGAAGGACGGACCTTCCATTATGTGTACGAGTACTCCGTATGACTAGCTGAATTACCATAATTGCATGTACCTTACTTGACGCAGTCTGCAGGTAGTGAGAACGACGCGGACAAGTACGGAGTATATTCCCTGCGTCCAGTTGCCGGTTGTTCAGATCCAGGCGCCAACCAATCGCGCGACTGGTCTGTTCTGCGGTCCCCGCCACCGAATCTGTTGATTGTACAACAACACCAGTCCCAACACAACTTCATAACTGCCCTACATAGATTCGAAAACAATGGCGGACTCCAAGGATGACTGCGATCGAAACCGTCAAGCCGATGAGGAACAGAACCCGTTCATTGTGTTTCGCCGCTACGCCGACGAACAAATATCCTCTCTCCTACAAGGTCTAATAGGTCTGCCATCGGCTCTCAAACCCCATCCGTCGAACGAGCGGTGGCTTCAATCTGAAGAGCATCAAGTTCGACGGCAGGAGAATGAAATGGCGGACGGAGCCTCTTCAAGCTCTGGCGATGGTTCAGACCAGCGGAGGACAAGACAGCATCACCTGGAGAGTGACACAATAGGTACACCGGTCAAGAATTCCGCAAACATTGATCCCCTATCGGGGAATCATCAACGAGAGTCCAGGCATCCAGCCGGACTATCCGACGGTCATCATCGGCATTACCATGATTACGCATTCTTTCCTCCGTTGAATCTTGGCGATGACTTGCCTTTTCAGCGTGGAATGTTCCCAAGAGGACTCTTCGGCAATGCCTTCCAAGCAGCGTGGCCCCTTGAATATGTGATCTTCAGCCCTTACTCTCCTTTGCGACTTGAGCAGTACGAACACTTACGAGAGCACGGCTCCAGATGGAGGGATGCTTTCGAGGATCTGCTCGCCGTTCAAGCGGGCCAAGGGCTTCTCAAGATGCCACGAGAGCAGACCCGAGATCAGGATCAGGGTGCCGGCGACTGGGTAGCCGCACTTCTGGCGCACGGCCTCGCAGGAGGGTGGAAGAGGATCGATGACGAAGGTAGATCTCAAGCGCGAGGCGATCATATGGCGATGGAATCCGATACCAGGCATCCCGAAAGTGATGCCGAAGAGGATGCGGCGACCGAGCTGGATCTTTATGAGCGCCTTTTCGCTTCGTCACGGACACCAGTGACAGGAACGGCTGCGACCAACAGTAACGCTACTGGACCTGCTTCATCGTCTTCCAATCGTGAAACCCCTGGGTTATCGAATATGACAGAAAGCCCGAGCGTTATATCGGCCCTCACGACCACGGAGCGCAAGGTGATGCCAGATGGCAGCGTCCACACCAAAGTCATGCTCAAGAAGAAATTTGCCGATGGCCGGGAAGAGAGCACCGAGACCGTTCACACCACACAGAGCAACAACCAATATATCGATCGGGCTGTATCGTCACCCCAAGGCTGGAATATTGACTCGAGTACTGCCGGCGGGGATGGCAAGGGGAGTAAGAGGAAAGGTTGGTTCTGGTCTGACTAAGTTTTACTACGGTGTATCGGGTTTCGGGCGGTGATGGATACGGAGGCGCTGGAAGAAGGGAGCTCTTTGGGATGCAGCGCGAGTTGATCTCACCAGGGCATCATTTCAAGCTCCATGGCACGGTCGGATGGAGATAGCGCTTCACTACGATCATATGCTTAAACCCCCAACCGTTACTCGCTCTAGTTAAAAGAGGTCCAATTTGACATCCAGACATTTTGCGAGAAAATTTGACACGGCCTGGTCTATCTTGGTATGCCACTCTTCGTCACCAGACGGTGAGGGACTACATTGCGAGAGCGGAGTCATGCTTGATTCTCGAATGTCACGCAATGGTTTAAGGGCCCTTGTACGGTATGGTCGTTCTAGTAGTTGTAAAAGAGCTCAGTGATAGAGTGCTAGATCTACACGTTACACGAACCCCCTTCTGGCCCCTATTCCCAAACTGCACGATTTCGAGACTCCCAGATGCCTCGGTCCTCTGACTATTTCTTAACCCCATCCCGTCCAAATGCTGCCAACACGGTACTGGTGCAAGAACTCTCGCGTCGCATCACAGTTGCGCCCGAGGTCTGTCTTCGTAATCCCTCCAAGCCTCGTCAAACCCGGCCGATCGGACCCACTCGGCACCAGTATCTTCGACGGAATCAATGGCTACCCACGCAATCAGTGATTGTCAATCGAAGGGTGAGATTCGTTGATGCTTACCCATATGCCCTAGCTGCGGCCACATTTTACCTTTGATCCGGAAGCTATCTCGATCTTCGTAAGGTTTGCAGACTTGCTCCCCATGCGCCAATGCTCTCGCGAGTTTAGCCATGTGTCCATCATCGTCTTTCTCCATAGCTCGCTGAAAGATTCTCAACCAAGGGTCGTCGCTAGTATTTGTCGGCACTTTGGGCTGATAGTTGATAATTTCGTCTAACAGTGGCTTCGGCGAGCGGCGTGATGCGTACATGCACAAGTCGAGCCGGCCCTTCCATTCGAGGAGACGGACCTTGTTGCTTTGGCTAATCCATGGTTGCTTGAGAAAGGTGGAGAAGAAGATGGAGCAGTTGACGCAGTGCATGTAATAGAAGTCGAATTTGATCTGCTTGGGAGGATGTTGCGCCCCACCGGTATAGTAGACTAGAGACATCAGTCAACGCAGCGCGCAAGAACATGAATGGTCAGATATACCGGCAGCATTGATCATCTCCGCCGTCTTCTCCTCCAACTGATCGGGTTCCACTATCCACTGACTAGCATACTTGATCATCTCCTCAGGAGCCCGCTTCATGATCCCGTCTCTGATCTTGTTGCCGTCATCCCAGTGTGCAGCAGTGCTCAGCTTCTGATCCGCACGAATCTCGTCGAGCAGTTCCACCATTGACTTGGAGCTTCCCTTGCCCTTGGCTGCCTTCTCCGCCCCCTGCAAAAATGCCGAGATCCAGATATCATGAGAAGCGGCTTCTGCAAGAGCTTCCGCGATGATGGCGGGCTGCTTGAATTCGACGCCGAAGCCCAGGTGAATCAGCGGATGAAGGAAGCCTGTACAGTGATCGGTCACTACGTGTGATCCCGACAGTCGGGCATGTACTCACCTGCGTACATCCTTGCCAGCATATCATCAGCAAGTTCGTCACCCTTGAGCACGTACTCGTTGATGACGGCCTCCCATCCTTTCTTGTCTATTTCCTGTTGGAAGAAAACAAGAAAGTCAGGATAGTATTTCTCATTCCCAAGGTAATCATGATATTTGGAGTGGTCGTGTAAATCTTGCACCACTCGCGTTTCTAGCGGGAGGGTTGGCCGCTGGTAGGATTTATTATTGTCGTACTGCTTTTGGAGGATGGCAGGGGGGGCAGCTAAAGCGTAGAGCGTAAGGATGTGGTGCGCGATGTGATCTACAAAAACGTGTTTTAGTTTTCAGTATGATTGCGGATGCCCGCGGCGACTTGCATGTGGTGACACTGATCATGTCGGCTCGGCTTGCTAGGGCATGAGTACGAGGCAACATGAATAACAAAGAGAGCCATCTCTTCACAATCGGGCGAAGCAGATAAACATGGACGGGAAGAGGATGTGAAGAGCATATAACGCGACTATATACCGAAAACAGCGTAGAACCCAAGGAGTAGGGTTATCCTCCGATAATCCATTGGAGGTAGATGTCCAGCACGGGCACATTGATGAAGGAAGACGACGTACTGTGAAAGCCCGATTGATTGAAGAAAATATGATGGTGATCATGATTCTCTTGCAGAACCTCTGATCCTTTCGCGGCCGACTCAGCGCTGATGCGCGGGCGATGATACACGCCGCAGTCTTTCGTCGAGAGCTGGACTCGGGAGGAGGTTGCCATTGTTCGGTGAAGATTGACAGCAGACACTCTGGAGGTAACGATGAATGGTATCCGCGAACGGGATTGGTACTGCAAAGCAGCTGTGCTCGACAGACAGAACGGGCGGGGAAGCATAGACCCTCGTTACATACGACGAAAGTGGGATGAGATATCTAGACCTGTAGTTGCGGAAGATGTAGCGTATGATCATAACATGGTGACCTTTGCTCATTGAAGTACTATCATGGTTTATCTTCCTCGATGATGAACAGGACCTACATCACGTAAATAAGGGTAAGCTGACACTTACGTAAGTCCGGAGGCGGAGTTCCATCTTCCCGTCACGACCATACCTAGGTAGTAAGTTAGAGTACTGTGTACGAAGTACATACTCTACCGTATAGCCGATGCCGGTATTACTTATCTCCGCTGCCGAAGCACCCCGCCTGGTCCCAGCCCACACAGCACAGCTTGGCGGTCTGTTGACTTCTCGTTTGAAATGATAACAATATCGAGTAAGTAATAACAATCTCATAAGCTTTATTGGTTCAATTCTCTCTCACCCTCGCCGTTATGGGACACTTGGCCACTCTCGCCACATGGTGAGCTCCGATGATCCTACCTTGTCATCACCACCAGTCGCGTTGACTGATTGGTAGCTCTCTGAATCAATGGGCTCTGGATTTTGAAGGTAACAAGGATCGAATCATTGAGAGCATCCGCTTGGCTAAAGCGGCTGGAGCGACGCTACGAGTGGGACCTGAACTGGAGGTAAGGTGTACCCGAAATGCGAATCTCTGTTGGTAGGAGGACAATCTGAACGTCAATCAGATCACCGGGTATGGCTGTCTGGACCACTTCCTCGAGGGGGATACCTTCTTGCATGCCTGGGAGATGCTTGCCAAGATCATCGATCATGAGGACTGCCAGGATATACTGCTGGACATCGGAATGCCCGTCAGACACCGGAACGTGCGCTACAACTGCCGTGTGCTCGTCCACGATCGCAAGCTTCTCCTCATTCGACCGAAGATATGGCTGGCGAATGATGGCAACTACCGCGAGATGAGGTATTTCACACCTTGGCAACGTCCCAGATATGTCGAGGAGTACTACTTGGAAAAAATTGTTGGTGATATCACTGGCCAAGAGAAGGTTCCCTTCGGTGATGCCGTGATCAGTACGAGGGATACTTGTTTGGGGGCGGAAACGTGCGAGGAGCTTTTCACGCCGGACAGGTGTGCAGCACTGGGACAGGAGTGTTGACTCGAGCAGAGGGGCTGACTGATGGAAAACCTAGTCCGCACGCACATATGGGCTTGAACGGAGTGGAGATGTTCACCAATTCTAGTGGGAGCCATCACGAGCTACGGAAGCTCCATACCCGCGTTAATCTCATATTGGAGGCTACGAGGAAGGTTGGGAGCTTTGCCCACGAGGTTTGGGTGTTCATCGAACTGATGCAACGTCTCGCTAGGCAGGTGGCATATATCTTTACTCGAATCAGCAAGGGTGCGATGGCGACCGGCTCTACTATGATGGATGTGCGATGATTATCATCAATGGCAGGATCGTCGCTCAGGGATCTCAGTTCTCCCTCAACGATGTGGAAGTCATTACCGCAACAGTTGACCTGGAAGATGTGAGGAGCTTCCGTAGTTCGCCGAGCAGAGGCCTGCAAGCCACACACGCACCATCTTACCAACGTCTCGAACTTAATGCGAGGCTGTCGAAGAGAGCAGGCGATCTGGATCCGAGCGTTGGCCCGTCTGATGAGATTAAAATCCGCTATCACCAGCCGGAAGAAGAGATTGCGCTAGGGCCCGCCTGCTGGCTATGGGACTACCTTAGAAGATGTGGTGGTGCGGCGGGTTTCTTCATCCCGCTTAGCGGTGGCATCGATAGCTGCGCGACTGCAACCATCGTATTTTCGATGTGTCGGCTGGTCGTCGAGGCTGTAGAGAAGGGGAACGAACAGGTTATCAAAGACGTCAGGAGAATATGCGGCGAGCCAGAGTCTTCCAAATGGCTGCCAAAGAGACCCCAGGACGTCTGTAACCGAATCTTCCATACCTGCTTCATGGGCACAACGAATTCTAGCAAGGACACACGCAGTAGAGCCAAAGCACTTGCCACTGAGATTGGAGCGTACCACGTCGACTTGAACATGGATAGCGTAGTATCGGCCCTGACGAACCTCTTCAGCCTCGTGACTGACTTCCGGCCGCGCTTCAAAGTCCACGGCGGCAGCCAAACCGAGAATTTAGCTCTCCAGAATATCCAAGCCCGCCTCCGCATGGTGATAGCCTACCTCTTCGCCCAGCTCCTACCCACCGTCCGCAAGCGCCGCAACGGCGGCTCGCTCCTGGTCCTTGGAAGCGCAAACGTGGATGAGTGCCTCCGCGGTTATTTGACCAAGTACGACTGCTCGAGCAGTGACATCAATCCGATCGGTGGCATTTCCAAAACGGACCTGAAATCCTTCATCGCCTACGCACGGACCACTTTCGACCTCCCCATCCTGACCTCCTTCCTCACCGCCATACCAACCGCCGAATTGGAACCCTTCACGCAAACGTACGTGCAGTCGGACGAAGTAGACATGGGCATGACCTACGACGAACTTTCCGTGTTCGGTCGCTTGCGCAAAGTATCCAAGATGGGCCCGTGGGGAATGTACGAGAAACTGTTGCACATGTGGTCCGATCGGTTGGGACCCCGAGAGATATACGAGAAGACGAGGCGGTTCTTCTGGTTCTACAGCATCAACCGGCACAAGATGACCGTCTTGACGCCGGCCTACCATGCCGAACAGTACTCGCCGGACGACAACCGTTACGATCTTCGACCTTTCCTCTACCCGAACTTCTCCTGGCCGTACAAGAAGATCGAGGAGAATGTCATGGCGTGGGAGGCACGGGCCGGGAAGAAAGTTGTCAAAGCGGATTGATTGTTTGGGTGGAAAGAGTACGCTGACCAAGCGGGTTATGCTCGCGCTTGAGTGAAAGGATAGACCTATATAGATAATATGCTCCCAATGCGGACATCGTAACACACGTCCTTAATGCTGATGACCTATTGTGCGCCAACCCAATGTTAAACTCTCAGACTCTGATGCGCTGCATTCAAGATTGGAGGTTGCACAGGTACATTGATCTGCTCTCGGAGCACAGATGTCTGGGTGCAAATTTCGGCTTGAGCACGGAAGCATCATGGACACTGCAGGGGCCCGTCAAGGTGCATCACTACCACCGTGTGACGAGCTCGGCCTCTGCCTCTTTGGTTCCCTCTCCACCGGAGCGGCTACGCTCGCCCTTCTCTTCTCCTTCTCCCGCTGATGCTCTTCCTGCCGCACCGCCCGTCTCGCTTCCTTGTCTCTACGCTCATTCTCTTTACGCAAGGCCTTTGACTCAAATTCGTGCCAGTCACCTTCAAGATCTTTGAGCCTACAGAAGATGTTATTAGTAAACAGACTGACGGGCCTTGAGGCAATACGGTAGAAGCGACTTACTCAATGGCTTGCCTCGGCGCCGGTTCTTCTATCATGAAGTATGGGTGCTCCAAGACATCGCCTGCCGTTGGCCTTTTGGCCGGATCGTACAGAAACATGGCCTGTAATAGCTCAAAGGCCGCAGGGGTAAGTCGCTCCTTGTACTTCTCAGCGAACACGTTCGGCTTCCTTTCAGCCGGCCTCAGCAACTCAAACCAGGCCATATCCACCAAGCCCGGCCATTCTGACTTCGTTGGTGTACCGAGGACGTTATAGATCTTATCCAGCTGATTGATCTCACCGCCATCGCCAGGGAAGATGGCGTGCTTGGTAAAAATCTCAACGAGGACGCAAGCAGCACTCCAGATGTCAACAGCCGGGCCGTATTGCGTTTCACCTAGGAGTAACTCAGGGGGTCGATACCAGATGGTGATGACTCGATTGGTGTAATCCAGTTGACGGCGTTTGGCGAAGAAGCGGGCGAGACCAAAATCAGCAAGTTTCAGTTGACCTTCGTTGCTGATGAGAATGTTTGCTGCTTTGATATCACGATGTAGTACACCACGACGATGGAGGTAGTCAAGGCCTTCGAAAAGTTGCCTCGCCAGATGCTTCTTATGTGAATGGTCGAGCTTGAAGGTCGGATGGTTTAGAAGCCCCGTGAGATCGTGCGACAGGTACTCGAAAACCATAAAACAGTCATTTTTCTCCACCATAACTTCCTGCAGACAAACGACATTGTCATGCTTCAGCGATTGGAGAAGCTTGATTTCTCGAACCGCAGTGACTGGAAAGCCATCTCGTTCACCCTCCATGCGTATCTTCTTCAGAGCGACCTTGTTTTTAGTGTAAACATGTATGGCTTTGAAGACCTTTCCGTACGTGCCAGAACCAACAACGGACTCATTCCCAGGCTTGCGGAAGTACACAGAGTCAGAGGCTGCAAAGTCTTCAGAAAGGGTCGGTCTGGGTTTCAGGCGCTTCAAAATCCTCTTCTCTTTCTTTGGTTCTGGACTGCGTTCCGGTCGACGTCCAGGCCGATTATCAGGGCGGCGATTAGTACGATCTCGATGATCTCGATCAGATCGGTAGTCCTCCCTTGGGCGACGGTCATCGCGATACTCACGAGCTCTGCCACTGTCTCTTCGATCATCACGTCGGTCATCTCGACGGTCATCTCGGCGTTCGAATCGTGGATTAGAGCGAGCTCGTGCTGGTGATGCATCGACAGCAGTGATGTGTTGTGTGGCTGTAGGTTTCGTCTTCAAACCATCTCCTCGTGCTGAAGATTCCCTCATCTTCTGTGCAAGGTCCGGAACTGGCTTCGGTGCCGGTGGAGGTACAGTTTTGGCCTTGAAAGCGAAACTAAACTTCGACCCTTCTTTGGCTTGAGGCTCTGCAGGAGGATCTCGCGCTGGTGGCAACATATTATTCACCTCCGGAGTGCTTCCATTCTGGGCAGCTCCATCCTTGCCACTTTGGTCTTCTACCTGCAAGTCTTTGGAAGGCCGAAAAGGGTTGTCGTCTTCTTCAGACTGGGTAGACGGTGCAGCGGGCTGCTCGAGAGGTTGTATTTGAACCTGATTCGGTGATTGCGACTTCCCCTGCTTGTACGACCCACCTGGAGACTGGTCGGATTGTCCACGTCCTCTACTCCCACCGGTAGCAGTCCATTGTAAGTTCTGGAAATGCCCACCACGTCCACGTGGAGCATGTACTGCAAAGCTTTGAGGTCCAGGGCCAGAATAACGACGGTCCTGGACTGGATTGAAATGATTGCTGCGAAATCCTGTATGATGCCCTCTGTATGACTGATTCTGAAAGCCGGGTTGCATCTGCTGATGAGGGCCACCATATTGAGTGTGATGATTATTAGCGTAGTATTGGCCTTGTTGGGCGCTAGGCGGGGGATAGCTGTTTTGTCGAAATGGCGGAGAGTAGCCATGCATGTGTTGTCTTTCAAGTCAGCTGTTTGATAGAGCTGAAATTTAAGAGCAGACTGCTTACCCATGTTGACCATGGAAATGCTGCTGTTGGGCCCCCCATCCTCCTCTACTAGTTCCGAATGGCGACCCTGATTGCGGAGAGCCGTGATGCGAAGAGTTGGGCGTCATATACTGTGGCGAAGTTGCATATGACTGTCGGGTATCGATATTAGGCCGCCGTGGGCGCGGCGTAGACTGCATGTCCGTAGCCTTCATACCATGCATTGGGAATGCCTCCCTCATGTGAGTGTCATCATTTATAGAGCCTGAGCTATCCGCATCGAAGCTCGGAATGGGTCGCGGCGGTGACGGTTGCCGGCTCTCATCCTCCAAGATAGACTGTATTGGTCTGGTGGCCCGCATCTCGTTTCCCAGTCGGTTGGAAGTCCTCCCAGAGCTCGGTGAGCGTGAAGACTGCCTGGAATGTCGGGATAGATGAAGCTTTCGATGGGAATGAGAAGGCGAGTGTCGTCTTGGGGCAGCTGAGATCTTGCTACTGTTCGGAGATGCGCGACGAAGGGAAGAAGCTTCCCGCGAATGTATTTTCGTTGAAAAACGATGCCGGCTTGGAGACGAGCGTCTTCTGTGCGAGTGAGGTTGTGGCGAAGCTTCGTGTCTATCCTTTTCCGTGCGGTCAGGATATGGAGATAGCCTCCGGCTTAGCGAAGACCGAACTTTCCTAGGCGCAGGTGACCTCGAGCGACGATGATAGGATGAAGGCGCGTACGAGCCGAAGATGGACCGGTCAGGAGATGGTGTACGGTCGTTGTGATGCCTTAAAGGATGTCTTCTAACAGGCGAGCGGCGTGGGGAATATGCACGAGCACGATGTCTGCTGGATGGTCTATCGGAACGATAAGATCGCTTCGGGCTACGGCTTGCTCCACGCTTCTGGCCCCGACGGTGATCGCGATGTGCAGAAGTACTGCGTGTACGTCGACGCTTGACCGGAGGAAGTGACTCTTGCTGTCGTCTGTACCTCTCTGAGGATCTTTCTTCGCCCAAATCCCGAGAACGCTTGACCTCACGCAAAGCAGCCTCGTCTTCTGAGGAGGGCAGCTGCAGTGAAGTGTGTGTTTGGGGCCTTCCACGCTCCCAGCTTCTGTCTCGTAACTTGACCTTAGATCGAGATACGGATGGATCGGTGGTGTCACCTTCACCTCTGGCCTTCAATTCCCGATCAGTGGCCGGCCCACGTCTCGTAGATCCAGGTGAACGCTGCCGACGATGACTGCGATCACGATTTCCGTCCTTGTCTCTCTGTCTATCTGAATCTGCGTCTTCAGATCTCCACTGATCTCTCATCAACGGACCCCTGCGCGACGCAGCCATGTAATCATCCAAGTCATCTGTTAGAGTGGTTTTGTGATCAGATTAGGTGTAGTCGCTTGGAGAAAGTTCGCTAGATGGAGATCCATGTCAGCAGTTTTTAGTACGACCGTCCGTCGACAACAGAGAAATCGAACAAGAAGATTGACGATGAAGCCGCCAACGGGCATTGCTTACCTTTTCTCCGCCGATGAGATTAGTAGGTGCTGATGTCTCTACTTTCGAAGGGTGGAATGGTTGATGGAATTTGGACCATCTCATCATCGAGTTACCTGCGACAATTCGTGGCCATTGAGCGCCAAGTCTTTTACGGGTTTCTGGTGTGGTGCAGGTACCGCTCCGCTTCTGGCTTGCGGCAAACAAAGTCTGGATCTGTTGCAATCCCAGCTTCCCAAGCATGACCTACCAGACCGGAAATGGCCCTCTGCTGTGGTCTCATGCGGATCAGAACACAACAGTCTCACGAGCAGATCTATCTACGACTTGAAACGAAAAAGCAACTTCATCATCCAGGAACCGAGCCACAAGCCGATACGGAGCGTGCGCCCAGGAAGATATCGACATCCTCTATGGCCTGAGCGTCCTTCTTTTGATAGCAGAGCCATTCGTGAATCCCTGATGTTAGCATCTTGGCGTTGATGGGAACAAACCCCGACCTCCGCTGGGAGCGCAACAGACCTAGCCAGTTGAACTGTAAAGTTTCCACTCGAAAAGAGCCGGCGGAAGGATCCAAACATGTGGCCAAGTCCCCGATGTATGAACCGCGAACTGAAACTGCAACGTTCTTGTTCCCCCTTCCTCAGTTGACCCGCGCTTGCGAACTCGATCGCAGGAGGTTGGTAAGGTAGTAAGTCGTTTCCTAAGACAGTAAGATCTTGCTTCGCGCACAGTCTTAGAGCGTTAGATGATCGTGATATGGCCTCATATAAATAAGGCTCGGGGAAGTAGCCCTTGATAGCCACGCTTCTGGAGATGATTTGTGAAGTCGTCATAGTCCCTCTGCGAGTGTAGGTAGAGTATTCAAGGTCCAAGACGTAAGGCGCAAGTTTAGCGTACAGGTCCATCCAAACAAGGAGCCGAATCTCTCTGTTGTGTCGATGGTCGTGTGTCGTCAAATTTTCACTGGAAAGAGTCATGTGAATTGAAGAATGAGCCGTCTGTCGGATCAACTACTGGAGACGCTGGTGGACGGTCGTAAGGTAGCACCGCTCCCCACAACCTTTATTCGGAGCATCGTAGATGTACCCTCATCCCGCTCTCGTTTCTTCCACTTGTGTTCCGTACCTGGCAGTATCCAAATCATCGACCTAGAAGAGACATCCAGTCGCATATAAGACTACAGCACAGACCATCTTCAGGGTGGTGATGTTGGTATGGATAATGAAGTGGCAAGTGAACTGTTGGTCCGGATGAGGTTGGGAGTTGCATGCTTACCATACCGGGCCTACGGCGGACCATAACGTCACCAACCGCGGCTACTGTAAGTGAACGAGAGCAAAACGGAGGTTTACACAGAGATGAAGGTATGTTTCTGTCTTAGACACCACGGAATTCAAGTCTATAGGTATCCCGTACGGAGGTAGTAAGTACCAGATACAACCACTGCCGCCCACAAAACAACTATGTAGCTGGCTGATCGAACGTCTCCCCGCGATGCTGGTATTGGCAGCACTCGTCACTAGGAATGGCCGTTACTTTCCATTTCCTAACATAAGTTACAATGTCGCCTTGGCTTACCGTTGTCACCTACTCAGTCTTCCCAGAGTTCGCTTATGGGGTTCTGTTCGGGGTCGGCGTCCTCTTCCGAGCTTTCGGTGCTTCTATCATCCTCTACCGTTTCGGCAACGGGTATGTCTTCGAGAGACTTGCTGTTGATGTAACCCCAGACCATCATATCCATGTACCGCTTGTGGAAATCCAGTCTCCTCCTAACACTCTCCCTCATGACCAGTTCGTCGGGTCGCAACAACTTCTTGGTACCCAGACCCCACCCTTCTAGCTGGCCTTTTCCGATCTGATCCGCAGGTACGCCGAGAATGCTCATTTCACGATGCTCAGGCGCCGGCTTGTACTTCCATCTCACATACATCTGAAGCATTTCCAGCTCCTTTACCATCTCCTTTCTCTTTAGCACCGCCAACAAGGTCGACAGACTCCTTTGTGCCAGCAAAAGCTTTCGCAAGCTCATCTCGCCATTGCCGTCGATAGGGTCGGTGAAGCGCATGTCGAGTTTGATGAAAACCATCGTCGCAACAAAGAGGTCTTTGTTAGTCCAGAATATCTTGTTGTGAATAAGTCCGATGCGTCGAGCATTATCGCCTAAATCCATCGTGAACCAGATCTTTTTCAAAACCGAACGAGCGCGCCTCGGAAGCCGGTGCCCCTCAGCTGCCAAGCAAGCGATAAGCTCATCGACGACTCTTTCGCGATGAAGTATAAAGTGCAACCAGCGAAAACTGGGCACTCGTCGAAGTTTCTCGGGGACTTCAGCATTCACCCTTGCTGCTGGGTCTGTAATGCAGAGGTTCTTGTAGCACTTGTAATGGAAAATCTCAGATGATTCAGGCGCTTTGGCAATCGATTGGGAGAGGACAATTGTCGTGAAGTGGCCGTTTACGATGAAATGAAAGTCTTTCGAGATGGCATAGAGAGAGATGAGATCTTTGACCGAAAGGCACTTGGCCAATTCAAAGATTAGCTCCGGATGAGCGGTGAGAGCGGTGAAAATGTTGAACTGATCAAAATCCATCTCATGGCTCGGTGGGTCTCCATCAAACCAGTCAAGTGGTTGATCGCTCTTTGGTGGGGTCGGTAGAGCTGGGATATGACGTGGGGATGTAAGAGTGCGACGATTGTATAGACTCCCCTTGGAAGAAGAGAGTTGGAAAGGAGGTAGAATGCCGTACGAGGCAGACTGAATGCCGCCTTGACCATCCTGGCCATCGTTGTTCTGAGAGCTTCTAGGTGTCTGTGGTTGTACTTCATTATCTGGGGTATGGAGTGGTGTTGACTGTTGCGGTGAAGAGTCCTTCTCATGGAGAATGGCGCTGAGCGGACAAGCCATGTTGCAAAAGCTCCTTTGCGATTTTACTTCCAGATCGAATGCTAAGGACCAGAAGATGGAATGCTATACAAACATGGAAAATGCGGTTGATCTCAGTTGAGTTATAGGTCGTGCATCGAAAGCTAGAATTTGGAGGTGAAAGTGAAGACAATGTGGTGTTAGAGGAATGATCTGTGTCGGTGATACACAACAACAATAGGGTCTTTCAAAAGAAGCAACAACACCAAACTTCTGCGAACCATGCCAACCGACCACCACCACATCTTCTTTCATTCGCAAACTTTTAGGTCTAAAACTTCGATATCTATTTGAACACAATATCGATTTCAGTCAAAGTTTCAAGGAGCTGCGCAGTCTGTTGTCAGGATTGAGGGTAAGTCGTTGAGGCTGATAAATATCGTGTCGGACCTCTTATGAGGTCAGTCGAAACCAACTCAGTAACATATCCATATGAACACCGCCATAAAAATGTAGTACCTGTTGAGAGGCTAGTCAGGAATCTAAGATGAGCGCCGTTATCGATGCCGGAAGAGAGGAAACGGCCAACCGCTTTGCGGCCAGCCAGAGAAGCGTTAACCTATACTAATGGGACGCGAGTGATACGTGGCCAGCGAGGCTACGTCAAAGCCATCGGAAGCGTTTGTGAGGAACGCTGAATTATCGTCTGTTGAGCAGGCTTAAGAACTCTTCCCTTGTTTTAGCGCTTGACCTCATGCGTCCAAGCATGCAACTGGTTGTAGTTGAGGCACCGGTTTTTTGGACGCCTCGCATGACCATGCAAAGGTGGGTTGATTCCATGACTACAGCCACACCTTGCGGTTTGAGCACTTCAGATATTGCAAGAGCTACTTGCTTAGTGAGTCGTTCCTGAACCTGCAAACGTCGTGAGAACATCTCTGCCAACCGGGCGAGCTTAGACAAGCCAATAACGCGGCGGTCTGGTATATAGCCAATGTGCATCTGGTAATGGTGAGCCCGTCTGTTCATGTTCACATCGCAGAGAGTGTGTATACTTTGCCAGTGAAAGGCACCATATGATGTTCGCAAAGAGAGAAGACCTCGATATCCTTCACGATAACAAGCTCATCATGATCTTCGTGGAATACTGCACCGTTGACAAGGTCCCGCACGTTCTCCTCATATCCCTTCGTAAAGAACATCATAGCCTTAGCATATCTCTCGGGAGTACCTCGAAGGCCTTCTCTTTCCGGGTCCTCGCCGACGCACTCCAAGATTGTCCTCACCGCACTCGCTAGCTTCTCCAAACGTTCTTCTGCTTGTTTCGGCGTTGCTTCGAGCCGTGCGCGCGTCCCAAGACCTAGGATTGCCAATGTACTTAGTAACGTAGTCGTCAAATAATGAATGTTGCCGCACTTACTCGGCCAACTAAGTCCATCAAAGTCAATTGGCGGGTTCAGGGTGTACGGGCTGGCAGGACGGCTGCTGGAAGGGGGAGTCGGTGGCGCGGCTTCATCCCTGGGGTCTCTGGCGGCCTCGGTCAGGTTAGAGTGGACTGCAGGTCGTGCCGGACGCGGTTTCAGGGTGTGGTGCAGAAGATTCGCATCGCCATTGCTGGTTGGGAGTTGCGACCCATCGAGATCGACAGGCTGCCGTCGGCCACTTGAAGCGTTGATGGATGCCACCA